>JARHVA010005776.1:277500-485000 GCA_037957365.1 Torreya grandis | reverse complement strand
GTATCAAGAGGAAGAGGATCTAGTGGATTCACAACTAAGTGCTTCAAGTGTAATAAATCTGTAGGACATAGGTTTTGATAATGTCCAAAGGGTCAACAAGCAAGAATTTATAGGATGGAAAATAGAAATAAGTTTGTTCAAGAAACATAAGAGAAGAGTGTTGGCTCTCCATATCATGTGGAAGAATTAGAGGTAGTGAATCTTTGTTTATAACAATGGTGTTGATCAAGACAACTAAAGAGAAGGAACCTAGACAAAGAAAGACTCTTTTCAAGACCTCTTCCAAGTTCCAAGGTAAATTTTTCAAAGTATTTATTTATTTAGGTAACATAGATAACTTAGTTTATGTTGATATGGTGGATAAACTAAGGTTGAAAAGGCTATCTCAATCCACTCCTTACAAAGTTTTGTGGTGAAAAAAAGGGTAGCAAGTATTGGTTAATGAATAGTGTTGAGTGGAGTTTCAAATTGGGAGTTATAAAGACAAATTTATTTGTGAAATCATGATAAAATATTTGTGCCATGTAATACTTGTAAGGACTTGGTTATATGATAGGAAGACATCACATGATGAAAGGAGAAACAATTACACTTTGGAGAAGAATGATATAAGCCATACATTGATGCCTATGAAAGAAGAAGATGATGAACAAAAGATTGGTTCAAGTGTAATGGTAGTAAGTGAAAATTAACTTTCGAATGTAATTAGTGAAGAAGATCTAAGATTTATGTTGATGCCTTAATGTGTATCATAGTGATAAGAGTGTTTAAAGAACACTTCTCATTTTATAATTCAACGCATGAGTTATAGGTTTTGATAATCCTATTATCTGTAGATGGAATAGAGGCAAAGAAAGTGGATTGTTTCATAATATTTATAAAGTTTGGTGGTTGGGATCCATCATGGCCAACCAAATATATGTTTAAATAATGAAGTAATATGAGCTAATATCAGTGAATTATGATCAAATTCTAAACTAAAGACTAATTTAAAATGAATATTTATAGTTGAAATTAAGCTAGAGTGATCTGGTTAAAAAGGAGCAAAAGGAAGGTTAGGATAGAAAAGAGTAGTTGTTGATCTTCATCTTAAACATCATGATAAAGTTAAAATATCATCCAAGCATACACTTAACCAATGTGTAACATGAAGTAGCATGAGCTCAAATCTTATCACACATCACGCAAACATCTAAGGAATGAGAAAAATGGGAAAAAGAACTATGTTAACTTTAAATGTTTACCCTATAGGCAAACAACATTAGCCCAAATGCAAGAAGAGTAAAGGAAACAAAATTAACCTAAAAACTTTCAGTCAACCTAGCATTGGCACAAGTTAACAACTCTGTAATTAAAACATGCACACCAAGAATTCATAAGAACCATTCAAATATGGAAATAGGAATAAGCAATTGAGAGAGAAACTATAATAATAAATGGCATAAATGAATATGGATAATCTTTGTGGAATTCCTCACTTGCATTAATTGCTCAAAAGTTTACACAATTTTTTGGCTCAAAAACTCCCCCCTTTTTACAAATGGTAATACTCCTTTTATTGAATGCTAAGGTAGTATACCATTTACTCATCTCTAATTACAAAAGTATAGATGTTAATAATAGTTGTCCTTTTAAAAATTTCTAGAATACACTAGACTTTTCCATATGGATTGACCTATAAGAAATTTGATTTACAAGTTACACATGCCTTTACAAAATAATATTCTATTTTCAAATATTACAATGCTTTTTTAAAACAAAATATCTTAAAATAACTTGCTTGAATTTAGGGCCTTTATGCTGATGAAGTAACCTCTTATTATTGTAGTATCTTCATTACTCTCTGGTGTTGTTCATCAATTAGCTTCAAATTAATAACAAGTTCCATGAAGAGCTCATCCTCCTGATCAACCAAGTATCTAAAGTCCTTATCATTTCTTCTCAAGGCCTCTTTAATGCTTCAAGATTCAAAAATATTTTCCTCTACTATTAGGATCATATCCATGACCCTACTATTGTCTATTCTATATTTTCCTTGGCTTTTTCTCCTCACTTCCTAAATGACTAGGGTGGTTATCTGTTTGAACTCTTCATATGTTATGAGGCCCATGGAGCTAAGTGTAGTTGGTTTAACGATCATGGTACCAAGGAAATATTCCATCTTATCTAGTATCTCCTTGTCATACTCAAAGAGTCTTTCCAAATTTTTATACCATGTGTTCAAGATCCTAATCTTATCCAAAAGTATTCTTATGACTATGTTCAAATGAGCTAAGATGATGGTTTTGAAATCAAGGATTTGATATTATACTAAAATATTGATCAATTCCTTCATTTTATCCCTTGAATTCTACCAATGGGTGACTAAGTCCTTGACTACTACATCTTATTTACCCAATGCATTTTGTCTAGACCTAGTTAACTTTAATGAGTCAAACATATCATAGAAATATGCGTCAAACATATTGATCATAGCATCTAGAAATGATAATATAACTTGTCCTTCCAAATTTTCATTTTGCCTATATAGATTCTCTCTTTATCACTGCATGCCTTTGATGGTAGCTTTTAATTGTGTTGATTGAGCTTGGGCCAATTCAAGCACATTCTTCTCAAATATTGGGTTTTTACCTGGACTTTTTCTTCAACAAGAGTTAGTCTAATGAATGGTTCCAATTTCTAGAAAGTGAACTCTTCTCCACCTATCATGGCCTTTTTTTAGTAACTCTTTTTAACCCAATTATTTTTGGGTCAAAATTGACACCAACTAAATATTATGTCACTTGAGGAGCATAGGTTTTAATCTAAGTTCCATTTTATTCTCTTAGAGTATCCATCCTTTACTCCTCTTCCTTTTTCAAATCCATAATCCATGACTTGAGCTCATCATGCATAGTTATGTTTATATACTTGTTAATCTCCCAAGGATGGTGTAGAGTTGGAATTTTATACAACTTGCCATTTATGAACCATTAAATAATGGTTGGGACCTGGATTAGGTTCTCATCATTGAAAACTTTTACCTCGCTTAAAGGATTAGTGAAGATTAACTTGGGTCTCTTCTTCCTTGATGGAACCAATGCTAGCTCAGATTTTCTATTTGGGATAAGTGTGGTAACAGGGATTAAATCTAATGCAACTTCCTTCCCCTTCTTTTATTATGCTTCCCTAGTTAGAGTTTCCTCTATTTGGACTTCTTCCTCATTTGACTAATAAGTACTAGATAACATTTATAGTGCATCCTCAACTATTTCACCCATGTCTAAGGCTATCACCTAAATATCCTTAACTGGGGACCGTAGTTCTTGTGCCTAGGTTGAAGAAGAAGAAACTTCACTAGGTCTCCTTTCTTCTAGCCTTAGTGCCTCAATATTTTGCATTTATATTTGTGGTTATGAAGGTCTAGATGACTCTCCACCAAGAAAATGGTATTGTCTAGGTCCTAACTACCACCTAACATCACTTCCATTTTGCTCTCTAAGTATCCTAGCTTTTAGCTTGATGTTATGTTCCTTAAATCTCCCCAAAACCTCAAAAAATGAAGATGTCTTAGTGTATATGGGGTCATAAGGTCTAGGTTGGTGCTCATAAGTCATATTTATCCTTTTTGCCTTTAAATGTTTCTCAACCCTTCCATATGGGTCCCATTGTCTCAGCTCATCAACTTGAAAATTGAGTTAAATTTTATGTTTGGAGGTAGCCTCTATAATTTCCCATTGTTAAAATGTAGTCTTACCAATGGTTATGGGGAGGAGATATATTAGTTCCTTCTTCTTGGTTTTACATAAACCATCTATCCTATTGTATATTTGGTAAGCCACTTTTTGCTCTGCTAGTTTTATTGGCACATGAACTGGTATCCTAAATGGGGTGCTTTAGACTCCCTCAATCCTAATTATAGTGTAATCTATATATAGCCATATATCTCCCATAGCTTCAATAGTATTATTTATTAGAGGTTTGACCCTCATCATTGGGATCCCTATTATGGCCTCAACGAATGCTGGATAAACATAATCACAAATGAATTGAATATTGTCCCTTTATTTGAAAATATGCAACTTGGAGTAATATTATGATACTATTTGTGTCCCATTAGGTGACCATTCTCTAAGGTTGGGGATCTTAGTGGTGGTGATTAAGGCATCCAATAATCATGACATCATGTAAAATTAGCCCCTTATCTTTTTCTTGATTGTGGAAATCTATCTACACAAACAAGTGTTAATAACTTCACCAAGGGGAGGGGTGAGCTCCCTTTCAACCATAAAATAGACCAAGGAAACCCAAATTTTATCCACATATGTGGTGGTCAAATTCCCACATAGTTGTTCATCAAGGTCATAATCATCTTGATCCCATGTTTGAATTGGGATGTTGTCATTGAAGTCCAGAAATACTTGATTCCCATAATATAGCCATGGGGTAAGTATGGTCTTTAGGTCATTTTTATTAGCCCAATTTTTTATGGTCGTCATGTCTATTTGGGTCTTAGGTAGTTTGTAATAATTCTCAAAATCTATGGCCAAGACATAATCTATACTTTTATGAGTGTGTTCATTGACTAACATGCCTTTATCAATTTTACAATCTTTAAAAATGGGAGAGAGAATGTCAATACATTATAGTACCTTAGGATTGGCTACTACAAAGTGTAGGCTTGTCATCTAAATAGTCACTATCATATTATATCCTTCTCATATATATGTTCTTCTCCTCTTCCCTTATGATGGTTGGTTGCTCCTTGATGGTCTAGAATAGCTTGGACTAGTTGTTTTCTTTGGTGTTGAAAGTGGTGGCATCAAACTATGTATTTTTAAGAATTATTCCCTCTGTATTTGAAGTCAAATAAATCTCCACATCTTCCCTATAGGTGCCTTTTCGAGCTACCATGGTTTAAATTTGACAAATTGCTCACTAATGGGCTACTTTTCAACTCTGGATTAAACTATTTTTGCTCAACTGATAATCTAACTTTCTTAGGCTCAATTATGATCAATACAAGGTTAAATTAGGGTTTGTATTCATGTTAGGGATTTTTTAAAAGTCTTCTCAAAGCTTTAATGTTGGTAGCTTATTAATATTTTATGAAATTTATACCTTATATTTGATTTGGATCTTCACTTTTATACCTTTGTCTTTTTGAACCCACAAAATCTTTAGATTTGTCATTTTATGCCTATGTGGCATCTTCATTGCACTTTCATGGAAATTTTCTCATTAATTTTCAAGAATTGATCATTGCCTTTTGAAAATATTGCTTTAATCTCATACTATTTGATTTGTTTACATAGATCAATGCAGTTTGTTGATCTTGATCCATAAGATTGAATGTCATTTGTCTTGGGCCTATTGAAATGTCCATGTTGAATGGCTATCTTAAAATTGGCATCTATGTGCCCATCATTTCACATCTATGGGAATGTCTTTGAAATTCATGTAATCATCAATTTTAAGGTACCTCCTTAGGAATATTTATTGAGCTTAATTTTTACATCTATGCACCCATCATTTGATATATATGTGACCATCAATTTTAAATTACTTGGTAGGACTCCTTGTTGAGTTTGTCACTTATCACTTTCAAGTTCACTATACTTCATGCATGTACCACTTGGTAGCTTTGTGGGGCTTCTGCACTCCGTATTCTATTAGTTTTATTGGGTTAACATGTTTTTACCATGTGGAGATCTTGCATCCTCCTGTAACTTTGTTGAAAGGTCAATTACCACTTCACACCATCAAATCACTTCTATTTGGGCAAATGTGCTCCATTGGATCATGATCCAAGGGATGCACCACTGTTGGATGCTTAATATCTTATTGACAAACTCATGAAACTTGTCATCATTTTGGGGATTTGAATTGTCAATGCTCATTATGCTCTATTGGATCAATCTCATCTGAGCTAATGTGGATTGTTGATCATGTAAAAAAGTATGAAAGTTAGACCCAAGAATATATAAAACTTAGAATAAAGTTTTTTGACTAAGGTTTTAATTTGTGTTGATAAACACTAATAAACTTTAGGCTAAAGTTTAGTCTAAGCTTTAAAATATAATAAAAGGGGACCCTGTAATTTATAAAAGACTTGGCATAAAGTTTTTAGCCTAAGCTAGAAACATAATTAAAAAATGACCCTATAAATAATGGAAGACATAGCATAAAGTTTTAGCCTAAGGTTTTCATTATAATGATAAATAAAATTAAAACTTTAGGGTAAAACTTTAGGCTAAGTCTATGTCATAATAAAAGGGGCCCTATGCTTAGTTCCCAAGTTTGATCTTGTGTCATTGGATCATGTTCATCTGATCAAATGCATGTCATAGATCATGATCTGTGGGATTGAGAAAGATTGGTTCTCTATCTTTAGCTTATATTTTTATCTCACACCATTAGATTAACCTCACCTAAGTAAATATGGGTCATTGATCCTATAGACAAGCATAAATTTTAATTTTTCTCAAGAATAATATAAGACTTAAGCTAATTTTTTAATTTGTATTAATAAATATGAATAAAGATTTAGGCTAAAGTCTTAAGCTAGGTCCATGACATATTCAAATTAAAAGGGACTTGGCATAAAGATTTTGGACCATGGTCATAAACATAAAAAAAAGACCCTGTGAATAATAAAAGATAAGTCATAAGGTTTTATTCTAGGGTTTAAAAATTTAGGATAAAGATTTATAACTTATCTAGGATATACAAAAGGGGCCCTCCATCATGATCAGACCATGCTAAGATAAAAGAGAAAAAAGGGGGTAAGGACATAAAAGGACCCAACATAAAAATTTTAGACTAAGGCTTGGTTGTGTTGAAAAATATAACTAGGCCTTGGGATAAAAATTAAATTAAGTCCATGGTATAATTAACTCCTCCCATGTAAAATGTTCCCACCAAATTTGAATTCAAAAGCAACCTAGGTTAAAACTTTAGAATAGGGTTTTATCAATTCAAATATGAATTCCCTTAATTAATTACAAACCAAAGGATAGAAAAACATTTAAACACAAAACCCTGAGTATTTCCCATTTCAAATAGACTCCATTGGAGTTGTGACCTTAAACACATAGATCAAATGTCAACAACTTTAAGCAAGATTAAATCAGAATCATGAATGAATGTGCCAACCAAACTAAGTGTGGATGATCTTCAAATAAATAATATGTGAAAACATGTTAATAACACTCTTGATTAGATGAATTTTTAAATTTAGGGTATAAATTTTCACAATTTAACACAAGGGTGCCCATTTTTTAGAAATGGGGGTATGTTGACCTCAAAAAATGGTGAATTTTAGTGGAAACATATAAATATGTTAGAATCCAAAGACTCTAGTTTAGAATAATGACTAGTTTATTCATTCCATTTTATTAAGTACCATTATTAAGATTAATTCATGATTAAGACAAGTCTTGCACATGTAGATAAGGATCAAACTTCAGAACCTAGTCATGTTGTGTGTGTGCTATGATTCCACTTACTATTTTCCATGGGATTTGGGTAAACAACTTCTAGATTCATGACATTGACCTTTAACATTGACTTATAGCATATTTAAATTTTCATTAAGAACCATGTTTTAACTCAAGGAAGGCTATATCATTGTTCTAATTCTAGCCAGGCATCCATAGCCCTAATAGAGATGCCTTTAGCTCCACTCAAGTCCTTATTCCACTACTAGATAGGCATCTATAGCCCCAGTGGAGATTACCTAAATCACTTCTACTTAGAAATCTCTTTGAATTTTATAATAAAGTTCTTATTTTTTTATTTTGTAAGTCATTTTAACTTTATAACAAAGGTTGGAACTAGGTTAGCCAAGTTTAGGGATTTGGTCAAGTATTTGGTCTTCAAACAACATCCTTGGCTATGAACTTTGTCCTAAGAAATTAAATTTTTTTAACTGTAGCCATGACTATGTCCTAATAATCTACTCTTTCATCCTACATGTGCAATCCTTATTAGAACCAAACTTTGATCAGAACAAATTTTATAATCTGAAATATAAATTAACCTATTCATTACTCTTTACTAGTTTCTCTAAACTATAACATTAATCTCATATATCAATAATCCATGATCAATCAATATTGAGAGATCATACCTACATTCCTGGACTATGAGGTTTTTTTGATAAATCATATGAATCTTGAGCTGAGGGCTTGTCCAAAAGGACTTATTGAGAGCAAGGAACAAAGTAGAGAAAGCAAACATGTCAAATAGAAAGTAGGCAAATAAATAAATATATAAAAACATATACATAAATAAGGGACAAGAAGAAAAGAATAGAAAAAAAACTAATCTAGACTACCTACACTAACTTTAACTAGTCTTATAGTCATTCTATGAAGACCCTAGGTAGGATAGTAAAAAAGCAGTGATTGATGTATTTCCCATTGGTGGGTAGGGTGAACTCTTCTCCCTATAATTCTTTCATCTTGAAGGTGTTGTATTCAAGTATCTTGGCTATCTAGTAAGGACCTATCCATAGAGGTGTGAACTTCTCATGTTTACCTTTAGGCTTAGCTGCTTTCTCCCAAATAATAACTAAGTATCCTTGCTTGAACACCTTTATTTTTACATGTTTATTAAACAAACTCTTGACTATGGTTTGGTGTCTGCTAAAATTGGTAAAAGCCTCTTTTCTGGCATCTTCCATCTAAATGATGTCTAACAATCTCAAAATCATAAATTATTGGTCCTCCTCTATGTACTGTTACATGAACTTGTATGTTGTCATCTTGAGGGTGATGAGGAAGATGGGTTATTAACCATAAACTATAAAAAATGGTGATGCTTTGAGAGCTTATTTGATTCTATTTCTATCTGTCCAAAGGGCATACTTAAGCAACTTATGCCATGTTCTAGATTTATCAATTATAGACTTATTTATAGCCTTCATCAAGTTATTATTTGTTGATTCAGATACTCCATTACCTTGAGGATAATGGTTTGATAAGAACTTAAGGATGATGAAATTATCATATGCCCATTATGTCATCTCTATGGATACAAAATCAGATCCATTATTATAGACTAGAGATATAGGTGTCCTAAACCTAGTGTATATGATTTTTTCTAAAAATTTGATCACCTCTTATGTCTTGTACTATTTAGTGGCCACTAATTTAGTCCATTTGGTACAGTAGTTAGTATTAGTTAGTACATACTTATGACCATCAAAGTAATTAGGGTTTATAACCCCCACAAAATCTATCTCCCAATGGGCAAAGGTTTATCAACCATTATTGGTCTTATTGGTATGGCTACCTTAGGCTCTTTGGTGATCAAGACTTGACATGAGTGGCACTCTCTCACATTTTTGTGAGAATCCTTGAAGATTGTAGGCTAGTAGGAATAATCCCTTAATATTTTATGTGTTGTAGTCCTTCCAAAAGGGTTTCCACTTCTCAACCTTTCATGGAAGGTGCTCATGATCTTAGCTTCTTCACTCTTGGAGACACATCTCAAGTAGATGCCTTCAAAGTTTATTATATACAACACTCTATCCTTGATTATAAAGTGAGTTATCTTGTGCCTTATATTTCTCCTTTATTCTTTACTTAACCCTGTAGGATAATAACCTTTGATTAGTAAGTGGAAAATGGAATCATTCCAATCACTAGGTCTAAAACTTTGTTTCTCTACCTATAGAACACTTAACTTGGGGTTAGTATTGGCAATCAATTGAATTGAACCCTGGAATCTTACTAATTTGTAAATATTTATCTCAATGTCTTATTCTTGGAGCACATACATCCACTTACCTCTTCTCTTTCCTAGTTCATTTTGAATTAGCATGAGCTTAGTGGTAGGGTCTGGGAGAATGGCATATACCTTATTCCTAAGGATATAATGCCTAAACTTGTTTACTACATTGACCAAAACACATGCTTACTTGTCAATCAAAGAGTAGTTTAACTCAACATTTTTAAGGTTAGTGCTCATAAAATCTATTGGACAGTCACTTCCATCCATCTTCTAAGTTAAAACTATAGCTATTGTATGATTTGAAGCAAAGGAGTAAAGAACAAAAAAAATTGGTGAAGTCTAGACTTATCAGTACAGGGACTTATCTAATGGCCTCCTTGATGTCTTTGAAATCCTTATTTGTCTCTTTATTCTAAGTGATTTTATCCTCTTTATTTAACATGTCATTCAAAGGTTTCATTATTTCTACAAAAGCAAAAATAAACTTTATTACAAAATTTATTTGACCAAAAATGACTTTAATTCTTTCCTTCTATTAGGGGAATCTATATTAGATATTGCATTTACTCTATTAGGGTCTATAGAGATTCCCTCCTTAGTGATAACATGTCCTAATAGTTTTCCCTTAGTAACACAAAAATACTTTTATTTGGGTTGAGAGAGATCCCATACCTTATGCATCTTTCAAATACCTATTATAGGTTCATAATATGATCATCCCTATTTTTAGAAAAGATAGTCAGATCATCCATGTATATAATAATGCATTTACCTACAATACCCTCAAAATTTTGGTCCATAGACCTTTAAAATGTTTCACCTACATTTATCAATCCAAATGGCATTCTCTTGTAGTCAAAAGTGCCCCACTTGATAGTAAATATAGTTTTCATTATGTCTTCTTGATTTACTAGCACCTGGTTATACCCTTAAAAACCATCTAGAAAGGACATCATGGTAGAACTAGAGAAAATTTGTATCACTTGGTTAAGAGAGGGTAGGGGTAATTATCTTTCTTAAATGCTCTATTTAGATTTCTAAAATCAATACACAGTCTGATTTCTCCATTTTTCTTCTAGATTGGGACTAATTTAGCAACCTAGGTGGAATGCCTAATGGGAAACACAATCCTGGCATCTAAGAGCCTATTGACCTCTTTATATATTAGTGGTTCTAAGACTAGGTTGACAAGCCTCTAGTTTTGTATGAAAGGTTTGTAGTTTTCTTTTAAAGGTATGGCATGAGTTATGACTTTGAGATCAAAGGTCTTTAAGTCATCATAGGACCATACTATGATATCTTTATATTTAGTTAGCATTTATTTATCTCTTTTAGACTCAATTCTTGTATAAACTATACCAATATTAACCATCTAAGGTTAACCTTGAAATCCAAGATCAATTATGTTATAATCCTTCCCACTTACTTTAGGAGTCTTGGTAGCATCAGCTAGTTTATCAGAATCAAAGAGTCTCTCTAAGGCTATCATGCCTTTGGGGATATTGTCATTCAATTGAATTACCCTATCCTCAAGCTTACTTTCAATGTTCTCATCATCAAGGAGAGTGGATTCATCATTAATGTGACCCTCAAATATTCATGAACTGGTTAGGAAGTCTATGATCTACTAATCATCACTAAATACCTACAAGTGGTTGACATTATCTGGAATTGAGGGAGATGGTATTAATTCAATTATAAGATTTTATAACTTGGAACTTTGATTGGGCATAAGGTTGGCTATAGCTAAATTAAGTTCATTAGTAGCCTTATCTTCTTCCCTAGGGATTGACACAATGTTAAAAGCATCAAAACATTTAATTAAGTCCCATACTCTAAATTTATATTTATTGAGATAGGATAATTTTCATTGATACTTACCCTTGACCTAATTGACCACTAATTCAAAATCACCAAAAACTAATAGTTCCTTAGCCTCTTGCTTGATTACAAATTGTAATCCAAGAATAAGTCCTTCATACTCATTCAAATCATTGGTGCATGAAAATTGAAGTTTGTAAGAGTAATTATATTCTTTCTCAATGGGGTTGATTAACACCACTCCTACTACATAACCTAATGTACATCTAGCACCATCAAAATAAAGTTTCCATAATCTGAGCAAAACTTGAGAAGTTTTAGAGTTATGTACCTTTGCGGTGCCAAGAATGTAAACACCAAGATCTAAATTAACCATATTGACCCATTCACTAATTGCATTATACTTAGTGATCATATAATTCATTTTAGCATCCCTTTATATTATAATTTGGTTGGGGACTCCCTTCCAAGGTAACCACATATGTGAAAAAAATTGACATATAACCGTTTAAGTTCCTAGTCTAGTCTCTACTCAATAGCATCCCATAAGCATCAAGGATGTCCACTTCTTGGATATCAATGAAATATTGGATCCTTGGCTTTGAGACAATATGCATGTGAACATTCAATAGTTCACCAATAAATTTGAATCTTGATTTATCTATTTAAGTTACAACTCTATCAAATTTAGTGGGAGTCAAACCTAATTATTCACAAATACCCTTAGGCATAATATTTGTAGATGCATCAAAATCTAACAAAAAATTATGAAAATTATTACCAAAGATACTAATTGTAAGTAGGAAAGGAGGAACATGTAACTTAATTTTGTGTATTTCAACATTAGCAAGTGTAGACTTTTGAGACTTACCAACATATCCCTTTGTTTAGTAATTTGTGTCAACTCATATAAGGTAATGTTAGCTTTGATATTCTTCATGTCCTCTACTATGTTAGACCCAATCCTATTGGAATAATTAGATGTATCAACATTAGGTTTAGAAGTACTTTCCTTAGGAGGTGTTGGATTATTTTATGAGGTAGTATTAGGAGTCTCAAAGTTATTTAGAAGATTTGAAGTGGTCGAATGCTGATTTTACTCCCTAGTTCTCAGAGAGTAAGTATTCTTTATAAATTTCTAAAAAACATGAATCTCTTTAGGAATATCCTCAGCCTCATTGCTCACTTGGAAAGGGAACTCAAATGTCTCCACCATGAGAGTTAAATTAGTAGATCTTAATGACTTTGAAGAACTATATGTACCTAGATCACAATCCTTATTAGGGACAACTTCAAAAGTATTTAATTCTTCTTGGAATGATTAAAAATCATTACAAAACTCAACATAGTAAATTTCCCCATCCTTACAAGTGTAATGCACTCTATAATAGTCAGGTAAATCAACATCAATAAGATTTTTTTTAGGCACATTCTTGCTAGCAGATGGCTCATTATTCTTGTTTTTCTGGTAAGCATCATTCTAAAAATTGTTGGTGGGCCTATTGAACCTATAAAAAGAGTAATTTCTACCAAATCTCTCTCAAATATTGCTTACTTGCTTTTATAACTAAAGGAAGTCAGTGCTAAACTTTTGAACCATCTTGAGGATAGAGTCATTCTCATCATTTGGGTTCTCAAAATTATGAATTTGATTATTAGCATTAGTTATAGGCATTAAATATTTTTTATCATGAAGATGGGATCCACTGGAATAATTATTTAGGAACCCCAAGTTTTGAGTGGGATGAGCATGTCCACATTTACCCATTCTAAATTTTGGTTCAAGACTAGAAGTTGGTTCAAGGCAGGCACCTTTTGGTTAGCATTGGGAATAAAATTTAGAATGGGTAAATGTGGATTGGCATTAGGAATGGAGTATGCTAATTATCTTTGGGTTTTCATATAATCATTAATGATCATAACCTCGGCATAAGCTAAAGCTAATGTGTTCATGGGCCCAACATGTTGGATACCCAACCAAAAACTCTACCACCGCCTTTGTTGGGAATTATGAAAGCACACAATTGATTACCAAATACAAGCAACTTACATGCAAAAATTAACCAGAATATACAAGTAACTAGAATTCAGAAATAACACAGAATATGAGAGACAATACACAACTTGTATTAATACTCTTCCAGAAGGAAATACAACAAAGAAGATTGCCATAGTTCTTCTTCCTTACACACCTCTAGGGCTCCCACACCTCTAGGGCATAAATAGTAAATCTTCCCTCAAAGCTCTCTCTCTAACGGTCCTAACACACAACTCAAACACAGAGTTGGTGTTCACCTCCAACCAATTAGTATCCACTACTGCCAATACTCCAGTGCTCCACGCACTCCACAAGTTTTCCACACACTCCAAGTAGATTTCCCCTGAACTAACCTGTAACCCAAATGATCTTACTTATGGAAGAAACTACCTTGCCTTCCTCTTTGCTCTCTTTCTAAGTACACACTATACTCCAAGTAGATCCTACCTGATCTTGCTCCCTATTGTGTTGTTATCCTCCCTGATCTTGCACACCTGCAAATCAATCTAGTTCTACACACCTACAAACCTAGGTCATGCACACACATACACCTGCAGATCAATGATCTTACTTACCATGTAGATCTCCTAATGAAGCCATGCACACCTGCTAACCAAGATCTTACACCCCTAAATAACCCTTCTAATTCTCCAAAACTAGCACCCACACTTGGCACTATTGTGGAACTAGGAGGAACACCCTTGCTCACTTCCAACACAGAAGGAGCTAACTTTGTTCAACTCAAACTAGCACAAATTACAATACAACCCATGAGTCTATTGTATAGATCTCATGCAAACAATAATTAGACACCTAATTACAATAATTATATCCATATCTTTTAGTCTAAAATTGGCTCTTGACATGCAAACACTCAATTCATTAACTAACTATCTGTGAACTGGCAGTTTTAAACCACACAGGTGAGCGACGTCGGTCCCTGTCTGCTTGGAGGTGACCGACGCCAGCTGATCCCTGATCGACGTCAGTTGCTCTTCCTATCTAATCCTAGCGACATCGGTTGGCCTGACCGACATCGATGTCTGTGACACTCAGCAACCTCTAGCAACCTCCTTCCCTGTTTGCATCAGTGAAGCTTTTAGCTCCACAACCTAACACAACATCTCTTTTTAAAAACACAAAAGTCATAGGATCTAAGACATCCTTATGGATTTCCAAGGCTAAATCCTCATTAGGTCTGTAAAGGGCTATGGCTCTACTGAACATTTTTTGGAACCTAGAATTGAAGGCTCTTATGGGCTCATTTGCATCCCTTTTTACTATGGTAAATTTCTAGTACAAGACACAAGGACTATTGATTTTACCAAACTAGTCAATGAAAACATTGTTAAAATCAACCTAACTATTAATGTAATTTTCAAGGAGGTGTAGAAACCATTCATATGTAATATATTTAAAATTAAAATGAAATAGTCTACATGTTACATCTTCATGAGTCACATTCAGCAATCTTAATGTAGCTGTGAAAATCTTAACATGTTCTTCAGCTGTTATAATGCCACTAGGACTAAATGTTGGGAAATACTTTTTAGGATTAGGAGTAAGGTCATGTAACACACCTAGCATATTGATTAAAGAACCACCTATCCAAGCCATACCCTGATATGGATCAAACCACTTAACCACTCTGAATTGGTAAAGATGGCAAATACTTTGAAAGTTTGTGCGTAGCTTTGTCATGCTTAGTTCTTCAATGGATTTCTAATGAAAGCAAAGGTTCTCTAATCTCTAAATCTAACCTTATCCTGATTCTTGGTAAGTCTAGATTGTGGGCTTTGAATCACATTTGAAATACGATGTATCAGTCTTATCTTTTTAGGGAATAATGATCATAATTGCACATTGAGTAAATTTTTCAAAGATTTATATAAAGGATGACAAAAGATAGTAATATTTAACTAAGATATCTCATAAATGTATCTAAATATGTAAGTATGATTTATATATACATGTTTAATCTAAAATAAACTCAAAGTATTAAAGGATCTATTGATCTTTGATCAAAAATTTTGTTAATAACCTCAAACTAGTTAGATCCACAAATATAAAGCTATCATTACCATAATTCAGCATATGTCTTGAAAGAATGTCAATCTTTGTCTAAATAAGCACAAAGAATAGTCTGAAACTGTGAAGTTCACCACCCTTTAAAAAATTATTCTAAAATAAACAAAATATGTAGAGACTACATTGATCTTAGAATAGAATTCACAAAACTAGCAAAGATACTACAAATTCACAAAGATTTGTTTGGCCCTCCTTTTAGTACCAATGAAGCTCTACCTATTGATTCCTTAATGTGTATCATAGGTGATCAGAGTGTTTAAAGAACAATTATCATTTTATAATTCAAAAAATTCATCACATGAGTTGTAGGTTGTGATAATCATGTTATATGTCAATGGAATAGAGGCAAATCAAGTGGACTATTTCATAATATTTATAAAGTTTGATGGTTTGGAGCCACCATTGCCAACTAGCTATCTTTACAAAGATTGAAGCAATCTAAGCTAATATCAATGAATTATGATCAAATTATAATCTAAATACTAATCTAAAATGAATATTTATAGTGGAAATTAATTTAGATTGATCTGGTTAAAAAGGATCAAAAGGAAGGGTAGGGCAAAAAAGAGTTGTTGATCTTCATCCCAAACATCATGACAAAGTTCAAATATCATCCAAGCATGCACTTAACCAATGTGTAACATGAATTATCACGAGATCAAATATTATCATACATCAGGTAAACATTTAAGGAATAATAAAAATGTGAATAATAATTGAGTTCACTTTAAATATTTACCCCTGTAAGCAAATAGCATTAGCCCAAATGCAAGAAGAGTAAAGGAAATGAACCTAAGAACTTTTAGTCAATCGAGCATTGACACAAGTTAACAAATCTATAATTAAAATATGAAAACCAATAATTCATAAAAACCATTCAAATCTATAAATAGGAACAAGCAAGTGAGAGAGAAACCATAATAACAAATGACATAAATGAATATGGACAATCTTTGCATAATTCCTTGTATTAATTGCTCAAAAGTTTACACAAGTTTTTGGCTAAAAAACTCCCCCCTTTTTACAAATAGTAATACTCTTTTTATAGAATGCCAAGGCAATATACCAATTAGTCATATCTAATTACACAAGTATAGGTGTCAAGGGTAGTTGTCCTTTTACAAAGTTCTAGAATACACTAGACTTTTCCCTATGGACCAACCTATAGGCAATGTGATTTACAAGTTGCACATGCCTTTACAAAATAATATTCTATTTTCAAATATTACAATGCTTTTGTAGAATATAATATCTTAAGACAACTTTCTTGACTTTGGGGCCTTTATGTTGATGAAGTCTCATGTTGCTATTATAGTATAATCATTGCTCTCTAGTGGTGCTCATCAATTAGCTTCAAATTAACAATAGGTTCCATGAATATCTCATCCTCCTAATCAGCTAGGTTTCCAAAGTCCCTATTATTTCTTCTCAAGGCCTCTTTAATGCTCTTAGCTTCAATAATTTGTTCCTCTACTGTTAGGATCATATCCATGACATTGTTGTTGTCTATTCCAAATTTGCCTTGGATTTTACTTCTCACTTCTTGCATGACCAGGGTGGTTTTGTGCTTGAACTCTTCATCTATGATGAGGCCCATGGAGTTGAGTGTACTTAGTTTGAGGTTCATGGTCCCAAAATGTTCTATCTTGTCTAGTAGCTCCTTGTCATCCTTAAGGAGATTTTCCAATTTTTTATAACATGTGTTCAATATCCTAATATTTTCCACAAGTAATCTTATGATTGTGTTCAAATTAGCTAGGTTGATGGTTTTGAAATTAGGGATTTGATCTTCTACCACGATGTTGATCAATTCCTTCATTTTGTCCCTTGAATTCTACCAATGGGTGATTAAATCCTTGGCTGCTACATCTTATCAACCCAATACATTTTATTTAGACCTTGTTGAATTTAAGGAGTCAAACATATCATATAAATATGCCTCAAACATCTTGATCATAGCATCCAAAACTAATAATATAACGTATCCTTCCAAATTTTCCTTTTCTATCTATAGATTCTCTATTTGTTGTTGTATGCCTTTGATGGAAACTTGTAATTATGTTTATTGAGCTTGGGATAATTTAGGCACATTCTCCTCAAAGATGAGGTTTTCACCTGGACTTTGTCCTTAAATAGGATTTAGTATAATAAATGGTTCCACTTTTTGGAAAGTGAACTCTTCTCCACCTATCATGGCCTTCTTTTCAATAACTCTTTATAACTCAACTATTATTGGGTCAAACTTGACACCAACTAAAGATTGTGTCACTTGAGGAGTAAGGGTTTAAATATAAGTTCCACTCGATTCTCCTAGAGCATCCATCCTTTTCTCCTCTTCATTTTATAAAGCCACAATACATGGTTTGAGATCATCATGCATATTTATGTTTACATACTTGGTTATTACCCATTGATGGTGTAGAGTTAGCATTTTATGTAACTTTCCATATATGAAACATTTAATAATGGTTGGGCCCTGGATTGGATTTTCATCATTGAAAAGGTTGACATCACTCAAAGGATGAGTGAAGGTTAATTTGGGTCTCTTCTTTCCTACTAGAACCTATACTAGATTAGCTTTTCTCCTTAGGATAGGTGTGGTAATAGGGACTAAATTGTTGGGGATCAACCAACAATATGATTACACTTGTGAAAGCAATAAATGTGGAATTAAATCAGAATGATAAGTAACTAGAATGATAAATAGCAAGAACAAGAGATACAAGAAACCACCCTGAAAAATTGTATTAAACTCTTTACAGAAGGAATACAATTGAAGAAACTTCTTCCACACCTCTCTCAGATGTACAGATCTCTCACTAGATCTCTTTCCCTCAAGAGCTCTCTCTCTCAAGTATAATCAACTCCAACAGCCTAGAATGATTCAACTCTGTATTGTTCTTCAACATTCACATACAATGAACTACTACAAGCTAAGAAGATCTAATTCTACATATAGAATTAGGAGACTTGAGCATGCACTTACAACCAACAATTAAGCCTCTTAAACAAGGGCTCTAAAAACAATCTTACTAATAATAGAGACGTGAACTTAAGACTACGACTTAAACTCATCATGTAAACACTCGGTTCTGTCCTCAAAAATAGCATTCTGGACACACAGGTAACTGACGTTGGTTCCTGCCTGCTTGCCTATGACCGACGTCGGCCGATCCCCTGCCGATGCTGGCATTTCTTCAACTACACCTGACTGACGTCGGTCGATCCTGACTGACGCTAGTGACTATGTAAACCTACAACTTTGGTAATGCGCTCCTTGGTGAAGCTTTTAGGCTCCACACCTTAACAATCTCCCACTTGGAGATAAATAGTTGCACCAGTACCTGTAAGCAACATCTTCTAGCTCTTCCATCTTCAACTCAATCATAAAGACCAACAGAAGTTGAATGAAGATTCAACTTCTCCTTTGTAACTGGTTTGGTTAACATATTAGCAGGATTCCTATCTGTATGGATCTTCTCTAGCTTCAACTCACCATCCTCCAATACCTGTCGTATGAAATGGTACCTAAGCTGTATGTGTTTGGTTCTTGAGTGAAAGGCTGAATTCTTAGCCAAATGAATTGCACTCTGACTATCACTATACAATCTGCAACTCTCATGCTCCCTTCCAAGCTCTTCCATGAACCATGTCATCCATATCATCTCTTTGCTAGCCTCTATGACTGCAATATACTCTGCTTCTATAGTTGACAAGGCAACAACCTTCTGCAACTTTGATATCCAGCTAACCGCCATTCCACCTATAGTGAAAACATATCATGTAGTGCTCCTCCTACCATCCAAATCACCTACCATATCTAAATCTACATAACCATGTAGAGAAGTATCTAAACCTCCATAGCACAAGTGCCTACTACTAGTTCCTCTCAGATATCTAAGGATCCACTGAACTGCTTTCCAATGTTCCTTTCCTGGATTGGCCATATACTTACTTACAACTCCCACTGCTTGGGCAATATCCGGTCTAGTACAAACCATTGCATACATCAAACTCCCTATTGTGGAAGAATATGGAACTTTACTCATGTACTCTACCTCATCATGTGAATTAGGACATTGTTCTTTACTCAACTTAAAATGTCTAGCCAAAGGTGTGCTTAACGATTTTAGCATTTTGCATATTGAACCATTTCAACACCTTGTCCACATAATCCTCTTGAGACAATATCAACCTGTGATTTTTCCTGTCTCTCTTAATGCTCATGCCAAGGATTTTCTTTGCGGCTCCCAAATCCTTCATAGCAAATGTTTGAGTAATTTCACCTTAAGCTCAGAGATATCCTACATGTGTGATCCTGCAACCGGCATATCATCTACATACAACAATAGAATAATATATCTACCATTATCCAATCTCTTAAAATATACACAATGGTCAGATTGACACCTACTGTAGCCATGCTCAGTCATAAACTTGTCAAATTTTAAATACCACTGTCTAGGAGCTTGCTTGAGGCCATACAAGCTTTTCTTCAATCTGCACACTAACTTCTCCTTACCTTTGACCTCAAATCCTTATGGCTATTCCATATATATTTCCTCATCCAAATCTCCATGAAGAAATGATGTCTTAACATCTAGCTGCTCAAGATGTAAATCCTCAATAGCAACCAAAGACAATACAACTCGTATAGAAGTCATTTTAACAACAGGAGAAAAAATCTCACCAAAATCAATACCTGGATTTTGTGCAAATCCTTTCACTACCAATCTGGCCTTATATCTCATCTTACCATTCTCACCTTCCTTCAACCTGTAGGTCCATCTGTTCTTCAGTGTCTTCTTACCAGCTGGCAACTCAACCAAATCCCATGTTTGGTTCTCTCTTAAGGACTCCATTTCCTCAACCATGCCATGCTCCCACTGTTCCTTGGACTCCACCTATATTGCTTCTTCAAAACTCTCTGGTTCTCCACCATCAGTTAGCAATAAATATAATAATGAAGGAGAATATCTAATTGGAGGCTTACTTACCCTTTTTGACCTCCTGATGGGTGTCTAAGACTCGTTCACAACACGCTGTCCACCCAAATTCTCTGACAGTGACCGACCTTGGTCACTTCCAAGCCTGTTACTAGCTGACGTCAGTTCTTCCTAACCAACGTCAGTGTTTGTCCTATCGATGTTGGTCTCTGTCCTGCCGACACCGGTTCCTTCCTTGCCGGCGTCGGTCTCTGTGTTTTCCTGCAAGTGATTATTTCTTTTTCCCATGAGCTCATTTTGGATCATCACCTCATCCAATTCACCATTGCTCTACCCAGATTGATTCAGCTTCCTCAGCTGATCACTATACATCACTTTTTCATTAAAAACAACATCACGGCTCCTAATTACCTTGTTAGTTCCTATATTCCAAAATCTGAAACCAAAATCATCTGAGCCATAGCCAATAAATGTGCACCTCACAGACAGCATCTAGCTTCTTTCTATTTTCCTTATCAATGTGCACAAAGGCTTCACAACCAAAAACTTTGAGATATGAGAGATCTACCTTTTTACCTGTCCATGCCTCTTCTGGAATTCCACCATCCAGAGCTGTAGAGGGTCCTCTGTTAATCAGGTACACTGTAGTGTCAATAGCTTGTGCCCAAAACTCTAAGGGCAAACCAGCATGCAATCTCATACACCTTGCACGCTCCATTATTATTTTGTTCATCCTTTCAGCAATTCCATTCTGCTGAGGTGTCCTTGGAACCATCCTTTGCCTGCAGATTCCATGCATATAACAATAATCTCTGAACTTATAGCTGTAGAACTCACCACCATTGTCAGATCTCAGGCACTTCAATCTTCTACCTGTTTCATTCTCAACCATAGCTTTCCAAATCTTAAAAGTCTCAAATACATCAGATTTCTTCCTAATACAATAGACCCATACCTTTCTTGTAGCATCATCTATAAACAAAAGATAGTATTGTGATCCTCCAATGGAAGCAACTTGAGCCGATCCCCACACGTCTGTGTGAACAAGTTGCAACTTATGCTTCTTCCTAGTTGACCCAGTCTTGAGAAAACTCACTCTCTTCTGTTTCCCAAAAACATAGTGCTCACAAAACTCTAGATCTATGCCTTTCAAATCTGAAAGCATACTTTTGGACTTAAGATTTGACATACCCTTCTCACTCATGTGGCCAAGCCTTGAGTGCCACAATTTAGCATCCACATCTAAAGTAGATAATACAGAAGGATAATTGTTAGTAACACAATTACACAAATAGTGAGTACCTACTCTCTTACCTCTGGCCATTACAAGTGCACCCTTGGTCACCTTCCAAGATTCTTCTGTGAGAGTTACTGTACAACCCTCATCCCCTAACTTTCCTGTAGAAATCAAATTTTTCTTCAAGATAGGAACATGCATCACATCTCTCAACACCCATGTGTTGCCATTCTGCATTTTCAGCTGCACTTTACCTTTGCCAATTATTTTACAAGGCTCATCATCCCCTAGATACACTATTCCAAAATCTCCATGGATATAGTCACTAAAATATACTCTATTAGGGGTAGCATGAAAAGATGCACCAAAATCTAACACCCAACATTCTATATTATTATGTAAAGAGAATATTAAAGCATCTTGTGCAATGCCTGCAACTTTGCTTCTTCTTTTTCTTTGTGTTGATTGTCCTCCTTAGGCTTTGACCAGCAATCTCTACTTATGTGCCTAATATTTCCACAATTCCAGCATTGTGGCTTCCTACCATTTCTAGATTTGGATCTTCCTCTCACCTTAGACTTAGATCTTGATCTCCTCTTGCTCTTATCTTTTTGCCTCCCCCTGCTCTCAAAACTTAAAGTGTTCCCTGATGTTTCCTCTGTGCTTTTCCTACGAATTTCCTCATTCAAGATAACACTAACAACATCCTCTACTTTCAAAATATTTGAGGCAGATGCAGTATTGCTAACTGCCATTACTAAGCTATGACAGCTTTCAGGCAAAGAACATAATATTAAAAGAGCTTTTATTTCATCATCAAACACTATATTGACTGAGCTTAATTGATTTACAATTCCATTGAAATCATTTAGATGAGTAGACACAGATCCACCTTCATTCATATGCAAATTAAATAACTGCTTCATAAGATATACCTTATTAAAAGCTGAGGGTTTTTCATACAAATTTGCTAAAGTAGTCATTAACTCTATCATAGACTTTGCCTGTGATAAATTAGATATCACAGTAGATGCTAAACTCAGTCTTATAGACCCCAGGGCCTTTCTATCAAGAACTTCCCATTCTTCATCATCCATGTCTTTGGGCTTCATTGCAATCCCACCTAATGGTAAGTATAGATCTTTCTGATACAGATAGTCCTCTATCTGCATTCTCCAATGTTGATAATTTTTGTCATTAAACATCTCCATTCTCAGTTTACTTTCTTCTGCCATTGCTTCTCCCACTCAAATAGAAATCCCTGCAGAAACCCCTGTGAGAACCTGTAATCAATACACACTACATAGATTTGAACCACCTGTTAATGAACCTGAGCTCTGATACCACTTGTTGGGGATCAACCAACAATATGATTACACTTGTGAAAGCAATAAATGCAGAATTAAATTAGAATGATAAGTAACTAGAATGATAAATAGCAAGAACAAGAGATACAAGAAACCACCCTAAAAACTTGTATTAAACTCTTTACAGAAGGAATACAATTGAAGAAACTTCTTTCTTCCACACCTCTCTCAGATGTACAGATCTCTCACTAGATCTCTTTCCCTCAAGAGCTCTCTCTCTCAAGTACAATCAACTCCAACAACCTGGAATGATTCAACTCTGTATTGTTCTTCAACATTCACATACAATGAACTACTACAAGCTAAGAAGATCTAATTATACATATAGAATTAGGAGACTTGAGCATGCACTTACAACCAACAGTTAAGCCTCTTGAACAAGGGCTCTAAAAACAATCTTACTAATAATAGAGATGCGAACTTAAGACTATGACTTAAACACATCATGCAAACACTTGGTTCTGTCCTCAGAAATAGCATTCTAGATGCACAGGTAATCGACACTGGTTCCTGCCTGCTTGCCTGTGATCGACGTCAGCTGATCCTCTACCGACGCTGACATTTCTTCAATTGCACCTGACTGACATCAGTTGATCCTGACCGACGCCAGTGACTGTGTAAACCTGTAACTTTGGTAATGTGCTCCTTGGTGAAGCTTTTAGGCTCCACACCTTAACATAAATCTAATGTAAATTCCTTCCCCTTATTTTTTTATACTTCCTTAGTCTCAATTTCCTCTATTAGACTTCTTCCTCATCTGATTGATAAGCACTAGATAACATTTGTAGTGCATCCTTAACCATTTCACTTGGGTCCAAGGCTATCACCTAAATCTCCTAAACTAGGGACCCTAGTTCTTGTACCTGGGTTAAAGAAGAAGCAACTTCACCAGGTCTCCTTTCTTATGGACTTGGTGCCTCAATATTTTTTTATCTCTTTTTGTGGTTCTAGAGGTTTGTATGACTCTCTAATGAGCAAATGGTATTTTCTAGGTCCTAACTATCACCTATCATCACTTCCCTTTTGCTCTCTAAGCATCCTAGCTTTTTGCTTGATATTATGTTCCTTTGATATCCCCAAGACCTAAAAATGAAGATGTTTTAGTGTATATGGGGTCATAAGGGCTAGGTTGGTGCTCATAAGTCATATTTATCAATTTTACCTTCCAAGGTTTCTCAACCATTCCATAGGGGTCCCATTGTCTCAGTTCATCAACTTGCAAATTGAAATAGGTTTTATGTTTTAAGGCAAACTCTATATTATCCCATTATTGAAACACAATCCTACCAATGGTTATGGGGATGGTGTGTATTAGTCTCTTCCTCTTAGTTTTACACAAACCATCTATCCCATTGCATATTTGGTAGGCCACTTCATACTCTATTGGCTTGACTGGCACATGAACTGGTAGCCTAAGTGGGGTACATTGGGCTCCCTCAATCCTAATTATAGTGTAATCTAGATATATTCATATATCTCCCATGGATTTAATAGTCTTCTTGATTAGAGGGTTGACCCTCATCATTGGGATCCCTATGATGGCCTCAACTAAGGCTGGATAAATATAATCACAAATGAATTAAATATGGTTCCTATATTTGAAAATATGTAACTTGGAGTAATATTTTGAGACTATTTGTGTCCCATCAATTGACCATTTTATAAGGTTAGGGATCTTGGTGGTGGCGAGTAAATCATCTAACAAGTATGACATCATGTAAAATTGGACCCTTATCCTTTTCTTGATTGTAAAAATTTGTCTACATAAATAGGTGATAATAACTTCACCAAGGGGAGAGGTGAGCTCCTTTTTGACCATAAAATATACTAAGGGCACCCAAATTTTATCCACATAGGTGGTGGTCATATTTTCACATAGCCTATTCATCAAGGTCATAATCATCCTGATCCTAGGTCTGAATTAGCTAATTAGGATGTTTCCATTAAAGTCAAAGAGCACTTGATTCTTAGAATATATCCATGGGATAAGGATGGTCTTTAGGTCATTTTCCTTATCCCAATTGTTTATAGTGGTCATGTATATTTGGGTCATAAGTAGTTTTTAATAATTCTCAAAAGCTATGGCTAAGACATAAGCTATACTTTTACAAGTGCGCTCATTGATTAACATGATTATATCAATTTTGCAATCTTAAAAATAGGAGAGAAATCATCAATACAATTTAGTACCTTGGGCTTGGCCACTAAAAAGTTAGGCTTGTCATCTAAATAGCTTGGACCAATTTTTGTCTCCAGTGTTCAAAGCAATGACATCAAATTGTGTATCTTTGAAAATTCTTCCCTTTATGTTTAAAGTCAGACAAAGCTCCACATCTTCCTTGGAGGTGCCTTTTTTCACACCATGGATTGAATTTATTCAAATTTCTCACTAGTAAACTACTTTTTGGCTCTAGATTAAATTATTCTTACTTAGATGATAATTTGACTTTCTTGGGTTTGATTATGATCAATATAGGGTCAAATTAGGGTTTTTATGCATGTTAGGGATTTTTTGAAATTCCTCTCAGAGATTTAATGGTAGTAGCTTGTTGAGTTTACATTAACTTCATGCTTTAGATTTGACTTAGATATTCACATTTATACCTTTGCCTTTGTGAAACCACAAGATCTTTAGATTTTCCATTTTCTACCTATGTGGCATTGTCATGGCATCTTCGTGACACTTTCATGGAACTTTGATCATTAATTTTCAAAAAATAATTGTTGCCTTTTGAAAATCTTGCTTTAATCTCACACGATTCGATTATCTTACACGAATCAATGTAGTTCATTTATCTTGATCTAAAAGATTGAATATCATTAGTCCTAGGCCTATTGAAATGTCAATGCTGAACAACTATCTTAAAATTGGCATCTGTGCACCCATCATTTGATGTCTATAGGAACATCTTTAATGTTCATGTGATCATTAATTTTCACGTAGATCCTCAGGAATCTTTGTTGAGCTTAATTTTGACATTTGTGCACCTATTATTTAACCTCCACATGAAAGTCTTTAACATTTACACAACCATCAAGTTTAAATTACTTGCTATTACTCCTTGATGAGTTTTCCACTTGTCACTTCTAGGTTCACTTTGCTTCATGCATGTGTTATTTGGAAACTCTATGAGGATTTTGTGCTCCATATTATATTATCACTACTAGGTTAACATGCTTTCACCATGTGACAATCTTGCATTTGTGCTCTATTAGATCATGATTGAAGGGATGCATCATTGTTGGATACTTAATATCCTATTCATGAACTCATGACATTTGTCATCATTTTAAGGCTTTGAATTGTCAATGCTTGTTATGTTACATTAGATCAATCTTGTCTGAGCCAATATAGATCATTGATCTTGCAAATAAGCATGAAATTTAGGCTTGAGAATATATATAACTTAGACTAAAGTTTTTTTACTAAGGTTTTAATTTGTGTTGATAAACATAAATCAAATTTAGGCTAAAGTTTAGTCTAAGCTTTAAAACATAATAAAAGGGGACCCTATAATTTATAAAAGACTTGGCATAAAGTTTTTAGTCCAAGCTAGAAACATAATTAAAAAAGGAACTTGTGAATAATGGAATACATAGCATAAAATGTTAGCCTAAGGTTTTCATTATATTGATAAATACAATTAAAACTTTAGGCTAAGTCTATTTCATAATAAAATTATCCCTATGCTTAGTTTCCAAGTTTAATCTCATGTTGTTGGATTGTGTTTATCCTATCAAACGCATGTCATAGATCATGATCTATAGGATTGAGCAAGATTGGCTCTCTATCTTTAGCTTCCATTTTGATCTTGGGCCATTAAATTAACCTCATCTAATTAAATGTAGCTCATTGATCTTATAAACAAGTATAAATTTTAAGTTAGCTTGAGAATAATAAAATAATTAATCTAAGGTTTTCATTCATATTAATAAATATGAATAAAGCTTTAGGCTAAAGTTTTAAGTTAGGTCCAAGACATATTAAAGTGACCTCGTGAATTAAAATGGGCTTGGCATAAAGATTTTGGACCATGGTCAGCAACATAATAAAAAAAGACCCCATGAATAATAAAATATAAGTCAAAGGTTTTAGCCTAGGGTTTAAAACTTTAGGATAAAGATTTATGACTTGTTTAGGATATACAAAAGGGACCCTCCATCATGATCAGACCATGCTAAGATAAAAAAGAATAAAGGGGGTAGTGATGTAAATCGATCCAACAAAGAATTTTTATACTAAGGCTTGGTTGTGTTAAAAAACATGATTAATCCTTAGGATAAAAATTAAATTATGTCCATGGCATAATTAACTACTCCCACTGAAAATATTCCTGCCAAATTTGAATTCAAAAGGAGCCTAGGTTAAAACCTTAGACTAGAGTTTTATCAATTCAAATATGAATTTCCTTAATAAATTATATACCAAAGGCTAGCAAAACATAGAGATCAAATGTTAGAAACTTTAGGCAAGATTAAATCATAATCATGAATGAATGTGCCAACCAATCTAGGCATGTATGATATTCAAATAAAGAATATGTGAAATCATGTTAATGACAAGGCACACATTTGAAAAATTATATGTTGGGAAGAGTTAGGGCTAACAACAATGGAGCCTAATTAGGGACACTAGCTTCATGTGGCTATAGTGTCCCAAATGTGGTGTTAATGTCCTTTTGTCTAAATTTTGAGAAAGTTGGATTGGAATCAAAGGTGACAGTTCAAGGACTATGTCTTGACTGGATACAAATAAACAAGGTCTACTAAATGGATAGAATCAGATGAATTTTCAAATTTAGGGTATAAATTTGTAAAATTTAACATGAGGTTCCCCATTTTTTAGAAATGGGGGTATGTTAACCTCAATAATTTTTAGTTGTATTCAGGAATAAAATAGTCATAACAATGACCAAGATGAATGAATTTCCTCAAGAGTTTCAAGATGTGCTCAAGGACTATGATGATATCATAGTAGATAAACTATCTAGTGAGCATCCACCTATAATAAAAATAGTCATCACATTGACTTCATTCTAAGAGAATATTTCCTAATAAGGATAAAAATAAGATGACACCACAAGAAAATATTGAGATCAAAAATCAAGTTCAAAAACTATTCGACAAAGGGTTGGTTAAGGAGAGTCTTAGCCCATGTGCAGTGTCAATGATGTTAGTACCTAAGAAAGAAGGAGATTTAAGGATGTGTACATGTTCAAGAGCAATACACAAGATCACTATAAGGTAAAGGTTATCTCTCTCAAGTATTTAAGACTTGATGGATTTTTTGAGTGGGTCAAGTTATTTCTCCAAGATTGACCTCAAGAGTGGATACTACCAAATCAAAATTAGGCATGGAGATGAATGGAAAACAACCTTCAAGACTAATGAAGCATTATATTAATGGTTGATCATGCCATTTGGCCTCACTAATGCAACCAGTACATTCATGAGGCTCATAAATGAGGTTCTTAAGCCAATCAAAGGTAAGTTTTTTGTAGTTTATTTGTATGACATACTAATCTATAGTCATATTAAAGAAGAAAATCTCCATTATTTTCATTTGGGTATGAGAAGGTTACAAGAGGAGAAGTTACTAATCAATATCAAAAAATATGTATTCATGAAGATGGAATTGTGATATCTCAAGGATTATTAAAAATGGACAAATAAAAAATGAAACCCATAATGGAGTGTCTAACTCCTAATTAAATTGGAGAGGTAAGATGTTTTCATGGCCTTGCAAGCTTTTAAAAAAAAATCATTAGAAATTATAGTGGAATTTGTTCTCCAATCATAGAGACTATTAGAGATAAGAAAAAGTTTATGTGGATTGACATGGCTAAAATAAACTTTTATTTTTTTAAGATAAAAATCATTGATCAACCTATATGCAATCAGAAATGTATCATGTCTATAAATCAATCCTATCTCGAAGAAGATAGAGCATACCTACACTTCCGATTAAGAATAAATTTATTAAGTGGGAGCATGAACAATATGGGGATCCACTAGACCTAATTAAGGGATGACTTATCATAATACATCATGCTAGGAAGGGTTCCAAAGCCTATATTCTAACACAATCATGCAAAACCCCTAAAAGATTCTTATGTTTAATATTCACTCTATATCTAATAACAAGAAAGTAAATCTAATATAGTGCACACCAAAGTTTGTGGTACAATATGAGGGGTTAGTAAAGCAATCTAAATATGTATAGGGGAATCTCAATTAAGTTAAGTATGAGTAATACCCTAATACATGGAATATGAAGAGTAATATTATTTGATCCAATACTTATGCTACTTTTATCTACTAAAGAGAGGATAACAAAGTTAGAATATACTCACCTGAATGTGAACCTATGGAGCCTCAATATCTCCCTTGGCTAGACAATATTTTTTAGAGGTTTTTTTGCTTTTTAATGATAACTAAGAAATGCAAAAGCATCTAAGACTTATCCACAATACTAGATTCTCTAAGTAGAAATCCTAAGCTAAGACTCCTCAAGTAGAATGGTAGAAGAGTAGATTATAAAGAAGTGTGAGCGAATAATAAATCTTGATTGCATATTGAAATAATGATGAAATGGTCTCATATTTATATGTGTATCTCACCCTAAATCATTCTGAATATATCAGTTATATGGGGTCGACCCAATCGACCCTATATGTTTTTGGGAGATAAATCACTAAGTCCTGAGTTAGGTCGGTCGAAGGGCTAACAAAACTTAAAGTGAAAAATACCCTAAATATTATAGGTTCAACCCAATCAACCCTATAAAATAATCATAGGTTGAAAACTATACAAGGTTGACACATTTGACCTAGTACAGTCAATTGGCTAAAGGGGATCAAGGTGAGGAAAAGAGGGATAAAAAGAGGAAAAAGACTAAATGAGTGTGCAAGGCAGGATTAATAGCTTAGGTAATATTTTTAATAGTTATTTGGATCATTAATAACATGTAAATAAGGTAAAATATTCCTATGAGGCACCAATGTTTTGCCCACCGCTTTTTTGGTGGAGCCCTTAGGGTGTACACTCAGAGAGATTGAGTCTCGATGGGTTCCTATAAGATGTAAAGCATCAATATATGATAGAAATTTGAAAATATTGTGTATACCTATGCCCCACTCAAAGCTCATCACTTGTCACTAAGGTGAAATAGGGGATGGTGCTTCAATAAAGAATATAAGGACACATAATGTTGAGGCAAAAAAAGTTATAGTATTTTACAGCAAAAATAATTGAAATAAATTGACTGAAAAGGAAATAATTAAAAAGTAAATGTAATGCATACCTTTACTTACAGTTATCATTGTATGGTTATCTATTGTGTAATTAGTTTTGATTTTGGAGGGCATAGAGACTGCTTTCAACAAACCCATGAATACAAAACTAAAGATCAAAAACAAAAAAACACAAGAAAAGCCAAGATAGTTGGTGCTATAAGGATGGGACGTAGTTGGGAATTTATAAAAAAAGGGTTACAAGTTCTATGTTAGACCAAATTACCAAGTAAAAAAAGAGTAAATTGGGTAACCAAAAAGCCAAGGATACTAAAGACCAAAAAAATCAAACAAGCTATCCTTAAGTAAGAATGGTAAACTCACCAAGTCAAACCAAGGATACATGTCGAAAAGGATGGTAATAAAAAAAATCAATGGTAAGATAAGAAAAAAATGGTAAATTAAAACTGATTAGTGAGTGTTAACAATCATTATCTCACTCAATAATGAAAAATGTACATAAAAGGGGGGGAAACATTGATGAGTGACAAGTAACAAGCTAACCTCACTTAACAATGGAAAAAGAGGGTATGAACTCAAGTGTCCATAATAAGAAGATAGTACAAAAAATGATAAAGGTTAAAAAGGAAAGAAAAATAAATCTATTAATGTAATTTTATGGTAAAAAAAAGGAACAAATTAATCCATAGTTGCTCAAACATGTTTTGCTCTAAGGATAGATAAAACTGAAATAAAGTAGTGTTAACATGTATTTAAGATTTGAAGAAGGGAATAAATAAGAAGGGAAAATATATTTTGAATCATATTTTGCCTATTAAGGGCGAAAATTAAATGGGTGGAGGGGAGAATAAACTAAAAACCAAGGTAGAGGAACTCTTTATCGAAGTCACGATACTCAAATTAGGTTTTTCAAAACAAGAAGACTTTTAACCTTAAGGACTATGAAGAACTTCTCTTAGCCACACAAGTCTTAAGTCAAAAAATGAAGTATATAAATCATCCCATGAAGGATATATGCATGAAAATTAAAATGGACCTACTACCCTATAATGTGTTCCTCATTTCTTAGGACCCCTTAGAGAGTCATCGATCTACTACAAAGATTGTGTACTTGCATGAGAAAGTAGGTAGCACCATAGAGTTAGTTGAATTTCATTATTCCAATCTATCATCCTACCATACACCAATGGACCTTGGCTCTATGCGAAGCTAATTTTGTATTTTGAGATTTAATTAGAGATAGGATATGTGCTTGTAATCACATCTTTTCGTGTGATGTTGACTTTTGAGATTTGTATGTTGCCTTTTAGATATCATTGCCTTTTGATTCAAATGATTTGACTTTTAACTTTCTTGATGGATTTTTCTATTCCTCTTCCATACATATTTGAAAAACCAAACATGTGTTCTAAAGATAACTTTCATTTAAATACTTGGCACTTGGTTTCTAAGAGAGAGAAATTCAAAGAGCATAGGGTCTAAGAGTCACATAAATCTAGGTGAAATAAAAGTGTTATCTTGACTTTGACCTTATTTTATCCAATGTGGAGTGAAATAAAGGGGAAATCAAGAGGAATGACATATGGAACAATTTTAATTACTTCAAATTTTAAAAAAGGTGACACAAGGAAAAAAGGGATACAGTGATAGTAAAGTGTTATTCCTTATCATATGAATGTAATAAATGGAGAAAAACATGATAACATAGATTGTTTGTGAATCCCATCTATCAAAAGAAGCAAAAAGCTAAAGTTTGAGAATGAGGATGAAAATATGGTAATTTTATGAGGAGGGTCAGGTCCTATCCATGGTATTACACTAAAACTTCATAAAAGAGAAACTCAATGGGTACCAACAAGAAAGGGAAAGATAAAATGAGGTAAGAAAAAAGATGGTAGTTTTGTAAGGAATGTCGAGCCCTATCCACGATCTTATGAAGTAAATCACAAAGTAAAAACTGAAAGGGTGTCAAAAAAGAGAAAATGCAAGAAGATAAATAAGAATATGGTACATAAAGAAACCAAAAGACCAAAAGGGAGGACTAAAGGTTTGTGAAAGGAAAGAACTTTCTATAGAGGGAAAGACCCATGTAAGTATCCTGCAAAAAGTGTTAGATAGATAGCATATAGAAAGGATGAAAAAGAAGGGAAGGATCTTACATTAACATATATATCAAGGATGAACATGTGAGAGACAATTTTTTTCTTGGAAGGTTTCTTGAAGTTGAATTGGTTTTGTAGCATGTAATGGAGAATAAGAGTGGCCATCGTAAGATGCCCTAAAGGGTAAGTGGATGTAGGAATGGGAATCACAAGATGCCCCAGAGTCTGAAATGATAAGTGGGTGGGCATTATAAGATTCCCCAAAGTATAGAGAAATGTGTGGATGGGCATTTCAAGATGCCTCACAAGCTTTAAAAAGGAAGAAAAGATAGGAAAAGATAAGAAGCAAAGAGATCCCCATATAGTTTTTAAATGGATTTAGGTTTTCCAAGAATATTTTGATAGGGGATACAATGCTTGAGGAAATAAAAAGGATACTAAGTAATAAAAATAATATATAGATATAAATAATTAAGTTAGGTAGATAGATAACTAAGTCAGACATATAGGGAAAGTAGAAAGTTGTAAAGGGTTGATTGGGTTGACCTAGCACAGAAAATAGGGCTTGTAAATAGTACATGATCAATTGGGTTGATCTAGAATAATAAAAAGAGGATATAAAAAGAGTAAACATGATCTACAAATAGTATAACATTAACTGGGTTGATCTAGTATAGTGAACAGAGGCTATAAAAATGTACAGGGTCAACTAGGTTGACCTAATACAGCAAACAGGAAAAATTAAAAAGCCTATAATAGATTGTGAATTGAAACAAGATAATTTTTGCAATTAATTTGAAAAGTAAGAAAAGTATGGTAAATATGTGATAAAAAATAATGATAAAAATAATGAAATAAGGAAATAAGGTAAACAAATCTTGCAAGCATTAGTTCATTTCAGGTTCACCAGAATGTATTATGAAGATGAAGCCAAAGTGAATAAAATACTAAGAAGAAAGTGTAAAAATGAATACAATCCAACTAGTGGTGGGATAGGATTCATGTTGGGTGCACTAGAATATTTGAAATCAAAAATGTATCATGTTAATAAATCAATCCTAGATCAGAGAAGATATCGCATACCTATACTTCTAATTGGAAATATATTTGTTAAGTGGGAGCATGACTAGTATGGGGGTCCACTAGACTAGATTAGGGGATCACTTGTCATAATACACCATGATAGAAAGGTTTCTAAAGCTTACAGTATAACATAATCATGCAACAACCCTAAAAGAGTCTTAGGTGTAATGTTCACTCTATATCTAATAACAAGAAAGTAAATCTAATCTATTGCACACTAAAGCTTGTGGCACAACATGAGGGTTTAATAAAGAATTCAAAACATGTATAAGAGACTATAAATTAGTCTAAGTATGAGTAAGTCCTAAGATATTGAATATGAAGAGTAATATTATTTAAGCTAATACTTATTCTACTTCTATCTACTAAAGAGAGGAGAACAAAGTTAGAATATACTTACCTGAATGTGAACCCATCAAGACTCAATCTCTCCCTTGGCCAAAGGGGCTTCAAAAGAGGTTGTTTTGGTTTGTATGGATAACTAAGAAATGTCAAATCATCCAAGACTTATTCATATGACTATATTCTCTAAGTAGAAACTCTAACCTAAAACTTCTCAAGTAGAATGGTGGAAGAGCATATTTTAAATAAGTGCAAGTGAATAATATCTATTGATTATATAATAAATGATATTATACTTATAGGTAGATCTCACCCTAAATCCTTTTGAATATGTCAATTGTATGAGTTCAATGCAGTTGACCATGTATGTTTTTGGGAGATAAATCACTAGGTCCTGATCTAGGTTAGCCAAAAGGCTGATGAAACTCCAAGTGAAAAATACTCTAAATAGTTCAAGGTCAACCTAGTCAACCCTATATAGTAATTAGAGGCTAAAAACTATACAGGGTCAACCTAGGTGACCTAGTATAGTCAACTAGCTAAAGGGGATCAAGGTGAGGAAAATATGGATAGAAAGAGGAAAAAGACTAGAAGAGTGTGCAAGGGAGGATCAATAGCTTAGGGAATGGTTTTAAGAGATTGTTGGATTGGTAATAATGTGTAAATAAGGGACAAAAATCTTATGAAGCACCAAAGTTCTACCGACCCCTTTTTTGATTCACCCCTAAGGGCATGTACTTAGAGAGAATGAGTCTCGATAGGTTCCTACAAGATGTAAAGCATCAGTATTTGATAAAAGGTTTAAAATATTATGTGTATACATAGTCCATCCTAGCACTTCATGTTTTCAACAAAGTCTTCCAACTAGATTTTGATGCAAGTGGAGTAGCTATTGGGGATATATTAAGCCAAGAGAGTAGGCCTATAGCATAATTTATTGAAAAATTAGATGATGCTAAAAAGAAGAGTTCATCTTATAATTTGGAGTTTTATGCAATGGTATAGGCCTTGAGGAAGTGGAGGCATTATCTAATTCCTAAATAATTTATGATCTTAAATGATAACCATGATCTAAAATTCATCACTAGTCAGCCCAAGCTCAATCAAAGGCATATGATATAGATATAATATTTGTAGAATTTCACTTTTGCTATCAAACATAAGAAATGTCAAAGTAACAAGGTACCGAATGCTTTGATTAGGACAGAATTGCTAGTTAATGAAGTTTAGCTTGAAAGTGTAGGCATTAACTCTCTTAATGAGCTATATGAGAGTGATGAAGATTTTTGGGAAGATTATAAGGCTTGTAAACATCCAACTACCTTGAAAAAAGAACCATGGTTGGATTACATGGTAAAATATGGATTATTATTCAAAAGGAATATAATTATGTGTGATAACTAGTTCAATGAGGGAAAATTTGATCAAAGATAAGCATTATGGTAGCATGGAAAGATATTTTAGACTTGATAAGACGTTGGAGCAGTTTACCAGGCATTAATTTTGACCTAAAATGTAAGCAGAGATAAGAAGGTATGTATAAATATATAAGGTTTATCAAATGGATAAGGGTAAAAGTACAAATGTAGGTTTGTAGTAGCATTTATCAGTTCCAAATAGACCATGGAACTTTATTGGTATGGATTTTGTCATGGGGATGTCTAGAACTCAAAGAGGATATGACTCTATATTTATAGTAGTGGATAGGTTTTCCAAAATGGCACACTTTATACATCAAAAAATTACCAATGATGCTACACACATAGAAAAAAAATTCTTCAAGGAGGTTATTAGACTACATGTTTTTCCACTAAGCATCATATATGATAGGGATGCCAAATTTGTAAGTGACTTCTAGAGAGCCTCATGAAAGAATCTTGGAACAAATATAAGCTTTATTTCAGCAAACCAACCTCAAATTGATAGATAAACTAAGGTGGTTAATAAGATCTTAGGAAACTTGCTAATGTGCCTATCAATAGAGAATCCCAAGTAATGGTATTTGGCACTACCATAGGTAGAGTTTGCATACAATGACTCTTCTAATAAGAGAATTGTTATGAGTTCATTTAAATTAATGTATGGAATACAACAGAGAGGAGTATTTCAATGGAGATACTTGATCAAAATGGAGAAAAGGAGTGCTAAAGGGGAGGAGTTTGTTGTAGCTATGAAAGAAGTGAAATAATAGGTAAAAAGGTAACAACAAACAAGTGTGGAGAAGTATAAAAAACAAATAGAATTGAAGAGAAGAGAGGTTATATTTGACATTGGTGACATGGTTTTGGCTCATCTGAGAAAGAAGAGGTTTCCAAAAGGTGAGTATGACAAACTCAAGATGAAGAAGATAGGTCCTTGCAAATTTCTCAAGAAGTTCTCTAACAATTATTATGAGATAGAGTTTCTTAATGGAGTGGGCATCTCTCTTATTTTTAATGTTTCAAACCTATATCCATTCAAGGATAGTGCTGAAAATGAGAAATCAATAAGAGAAGAAGGTAAAATAATCCAAGAGTGGGCAAGTTAGATGTTAACAATCAAAAAGGGGGAACTAGAGATCATCTTGGATAAGAAGATTATCCAAAAAATAAGAAACAGGGAGTATTTCCAATATCTAGTTAAGTGGAAACATCATCCTTATGAATATGCCAATAATATGATAGAGTAATAGATCAAGTACCATGTAAATAATATTGTAGACCTCATGAACAATATTTCATGAGGCCATTTTATACCCCTTAAGAGTATGATGCAAGAGCATCACTTCAAATTTCTAATTTTAGCATTTTGTTATTCATTTTGGATTTCTTAGGTTGTTTCAAGGGTCTTCAATATTCAAATAATATTTTTAATGGGTTGTTGGATATGATCTTCTTGAGATCTATGGTGGATTAGAATCCAAGCTATTTAATTGTTTCATAAAATGATTATGCAACTGGTTATTGGGATCAACTATGGTCCTAAAGTCTTGTGAAAGATGAATTTTATTTAGCTAAATTTGATGAATAATGATTAGAATCTAAAGCCTAAAACTCAAATATATCATGGATATTAATGATGAGAAAGTAAACTACAATGATTTGATCAAAAAATGAGGAAATATGTAGGGTAAGGAAAAAAGAGAGATGTTTATGTTCTTCAATCCAAATATCTTGACAAATCTTTCATTTCATCAAAGATGTGCATTTTAAAACTAGCATATGACTTGAAACTACCAAATAGTACAGATCTTATCATATACCAAGAAAATGTCTAAATATATTTGAAATATACAAATTAGAAATCAAATTCACTTTAAAGATTTACTTAAACAAGAAAATTGCATTTGCACATCTTTAAGAAAAGCAATGATATTAAAATGAATCTAAAAACATTTAGTCAACCTAGTGTAAAGCTCAAATTAACAACTCTGTATTAACACATGCACATCTATAATTCTTAAAATCAATTCAAATATAAATATCAGAATAGAGATTTGATGAAGCAACCATGATAAAAAAATAAATAAATAAAAATGAGATGATATTTGTGGAATTCTCTTGCTTGTATTACTTGCTTCAAAATTTACACAAAAGTTTTGCTATAAAAACTTCCTACCTTTTTACAATGATAATACCCTCTTTTATAGGTTGAAATATTAACCTATGGGGTATTTCAGTTAGTCATTATCAAATGAGAATCAGACAAATGTCAAGGATAGGTGTCCTTTTACAAATATTCTAGAACCAATGACACTTTTCAAATATGACTAACCTATAAGCCATGTGCATTACACATTACACATGATTTTAAAAAAAGTATATGTTTTTCAAATATTTACATGGTTTTTATACAAAAGAATATTTTAAGTCAACTTAATTGACTTTGAGATGCCCCTGCAGCTGTAGCCTTTTACTTTTATTCTAGGATCTTCTTGAATTTATCAAATTGTTCATCAATCAACCTAAGATTGATGATTGGCTCTATGAATAGCTCCTCTTTTTTCCTTGTTAAATATTTGAAGATTTCATCAAATCTATCCATGGATTATTTAATGCTCCTAGCATTACTAATCTTTTCATTTGCTATTAAAATCAAGTTCAAAATATGTTTATTGTTAGCCCTTGTGGTGCCCTTTATTTTATTCTTGACCTCTTGTATGAACTCAGTAGCTTTATGCTTGAACTCCTCATTAGTTATCAAGCCTGTTTGATTGAGAATGGTTGGATCCTTGATTAAAACTCATAGTATTTATATCATTCTACCCTCTAATTATTTAAATTCATTTGAGAGACCTTCCATGCCTTTTGACCACTTATTAATGTCTAATTTTCTCCATCAAGATTATCATGGCCATATTTAAATGTAATAGGTTGACTATTTTAAGCTTAAGGATCAAATTTTCCATTAGAATCTTGATCAATGCCTTTATTTTCTTATCTAAACCTTGCCACTAATTGGCTTGGTTCAAAACCATGGCATGATATTTATTTAATATGTTTGATTTAGACCTTATTGCCTTCAAAGAATTAAATGTCTCAAACATAGTTAATTCAAATTTATTAACAATGTCCATTGGTGCTGACAAAATATATTGTTCCTCTATATTTTTATTCCCTTGTTTTAATCCTTTAATGGTAGCTTGTAGCATTTTTTACTAAGATTGGGTTAACTCTAAGACATATTCTTCAAATATGGGGGATTCCTCTAGTCTCTGCTCCCTTTTCTAAGTTAGTTGAACCAAAGGCTCACCCATTTGGTGTACAACCTCTTGACCTTCTTCCATGACAACTATCTCAATCACTCTTTATAGGCCAATAGTTGATGGGTTATATCTGACTTTTAATGAAGACTAGGCCATATGTTTGATTGTGACCTCTATTCATGATTGGTATGTTGATGGAGTTGGAGTGGTAAGCCTCCTTTCTTATTCATCTTGAAATGTTAAGATCCAAGGGTTTAACTCTTGTTACAAGGGGATGTCTATAGTCTTTACTAGATCCCATGATAGATAAGCAGTAGGAAGCATCTCTATCCTTAGTTCATATATGAACCATTCATGTATAGCTAACCTATAGATTAGATTATCCTCATTAAATAGGTTGATATCTTTCAAATGGGGAGTGATGACCATTTATTATTTCTTTACCCTTGAGACAATTTTAGTCTTATCTTTTCTCTTATGAAGATCAATGACCATTAAGTCCAATGAATTATATTTTCCCTTTTCCTTCTTATATTCCTCAACCTTATCTTCCTCTCATCAATGTCTGATTCATATGTCATGGAGAGCATTCTCAATTAGTTTTCAACATATTCCTATGGGATCCAAAGTTATCATGTAAAGCTCATGTTGAAGTAAATCTTGTTCTACTATTCTATAGGACTTAGGGACTAAGGAGCTTAAATCAAATTCACTTGGTCCACTTTATTTAGGACTATGATCTATTCATATATTAGTTTGGGGAAGCCTAGAAGGAACAACATCTACCAAATGATATTATTTGGGACCAATTTTCCACCTATCTTACATCTTCTAATCTCTTAACAATCTAGATTCAAGCTTTATATTATGTACTTTTAGCCTTATATCAACTTCACAATAAGTGGTTACCTTAGTGTACACAAAGCCAAATGCACTAGTTTCATGCTCATAAGACACAACTAAAATTCCTTCATTCTTTAAGTGTTCCTTTAGTCTTCCATAGATATCCCACTATCTATGGTCATCTACCTACAAATTGAAGGAAAGCGTATGCTTTGAAGCAACTTCAATGTGGTCCTATTATCTGAAAATGGTTTTGCCAATTGTCATAGGAAAACCATAGAGAAGTAACTTCCTCTTGGTCTTGTAGACCCCATTTATTCCATTGAAAATTTTATATGCAACTTCTATTCTACCAACTTGTCAAGTACATGTACTGGTAGTTTAAGGGGGGGCACTTTGAGTTCCCTCTATTTCAATAATGGTGTAATTAGGATATAGCCAGATATCACCCATTTTATCAATGAAGTTATTGACTAAAGGACTTATCCTCATCATGGGAACACTATTGATGGCTTGGCTCAAAGTATGATATACATAATCATAGATGAATTGGATATGGTCCCTATAATTGTAAATATGCAATTTGGAGTAATATTGGGACATAGTTTGGGTACCATTAAGAGACCACTCTCTTTGGTTGGGGATTTTGGTTATGGTACACAAGACATATAACAAGTATAACATCATGTATAACTCATTTATATTCTTTGTTTTAATACCAAATATCTATCTACTTATGAAAATACTAATGATTTCACCTGTACCTACTACTATTTATTTTATGATGAAATATACCATAGGAACCCATATTAGTTCCACATGTGAAGTATGTGCAAATCCATATAACTTGTTCAACCTAGTCATAACCATTATGACACCTAGCTTGAATTGGCTCATAGGGAGTTTTTTTTTAGGATCTACAATGACTTTGTTATTAGCTTCTAACCATTTCACTAGGATATCCATCATGGTATGTTTTTGGGTCCATGCATAAATGGAGGTGAGGTATGTTTGGGGCCTAGGTAACTTATAATAGGATTCAAATCCAATAGGGGATATATATGCTATTTTCCTTAGACTAAGTTCATGAATGAGCATACCCTTATCAATTTTAGCATCTTTGAAAATAGAACTCAGGATATTGATATAGTGTAATACCTTTGGTTTGGTGATAACATAATGAAGTCTTGTCAACTAAATTACCATGATGTCATCATAGAGTCTCTTAACTAGAAGAAATTTATCCTCTTCCTTGGTCAAAATTATTTGGTTCTCAATGGTCCAAAATAAACTTGAGCAATTATTATCTCCTGTGTTTAAATGAAGTAGCCACGAACTCTACATCTTTGAATACTCTACCTTCTACATCTAATGATAGGTATAATTAAACAATTTTCATAGAAATATGTCCATAGGTTGACATCACTATGGTTATGATCAAATTATCCACTTGTGAATGATAATTCAACACTTCAGGCTATCTGGTTAGACTCCTTGAATAGTTTTGATTACCAGGGTCTCTCTTTTAGCTTGAAATAATGAATGCATGAACAATTTAGGGCTTTTTCATATGCCTAAAGGTTTTTTAGAGGTTTAACTAAGTTTTAATGGTGGTATAAAATTTTCAAGTATGTGCTTTTGTGACCTAGATAATATTTTGATCTTGTATTTATACCTTTTCATGTTTGGGTCCACAAAATATTTCAATATGATATGTATGTCTATGTGGCATATCCTTGCCATGTTACTTATTTGATTTTAAAACATGACCATTATCACTTTGGATACATGTTCTTATCTTATTCCCCTTATAAATTTGATCAAATTCACTTCATTTATTTCCTTTGGAGTCTTCTAGCCTTGACTTTCAATGTGGTCATTGAAATTTGATTTGAGCTTCCAATATCATGACACTTGGTATCCCCACATTCCTTTTATGTACCCCATTGATAGTCTCCATCTAGTTAACATTCTTATGCCATGTGGCAGCTTAGCATACAATTTGGGATAATTTAATTATTGATTGGATATGCAATGTCGATCTCTATTTGTATGGTTGAATACACATCATCAATCTTTGATTTGGAGGATCAAATGTGCACCATTAATCTTCTAAACACATGATCAAATGTGAGTCATTAATCTATTGAACATTCATCATGATTATGACAATTGTCACCATTATATTCAATCTCAATATCTTTGACATATTAAATTTAGGCTCGCATTTAGATCCTTTTTTGTACTATTAAACACATGTCGTCGATCTTTGATCTGGACTTACTGACTTTAGAATTCAACATAGATCATTGATTAAAATTTGTATGTAATAATATGCACCATAAATCTTTAATCTGGGTAACTTTGACTTATTGACTTCAGGAATCACCCACATGCCATTGATCTTTTATTCGATCAAGTGAGGTTTTGACACTTAGTAGCCCTGCATTCAATTCATGCCTATAAATAATAAATCAAAGAATAAAGACTAGGGAAATATAAATACTTAGCATAAAATTTAGACTAAAGTTTTAATGAATTAATAAACTCGATCAAAAATTAAAATAAAATTAAACTAAGGCTATGATGAAATAAAGTGACATGTCGAAGATATAAATCAATTTTAATAATAACTTAGGCTAAAGTAATTTATACTAAAGTTTTGAAATTCATTTAAACTTAGATTCAATTAATAAATTAAGGACCAAAATAAATTAATCAATTAAGGACTGAAATGTGAACATAATGACTTATTGACTTCAATCTTCAATGTGGACCATCTATCAAAATTTATAAATAATAATATGCACCATCAATCTTTAATCTGAGGAACTTTGACTTATTAACTTTGAGAATCACCCATGTGTTGTTAATATTTGATTTGATCAAGTGAGGTTTCGACACTTGGGAGCCCCATGTTTAAATCATACCTATGAATAATAAAATCAAAGAATAAAGGCTCAGGACATATAAAGACTTAGCATAAAGTTTAGACTAAAGTTTTAATGAATTAATAAACTTGACCAAAACTTATGCTAAAATTAAACTAAGGCTATGATGGAATAAAGTGACCCATCGAAGATATGAATCAATTTTAATAAGAACTTAGGATAAAATAATTTAGACTAAAGTTTTGAACGTCAATTAAACTTTGATTTAATTAATCAAATAAGGACCAAAATGTGAACATAATGACTCAAATGAGACCATATTAGTTAGACAACAAATGATCAAATTAACATGGAAGCATAAATCCATGAACACTTATTTATTCTAATGAAAATCCATTGATCCTACAAGATTTAAACATATGAGCCAAATGTTAGCAACATTAGATAAGATCAAATGAAGCTTATGTGATAGCATGTCAATGTAAGCTAGATCAAAACATGATATTCAATAATACACTTTGATCAAGTTGAATGCCCAAAATATAGCATAATTTTCAAATTTTGAACAAGGGTCCCCATTTTTTATAAATGGGGGTATGTTGACCTCAATAAATGATGACTTCTATGGGAAACATTAATGAATGTTAGAATTCAGATACTTTTGGTTTGAAATAATAGCCAGATAAATCATTTCACATGATCAAATACCGTTATTATGATCAATTCATAATTGAAACAAGTCTAACAAATGTATAATTAAGTTCAAATATCAAATCTCAATCATGTTGTGTGTGTGCTTTGATTTATTTATTGATTGCCATTAGTATTAAGAAAATAACTTCTAGATTTCATGACCTTAATCATTAACATAGAATTGTAGCATATTTAGATATTCATTATGAATTTTACTTTATAAAAGGGAAAATCTTGGGCATTTCTCTACTTCCATCCAGGCATCCATATCCCTGATAGAGATACCTTTGGTTCCACTCTAGGCCTTTCTCCACTAACAGTCAGGCATCCATAGCCCTGTTAGAGGTTACCAAAATAACCTTTACTTAGAAAACTTTTAGATTTTCAATAAGGCTTTTATTGTTATATTTTTCAACTCTATTTAACTTTCCAACAAAGGTTGGGATCTAGAATTGTCTAGGTATTTAATATTTTTGTCAAATGTTTGATTTTTAGACAATCATCCTTGATCATAGACTTCATCCTAGGAAATAATTTTCTTAAGTGCTAACATGACTTTGTTCTAATAATTCAAACTTTCACTCAAACACATGCAATCCTTATTAAAATCAAACTTAGATCAAAATAAGGTTTAATATTTTTAAAGAATAATTTGTCTAGATATTAATCTTCATAAATTTTTTAGAAGCATAACATTAAGCTTAGAATTTCCAAAATCCATGATCAATCAATGTTTAAGAGTCATATCTACATTCTTGGTTTATGAATTTATTTTAAGCATTGAGATGGACTTAGAGATTGAAGACCTATCTTGGAAAAGACTTATTAAAATCTAGAGAAGAAAAAAATAAAGGAAACACACAACAAGTAAACATATATTCATAAACACTATTTACAAACAAGGAACAAGAATGAAACTAATCTAAAACTATCTACACTAACTCTAACTAATCTTACATATTACTTCATAAAGACTTGAGGTAGAATAGAAGAGAAGTAATGCTTGAGATACTGTCCATTGATTGGTAAAGAAAATTTTACTCCTTTCAAGCATTTGAGCTTAAAGGTGTTTTCTTCTAATGTCTCAAAAATTTGGTAAGGACCAATCCATAAAGGAATGTATTTCCTATGTTTCCCTTTTGGCTTAGATACTTTGTCCCATAGGATAACTAAGTCTTCTTATCTGAATACCTTGATATTTGAATGTTTTTCAAACCATCTTTTGATAGTGGTTTTATGTCTGATAAAATTAGAAAATGTTTTTTCTCTATCATCCTCTATTCGGATGATATGAAGTAACCTAGAATTAGCATATTCTTGATCTTCTTCTATATAGTCCTATATAAACTTGTAAGTTGGTAGTTTGAGAGTAATTGGAAAGATTAGTTCTTGTCCATATACCAAGAGAAATGATGATGCTTTTAGATCTTGTTTCACTCTATTTCTATCTCCCATAGATCATACTTCAATAATATATGCCATGTTCTTGGTTCTTGAGCTATAGACTTCTTGATAGCTTTCATCATATTCTTGTTTTTACACTCTAAAACTCCATTGCCCTAAGGGTAATGATTAGATGAAAATTTAAGAGCTATTTTATTGTCTTAGACACACTTAGTCATCTCTATAGATGTGAATTTTGATCCATTGTCATAGACCAATGATACTAGTGTCCCAAACTTAGTGCAAATGTTCTCTTCTAAGAACTTGATAACATATTTAGTCTTACACTATTTTATTGCTACTACCTCTATCCATATTGTACAATAATCTATGGTAGTAATAGCATACTTGTGTGTATATTAACAATTAAGATTGATAACCCCTACAAAATCCAAGCCTCATTGATCGAATGGTTTATCAATTAAAACTAGCCTCAAGGGCATAACTGCTTTAGGTACCTTTGTATTAAATATTTGGCATTGATGACATTCCCTGACATGCTTTTGAGCATATTTTAAAATGATTGGCCAATAATATCCTACCCTTAGGATTTTTTAAGTTGTTGTTTTCCTAGGTGGGTGTCTACTTGTAAGTTTCTCATGAAAGGTACTTAAGATTTTAGTTGATTCTTCCTTTAAAATGCATCTCAAATATATTCCTTCATAATTATTCCTATAAATTATCCGATCCTTTATCAATAAGTGAGCTGATTTGAGCCTCAAATCTCTTAAACATTCTCTACTTAGTCCTGTAGGATAAGAACCATTAATCAAGAAATGAAGGATTGCATCATACTAATCATTTGGTTGAAAATGTTGATGGTCAAATAGCTTAGGTGCAAGTCCTATTGCTTCTTTGATATCCTTGAATTATTTCTTCATTTCTTCATTCCATTTGACCTTTGTATCCTTATTTATCATCTCATTGAGTGGTTTCACAATCTCTGTAAAACCATAAATGAATTTTCTTACAAAATTTATTTTTTCAAAGAAAGACTTTAGCTCTTTTCTACTATTTGGTGTTTCTATTTTAGATATAGCATTAACTCTATCTAGATCAATAGAAATCTCATCTTTAGTTATCACATGTCCTATAAATTTCCCTTCAATTACAAAAAATATGCTTTTATTAGGGTTAAAGTAAATTCCATACCTTTGTTAGCATTCAAATACTTTTAAATGCATTATATGATCTCCCCTTTTCTTGGAAAACATAATCAGATCATTCATATATATAATTATACATTTACCTATGAGACCTTGAAATGCATGGTCCATAGCTCTTTGAAAGGTAGCTCCTCCATTGACGAGTTCAAAAGGCATCCTCTTGTAGGCAAAAGTGCCCCATTTTTTTGTGAATGCAATCTTCATTCTATCTTCTTTATTAGCAAGTACCTGATTGTAATCTAAAAAACTATATAAGAAAGACATCATGGTAGAACCATTAAAAATTTGAATCACCTAGTCAAGGGATGGCAAAGGATAATTCTCCTTTTTAGAATATTTGTTCAGGTTCCTAAAATCTATGAATAATCTAATTTCTTCATTTTTATTTATAATTGGTACTAGATTAGCTACCCAAGTGGAATGTCTAATTGGAAAAACTATTTTCACATCTAATACTTTCTTGACCTCTTTATAAATCAGCAGTTCCAAAATAGGATTAATTAGTCTTTACTTTTGTCTAAAGGGTTCATAGGCTTCATTCAAGGGAATAAAATGGGTGATAACTCGAGGATTGAATATCTTCAAGTCTTCATAATACCATGCAATAACATCCTTGTATCTAGTTAGTAGGTCTCTAGCATTTATAGACTATATGTTTGTGTATGTTATACTAATGTTTACTAGCTGAGGTTGACTTTGAGTTCCTACGTCAACTACATTACAATATTTCCCATTTACCTTCAGAACTTTAGCAATTTCATCTATCTTATCTTTTCCAAATAGTCTTTCCAAGGCTATCATGCCTTTAGGAATCTTGGTATCATTCAGTTGTATTATCGTATCATCAATTCTATCGTTATCAAAAGAGTTCTCATTGAACTCATCAATAATATGAGACTTAAACACTCCTAATTTGTTCATTAATTCAATGATTTTTTAATCATCACTAAATGCTTGTAGATGATTAACATTGTCAGGTATAGAGGAACATGGGACCAATTTGATGTTAAGCCTTTGGGAATCTTGATTTGGAATTAGGTTAGTTGTAGCTAAAGCTAGTTCATCATCAAATTGGTTTCCTTCTATAGGGATTGAAATAATATTGAAAGCATCAAAATACTCAATCAAGTCCCATACTTTAAACTTATATTTCTTCATATAAGGCAATTTGCATTGATACTTCTAAATTTATTAACTAATAGTTTAGAATCACCATATATTATTAGCTCTTTAACCTTGTATTTAATAATAAATTGTAATCCTAAGATTAATGATTCATACTTTGATAAATTATTGGTACAAGGAAACTGAAGTTAAGGCATTATATTCTTTCCCAATGGGATTGATTAAAACTATTCCTACTTTAGATCTAGATTTGCAGCTAGCACCATCAACATATAATTTCCAAAGTCCAGGCATAAGATAAGCATCCTTAGAATTACATTCCTAAGGAGTTTTAAGGGTGTAAACACCTAAATAATAATTAACCATATTGACCTTTTCATTGGCTGCATTATATTCAATAATCATATGCTTCATCTTTGGTTTTCTTTTAATCCAAATTTGATTAGGAACTCCCCTCCATGGTAGCCACATATGAGAGCAATCAGTTGACATGTAACCATTCAAATCTTTGGTCCAATATATACTAAGAAACATCCCATAAGCATCTAAAATGTTCACAACTTGAATATCAATGAATTTATTCACTCTTGGTTCTAAAGCAAGTTGCATATGCACATTCAACAATTCACCAATCACTTTAACTCTAGATTTGTCTAATTTAGTCACTACTCTATCAGACTTAATAGGAGTTAAACCAAGCTTTTCATAAATACCTACTAGCATGATATTTACAGAGGCACCTAAATCTAATAGATATTTATGTAAGTTTTTACAAAAAACTCTAATTGTTAGTAAAAAATGTGGAATCTCTATTTTATTCTTATACATCATTACATTTGCATTTGTAGATTTATGTGATTTACTAGGTTTTTTAATTAAAGATTATAGCAACAAGTCTCTTCATTTAGTTATTTGAGTCAATTCATGAAATGTGATATTAGCTTTAATTTTCTTTGTATCCTCTGCTATGGTATACCCACTCTTAGTAGAAGAATTTGATAAGTCAACATTATTTCTAGTGTTACTTCCCTTTAGATATTCTAGATTGTTATCTACTTTGGGATCAGAAGAAGTATTAATGTTGTTTGGTGGAGTAGAACTTGTCATTGGTTGATTTTTTTGTCTATTCCATATTGGATAAGTTTTCTTCAAATACTTTTAAAAATCATGAATCTCCTCTAGAGTATCTTCAAGTTCATTCTCATCTTGAAATGAAAAATCAAAGGTTTCAACCATAAGAGTTGTTTTGGAAGATTTAGATGCCTCTGAAGAGTTAGATGTCCCTATAGCATTATCTTTATTATACACAACTTCAAATGTATCCAATTCATCTTGAAATATTTCAAAAGCATTACAAAATTCTATACAATCCAATTCACCATGTTTTATAGTGTTATGAACTTTGCAATAATTAGTTAAATCTACGTCACAATTTTTTTTTATTTTAGGCATGTTATTACTTATATATTACTCATTATTATTGTTGTTTTTCATATTTTAAAACTATTCATAGGTATTTTAAACTTATGATAAGAATAGTTTTGTTGGAATTCTCCCCAGTGTTACATACCTATTTGTGTAATTGAAGAAAATCAGTTCTCAGTTTTCATACCATTTTCAATATGGAGTGATTTTCATTCATAGGTGATTCTAAATTATGGACTTGAGTAATAGTACTAGCTATTGTCACCATAACTCATTGGTCTTGTGGATGGGATCCACTTTTAGAGTTATTTATCAATCTTAGGTTCTAACTAAGATGAGCATGACTCAAAGGCAACTAGCTTAAAACTAGAGTTTGATTCAAAGCAGTCATGTTATGATTAGCATTTGGGATGATATTCAACATAGTAAAATTAAGATTTATATTAGGAATAACATATGCTAATTGACCTTGGGGTTGTATTTGATCGTTAATTTTCATAGCTTCAGCATATGCTAAAGCTAATGTATTGATGACCCCAACAACTCTTTTCAAAAATAAAGAGGTAACCTTGTCTTAGACCTTGACCTAGTTTTTATTCATGACAGTTCAATCTTGTAAAATATAAATCCTATTCAAAATACAATGTAAAAAAATTATCTTTGCAAAGAATAGTTCAATTCTCACAAATAAGTAGATTTGCATGTTTAGATTTCTAAGTTCAAGCAAATTTTGTACATATTCATACAAATCTTTCAAAGATTGACTCTATTTAACTATATTAATTTAAATATATATCCAAAAATGTGAATATTAGTGATATTTACACAAAATTACTATCACTAACCTTGAACATGTCATATTTAAAAAACTTAAGTAACCTTTACAATAATTTCACTTAAATCTTCAAAGAATAATTATCTTTATCTAAATAAGCTTAAAGACTAGTCTAAAACCATGAATATCATTTATATTTATAAGCTAATAAAAACACAAATATATAAAGAATCAACTGATCTTTGAATAAAATCACAAAAATTAGCTCAAGATACTTCATATTCACAAATCTTAAGCTCAACACCCTCCTTTTATAGCCAATTTTAAATGCATGTTGATGCATGTAAGTGTATCACAGGGTGCTCATAATGTTGAAAACACTTCTCATTTCAATATTTAAAGGATATTTTACATAGGATACTAGTTTTGATCTTCCTGAGATCTATTGTGGAGTAGCAACCAAGCTATTTGATTATTTCACAAAATGATTATGCAAGTAGTAGTTATGAGCAACTGTGGTCATAAAGTATTGTGAAACATAAATATTATTTATCTAAATCTAATGAATAATGATAAAAATATAAAGCCTAAAACTCTATTATAATATGGATATTAATGATGATAAATTAAACTATAGTGATTTGATAATTAAAAAAAATGAAATATGTAGGGTAAGGTAGAAAGAGAGATGTTTTTGTCCTTCAATCAAGATATCTTGACAAAGATTTCATTTCATCAAATATGTATATTTTCAAAATAGCATATGACATGAAATTATAAATAGTATAGATCCTATCAATACTAGGCAAATGTCTAAATATATTTGAAACATGCAAATTAGAAATCAAATTCACTTTAAAGATTTACTTAAATAAGAAAATTGCATTTGCACATCTTCAAGAAAAGTAATGATATTGAAATGAATCTAACAACCTTTAGTCAACCTAGAATAGAGATCAAATTAACAACTCTACATTAACACATGCACATATATAATTCTTAAAATCAATTCAAATATAAACATCAAAATAGAGATTTGAGGAAACAGTCATGATAAAAAAATAAACAAACAAAAATGAGACAATATTTCTAGAATTCTCTTGTTTTTATTAATTGCTTCAAAATTTACATAAATTTTTTTCTCTAAAAACTGCCTCCCTTTTTACAATGATAATACCCCCTTTTATGGGTTGAAATAACAACCTATGGGGTATGTCAATTAGTCATTATCAAATGAGAATCAGACAAGTGTCAAGGATAGGTGTCCTTAACCAATGACACTTTTCAAATATGACTAACCTATAAGCCATGTTTGTTACACACTAGACATTCTTTGACAAAATAATATTTTTTTTCAAAAATTTACATGGTTTTTATACAAAAGAATATTTTAATTCAACTTAGTTGACTTTGAGATGCCCCTGTAGCTACAGCTTTTTACTTTTGATCTAGGATATTCTTTGATTTGTCATATTGTTCATCAATAAACTTGAGATTGATGATTGGCTCTATGAATAGCTCCTCTTTTTCCCTACAAAATCTTTGAAGACTTCATTATCTCTATCCATGGATTTTTTAATGGTCCTAGCATTACTAATATTTTCATTTGCTATCAAAATTAAGTTTAAAATATATTTGTTATCAGCCCTTGTGGTGCCCTTACTTTTATTCTTGACCTCTTATATGAACTCAGTAGCTTTATGCTAGAACTTCTCATCATTTATCAAGCTTATTTGACTGGGAATGGTTGGATCCTTAATCAAACCTCCTAGTATCTATACTATTCTACCCTCTAATTATTTGTAGTCATTTGAGAGACCTTCCATGCCTTTTGACCACTTATTGATGTCTTTGATTTTATTCATCAAGATTATCATGGACATTTAAATTTGATAGGTTGATTGTTTTAAGCTTAGGAATTTAATTTTCCAGTAGAATCTTGATTAGTACCTTTATTTTATGTTTGAACCTAGCCACTGATTGGCTTAGTTCAGATCCATGGCATGTTATTTATTCAATATGTCCAATTTAGACCTTATTTTCCTTTAAAGAATTGAATGTCTTAAATATAGTTACTTAAAAGTTATTAATAATTTCCATTGGTACTGACAAAATAGATTTTTCTTCTCTTGTTTTAGTTCTTTAATGGAAGTTTGTAGCATTTATGACTAATAATAGGCTAACTCCAAGACATCTTCTTTGAATATGGGTGTTTCCCCTGGTCTCTGCTCCCTTTTCTAAGTTAGGTGAACCAAAAGCTCAACCTTTTGATGTATAACCTTGTAAACTTCTTTCATGACAACTATCTCAGTTACTCTTTATAAGCCAATAGTAGTTGGGTCATATCTGGCTCCTACTAAAGAATAGGCCATATGTTTGATTGGGACCTTTATTTGTAACTAGTCTACTAATGGAGTTGGAGTAGCAAGCCTCCTTTCTTCTTAATCTTGTAATGCTAGGATCAAAGGCTTCAAATCTTATTATAATGGGATGCATGTAGTCTTTACTAGAGCCCATGAGTGATAAGCAATAAGAAGCTTCTCTATCATTGGTTTATATATGAACCATTTAGATATAGCTATCCCATAGATTGGATTCTCCTCACTAAATAGGTTGATATTTTTCAAAGGGAGAGTGATGGCCATTTTTGTTTTCTTTACCCTTGAGACAATTGTAGTCTCAACTTTCCTCTTAGGAGTATCAATGACCATTAAGTCCAATGACTTCTCTTTTCTCTTTTCTTACTTAAATTCCTCAACCTTTTATTCCTCTACATCAATGTCTAATTCATATGCCATGGAGAGCATTCTCAATGCATTTTTAATAGATTCATGTGAGCCTCCTATTAAAGCAAATCTTTTTCTATTATTCTAGAGGACTCAAGGATTGAGGATCTTAAATCAAATTCACTTTTTCCCCTTTCTTCAGGCTATGCTCTATTTATATATCAATTTTGGGAAGCCTATAAGGACCAACATCTACCAAATGATATTGTCTAGGACCAAGTTACAACCCATTTTCCATCTTCTGATCTCTTAATAATATAGATTAAGGCTTTATATTATGTTCTTTTAACCTTCTAGAAACTTTATAATAAGTAGCTGCCTTAGTGTATACAAAGTCAAATACACTAGGTTCATGCTCATAAGACATAGCCAGAATGCCTTTGTCCTTCAAGTGTTCATTTACTCTACCATAGGGATCCCATTGTCTATGGTTATCTTCTTACAAATTGAAAGAAATCCTATGTTTTAAAGAAGCTTCAATGTGGTCCCACTGTCTAAAAATGGTTTTACCAATTGTGATGGGAAAATGATGGGAAAGTCCCTTCCTCTTGGTCTTGTAGATCCCATTTATTCCATTGAATAATTGATATGCAAGTTTTTGTTCTACCAACTTGTCAAGCACATGTACTGGTATTTTAAGGGGGGCACTTTGAGATCTCTCTATTCTAATAATGGTGTAATTGGGATATAAACAAATATCACCCATTATCTCAATGGACTTCTTGACTAAAGGACTTATTCTCATCATGGTGACACCATTGATGGCTTGGCTAAAAGCAAGATATACACAATAAAAAATGAATTGGATATGGTCCCTATACTTGTAAATATGTAATTTGGAGTAATATTGGGAGACATTTTGGGTGCCATTGGGAGACCACTCTCTTTGGTTGGGGATTTTGGTTGTGGCACATAAGGCATATAACAAGTATGACATCATTTAGAACTCATTTATCTTCTTTTTTTTAACTCTAAAGATCTGTTTGCTTAGGGAAATACTAATGATTTCACCTAAAATATGTACTACCATTTCTTATAAAATGAAATATAACATAGGCACCCATATTGGTTCCATGTGTGAAATATGTGAAAATCCATATAACTTGTTCAACATGGTCATAACCATTTTGACACCTGGTTTGAATTAGCTCATGGGGATTTTCTTGTTAGGATCTATAATGCCCTTGTTACCAGATTTTAACCATTTTGATAGGATATCCATCATAGTATATTTTTAGTCCCATGAATTAATGGAGGTGAGGTCTATTTGGGGCCTAGGTAACTTATAATAGGATTCAAATGCAATAGGGCTTCTATATGTTATTTTCCTCATACTAGGTTCATGAATAAGCTATGCTTATTAGTTTTAGCATCTTTGAAAATAGGACTCATGATATTAATATAGTGCAATACCTATAGTTTGGTGATAGTATAATGGAATCCGATCAATTGAATTGCCATGATGTCACCATAGAGTCTCTTAACTAGAATCAAGTTTTCCACTTCCTTGGTCAAAATTCCTTGGTTCTTAATGGTCTAGAACAAACTTGATCAATTATTATCTCCTGTGTTTAATGAAGAAACCACAAACTATGTATCTTTGATTACTCTACCTTCTACATATAATGCTAGGTATAATTCAACCATTTACTTTGAAATACATCCATGGTTTGACATTTATATTGTTATGATCAAATTTTCTACTTTTAAATGACAATTCAACACTTCAAGCTATATGGTTAGATTCCCTAAATAGTTTTGATTACTAGGCTTTCTCTTTTAGCTCAAAATAATAAATGCATGAATAATTTAGGAATTTTTCATACATATAAGGGTTTTTTGTAGGTTTAACTAAGCTTTAATTATGGCATACAAGTTTTAAGTATGTGCTTTGGTGACCTAGATCATATTTTGATCTCGTATTTATACCTTCACATACTTGGGTCCATAAAATATTTTGATCTAACATGTATGCCTATATATCATCTCTTTTCCATCCTAGTTATTTTATTTTAAAACATGATCATTATCATTCCAGACACATGTTCTCATCTCATGCCCCTTGGAAATTTGATCAAATTTGCTCCATCAATTTCCTTGGTAGTCTCTTGGCCTTGACTTTTAATGTGGTTATTGATCTTTGATGCAGGCTTCCAAGATCATGACACTTGGTAACCCCACATTATTTATATGTACCCTAATAGTAATTTCCATCCAATTAAAATTCTTACACTACATGGTATCCTAGTGTGCAATCTAGGCTCATTGACTTGTTAACTCTATTCACATTATCGATCTCTATCTCCATGGTTGAATGCATGCCATTGATCTTTGATTTGGATGATCAAACATGTACCATTGATCCACTAAACACATTATCAAATATGATTCATTGATCTATTAAACATTCACTATGATTATGACACTTGTCATCATTGTATTCAATATTAGAATATTTGACATATTGACTTCATGATCTCTATTAGATCTCCATTTGCATGATTAAATGCACATCATCAATATTTGATCTTGACTTATTAACTTCAATCTTTAATGTGGACCATCAATCAAGATTTATACATAATAATAAGCATCATCGATATTTAATGTGAAGAACTTTGACTTTTTAACTTTGGGGATCACCCATGTGTTGTTGATCTTTGATTCATTCAAGCAAGGTTTTGACACTTGGTAGCCCCATGTTTAATTTGTACATATGAATAATAAATTCAAATAATAAAGGCTCAAGACATATAAAGACTTAACATAAAATTTAGACTAAATTTTTAATGAATTAATAAACTTGATCAAAACTTATGCTAAAATTAAACTAAGGCTACAATGGAATAAAGTGTCCCATCGAAGATATAAATTGATTTTAATAAGAACTTAGACTAAAATAATTTAGACTAAGGTTTTGAACGTCAATTAAACTTTGATTCAATTAATCAAATAAGGACCAAAATGTGAACATAATGACTTGAATGAGACCATATTAGTTAACCAACTAAGGGTCAAATTAACATTGAAGCATAAATCCATGAACACTTGTTCATTTTAATGAAAATCCATTGATCTACAAGATGGAAACATATGAGCCAAATGTTAGAAACATTAGATAATATCAAATGAAGCTTATGTGTTAACATGTTAATGTAACCTAGATTAAAACATGATATTCAATAATTCACTCTGATCAAGTTGAATGCCCAATCTATAGCATAATTTTCAAAATTTGAATAAGGGTCCTCATTTTTTAGAAATGGGGGTATGTTGACCTCAATAATTTCTAAACACTATTTTTGTGTGGTGCACCCTTGCTGATGTAAATTTGTGTCTAATATTATAGCTATGTCAAATTTTTGTCATACTATGTGATCAAATTATTTCCTTAGACATATTGGTATGTCATTTATGAGGGTAACTAACCTAAGTCTTTAATGATTATAATTGAGTGATTACCAAAATATTTGTTATTAGTTTGAGGGAATGCCTCATGATACTAGTGATTTATATTTTTGTAAATTTTTTGGCTTATGAAGACCATTTCATTAGTGAGAATGTATTTAGTTTATCTCATTTTGTATTATAAATTTTCTAATGATTATCCCTTCAATACCTTCATTTGTTGGATAGGAATATGAAGGCCTAAATGTTTAGTTGACACATTTATGTTGAATCTTGTTACACCTATTTGAGTGGGAGAAGTATGTTAGACATATTTATACTTGTGAGCCCATTCAGTACATGTTTGATGTTTTCAACCAAGTAAAAATTTATTATACCTATTTTTCCTTGACGTAAATTTAAGAAGTGGAACCTGTGTTTTTTTGGGGGCATAGTCTATGATAATTTTGAAGGTAATTTATTGTTTATCTGACAACTCATTTGGTAATGGATATATTGAACAATAATCATATAGAACTTGGATTCATTTCCACTATGAATAAAAAATTATGGGACTATGAAATGTAGTCTAATTAAACCCCGATATGGTTCTAAATTTAGTTATTTTTCAAGTCTCAGAGATTAAACATGTCAATGTTAGTTATTGTTGTGGTTTTTGATGGGTGCATATGGGATAACAATTCCCATTCTTATAGTTTCATTCCCATTTATACATATTTTTGTATGTCACTATCATCATTATATGCTTCAACACTAATTTCAACTTCTATAATTGTACACTCAATGCATCATAGATGGTAAGAAGCTCTGATTTTTTCCTAATGTGTAATAATTTCATGTCTAGTTAAAGCATTTCCCATTACAATTTTAATGTACAAGCCATTCTAAAACATTGTAATGGATATTACTTTAACTAGATAGGAAATTGTTACAAATTGGGAATAAATTAGACCTTCCTACCATCCATGGTGTATTGAGCATATAATTATAGAAGTTGAAAGTAGTATTAAATCATGTCTCCAAACACACTTAAATTTGAATTAAATGTTATTTTAATAGGGAACTGACATGTATATATAGTATTTATTTATAACATATATGATGTTAGTTAAATCAATTAATATTTTATTGTATTTGTTTCCACCACCTACATTTCCTACAAAGTACCTATACCTTTTCAACATTTTGGAATCATCTACTTCTTTTATTATTTTTTGATGCTAATTTTGTATTCTCCATTACGAAAAATGGATAAAGAGATTTTCACACATATTTTAAGCAAAGATATGAAAATGATTTTTATTGGGTGGTGAAAGTGTTATATCTCTTAGTGAAAGGGATTGCAAAAGGAAGGGGAACCAATGAGAAGATTTAAATTTTCTCAACACTCAACCAAAATAAAATCCTAAATGCAAACAAATTAATAATGTAAAATTATTCAAAAAATTATGATAAATATTTATTTGCATGTATTTGATACCTAATTAAAGATCACAAAATATTATATAAATAAATATCCAGCTTTTAATTCTTATAACATTTCAAAAATTAAATGATAGTCACAAAAAATGAATGAGGTGATTAAATTAGATTATAATTGAAAGGTGAATTTCTCTAATAATTAAAGGGTTTTTAATGGATTTTTTATTCAAGCCAAGCACGTGGAATCAATAAAATAATACACCTTTCTCATTAAGCATATAACATATTTATCATATTCCAAACATCTAAATGAGATATGTACAACTCTATGAAGATTTATTCTTATAGATAAGTCATTATCAACTTTCATAAAAGGATACACAATTTCATCAACACAATTTTCAGTTTACTACTAGCCATGCTAAATTGATCTCATTTTTACATTGTGATAAATATACTACCTTGAGAAAAACAAAAATAATTGGAGATCATTAAAAATTCAAACACCAATATATAACAACCACCAAAAAAATTATATACTCTCAAGATAAACAACTACGGTTCAAAGGTACAAATACTTGACAAATTTAAGCATATAAAAATGTAATAGTTCCATAATTATGTCATAGCCAACATAGGATATAGAAAAAGTCTATAAATTAACAACAAATTCATTAGGAAGTTTTTTAACCACTTAGTATTCAGATAGAAATGGGTCAATGTAGAAACACTCACTCATGTCTATCCACATACTTAAATATGGCATTCCTATCAAAGCCTTCACTAAATTATACACTTACCCAAGTACCTACACAATTTATAAAATAGTCAATACCTCATTGGGTAAAATAGTAAAGTTTAGGAAACAACTACAAGAGGTAAAATAGATTCAACGGAAGAATCATCATACTAAGCTTGCATGAGTAAGATCTACCAAACTCACTGGAAATAAGTAATGATCATGGGAAAGGACTATTTACAAAAGTAATGAAAATATTTGTAATACTTTAACAAAAACACAACACACATGTAGTATGAAATAGACATCATCCTACTAGGTAGCTTAGGGTGATTAGGTTTTTGGTTTCTCAATTGATTGTAAGACTAAGTGTATTGTGGAAGCCTATATGATTATGATAGAGTTATTTAGCCTGTTAGATGTTTCAACCACCATGCTTATGTTTAATTCAAGAATAACTTATCCATTTTTCATGGTAAGTTTATCCTTATGGTCTTATCTTTTTTGGATAAGTCAAAACATGTGTTAATTTATTAACTTAAATAGTTACCTGGACCTTATACTAAGTAATGCACATACAGCTTCAAACATTCATTGTTTTAATTTCCTTATGAGTTAAAAAGAATTCTATGTGTTTATATTAGTTTCACTAATTTACATTTGTCACTTAAATGAATTATTCTAAAACTTGGATCAATGTACTTTAGACTAAGTGCTTCATAGTTGTTTAGTGCCTTAAGGATTTAAAACATTTTTCCTTCTTAACTCCCAAGAATATTGATCAATTCCAACTTAATGATTAAAACTCAAATCATTGGCTTTTAATAAATTCTTGTCTTTATAATAAAATAGAATAACTTGAATTATTATTTCATAAGTCAATTGCAAGTAAGGAGCAGATGTTCCTTAAATGCATCATGCCTTATTCAAATATTCATTCGAATTTTAAACCTTAATTCACTTATATATTTACAAGCTTATTTTTATTTTAACTTAGCTTAAAGAAGTATATAATAATTTAATATCGTTAAATTGTTTCTTACTTTACAAATGAACAACCCAACATTCCCAAGTGATTATTCAAGGTTGTCAAATAGTCCTATCACTTCTAAAAGTGATATAATTGGTTCCATTTAACATGATTTCCTTATATTAATCCTTAGAAAAAATTGAACTTTAATCACTTTTTAATTTCCTTTAAAATAATCATTATCAAAGAGTCTATTAATAATTTCAACCCTTAATAGTTTAAGTTAAGTTTGATGTTTTGTTGTATTTTAATTAAGACACCATTTCATATTTTTGAATGCTAACATTCTTAATAATCCTTAATAGTTTATTATAATTAAATGACTTATTTGAAATCCCTTAAAATAATCTTATTAATGAATTTATCTTCACACTATAGATTTGGGTAGTTTAAGGTAATTTTAAAGTCATTATATAAAATTAAGTCTAACATGTCATAATTTTTTGTGATTAATAAATAACTTAATTTTTACATGAAGTATATCAATATAATTTATCCATACAAAGTATCACTTTCCAATTGCTTGTTCATCTCAATTAACCGAACATTCACATATTTCCAAAAAAATAAATCTCTCAACTTCATTTAAAATATACTAAGTAATCATAACAATAACCAACTAACTTAATTCAATCTACAATAGATAACAAGACGAATAGTTTTCAACATGCATATGAACTTTAAGACTTTATGCATATTTATATGATGTAGGAACATCCTTATTGGATGACTTAACTAGATACTTGTTTAAGAAAATTTTGGTTTGATTAGTAATTTTGAGTCTATAATCCTATTTATTTTGATTAAAATGTGTTAGGATTCTTCTTAGACACCTTCGATTTTTTTCCAAAAAATCTAGAGGTGATAGTATAGGCTAGAAATTCAAATAATGATTTTCCCACCAAATCTCATAATTCAAATATTTGTATTTGAAAAACATGTCTAAGTAGTTTTGTGAGTTTTTTATATGTTATGTGAGTTTAAATAGTTATAAAAACATGAATAATAACACTGGAGGGTCCTTACCATGGACTATTGATCACCCTTGTACAAAACATTTGCCTTGAGTTTTATGCAAGGTGTTCTCTTATTGGCTAGTAACTATTAAAAGGTAGTTAGAGAATTTTTCTTGTGATATAAATTTGAAATTTTTGGTTTTTTAAGTATTTATGATCATGTATTAGATGAAAGGGCATTATTCCTAGGAAATTATGAATGAAGATCTTGAAATTTTGATAAAAGAAAATTGTGTACCATGTTTTGCCTATGTGAGTAATGGAGAAAGACTAAATTGTAGTTGTTCAAAAAAAGAATGCTAAATTTTATGGTGATTATTTATGATATGGTAAGTCTTTTTTATGTTTATAAATATATTTTTAAAGGAATTCTGGTGGTCAATTTTCTTTTTATTCTGCTTGAAGTTCATCTTACCTAGTTGAGGATTTATATGCACTAATAAAGACCACTCAGTATAGGGAAAGAAGGTATAAGAGGTTTTTTTGAGAATAATTTTTATGTGAAAATATGATTGGAGTAATTATAAACCCTTAAAAACCTTATTTAGTGTGTTATAAAAAATTTTGAGGGCTAACCTTTTCAATTAGCAATGACACAAACTATAGACAGTGACAAAGTCTATGAACAAGATAAAAATGTGATCAAATGAAAACAAAATAGGATTGGGATGATTAAATGGTTGTAAAATGTTATTATATATTCCATAGACGTTCAAAAAATTCCTTATAATATTTGTACTCATTTTGAAGTTATTGTTCATAAATTCTTGGCTTTCAAAGAACTACAATCAGTGACTGTGCAAACAGAGGAGTTTGGAAAGATATTAAAATAATGGATAGAGGCTTCATATTAGGTTAATAAATCATGGAATATGTGTTGGGATATAGAAAAATCCTCATATACATTACATATATATGTAAACTAGGTTTTGAAGTTTAATCCCTTAAGACACTTATTGAATTTTGTAGCAGTTGACTGTGTAATCTATGGAGTCAAAAGATTAATAAAATACTTAATAAATGATTTAAGGAAAAATATTTAAGGTTTAATAAGATTAATATTGGTTTATATAACCCTAAAAAATCTTCATATACCTTTTATTTTTTTGTGGAAATAATTAGGACAAAATAAGTGCTCTCAGGCACCTACAATTCACCATAACCCTGAACTAGGGTTTCATCAAATAAATTCACTTTGTAGAGAAAAAACCAATAAAAAACTTAAAATTTTGTAATTTTATATGTCTCATTACCTATAAATATATTTCATTTATTTTTTAGATAATTTACATGGTTTCATACCATTTTGGATGTTTTGTAAGTAGACAAGATTAGGAAGGCCTAATTAGGCCTAAGCAGGATGCTAAAAGGTTATAGAAGGAGCATCTAAAGGGTGATTTAAGTCATAAAATTTAATTTATAGGTAAATATAAATATAATTTTATTTTAATAAATTTTATAATTCAATTTTGAGATCATTATTTTATGTACCATTTGAAATTGCTCAAAATAGGGCTAGTAGGAGTGTGTGAGTTCAGGCAAAATTATGTATGATGGAGATTGAAACCACTAGAAGTTTGTGATAAACTTTAAGGGTTTAATGAGACATTAAATATTATTTTAATACATATATAACCATATATATACTATATAATCATGATTTCATTGAGTTGAGTTAGCAATAGTAATCCAATACTAAAGGAGTGCCTTTAAAAATAAGATAAAGTGTGAGATAAGTGACTGATTGTCTACATCATTTGGTATCAAAGCCTAAGAGATATTGGGAAGATATAAATTAATAATATCTAGTATATAATTAGGATAATTAGTATCAATCCAAAGGATATTGTAAGTAATGGATGTTATAGTGGTTGAGATGAGAAACCTACAAGCAAGATTGTAACCCATGGAGTTGGCACAACAAAGGGAAATAAATATGGGTGATATATCTGATGTTGAGGATGAGACTCCTCAGGAATAAAAAATATAGGAAGGTGAATAATGAATATTATAATATAGGTTCATTATATCAATGCTTGGGGTGAGTTCAAAACCCAAGATGGAAGTGCCCATGTATGAAGGCAACCTTAATGTGGAGGAATTGGTTGATTGGATCACATCCATGGACAAATAATTTGACTATGAAAAGGTGAAGGAAGACAATAAGGTGAAATTTATAGTAACAAGTCTGAAATTACATGCATCCTTGTGGTGGGATGGCATCTAAGAAGATAGAAGAAGAGGCAAAGATAAGATAAATTCATGGGATAGGATGGTAGCCAAGATGAAAGGCAAGTTCATGTCTAAGGATTATTAGAAATACTTATTTATAAGGCTATAAAACTTGTGGTAGAAATATATGATAGTGAATTATTACACTAGGGAATTCTATAAGTTGACCATTCGAGTAGGCCACATCGAAAATGATGCTGAGAAGATTGCTAGATACATGAATGGCTTGAAGTTTTCCATTCAATATGAGTTATTATATTGGCATCTATGACTATTTAGGAAGTTTATCAAGAATCCTTAAGGGTATAAGATAACTTTTCAAGAATTCAAAGTTAGTTGAATAGAGGAAGTGGTGGAAGAAACTATAGAGGAAGAAGTCAACAAGAAGGAAGAGGGCATCCAATCAACAAAAGTCAATGGTAAGGACAAAGAAAACAAGAGGTTAGTATTTTAGAGGCTTTAAGTTCATCAAATAGATGTGGTTATATTAATAGAGGTAGAAGTTCATATGGTAGAGGAAGAGGTAATGGTTGGTTTGTAAGCAATTATTTCAAATGTAATAAGTTTGTAGGGCATAGGTCCTATGCATGTCCTAAAGATGTGCAAAGTGGAAGCTCTTGGAAAGATAGTAGAAATAAGTTGGTGCAAAAATAGGATGAGAGTGTAAATGCATTCCAAAATTATTTTAAGGAGCCTAAAATAGGTGAAAGCTTGTTGATGAGGAGAGTCCTTCTGAAAATTAGCCAAGAAGAAAGACCTTATTTCAAACCACGTACAAGAGTAAAGGTAAGTGTTGCAAGGTTATTTTAGATAATGGTAGTATGTATGATTTATTATCATCATTTATGGTGTTATATTAGGCCTAAAAATAAGTAAGCATCCAAGCCCATACAAGGTTTCATTGATCCAAAATAGTCATCAAGTCCTAGTGAGTGAGTAGTGTCATATAGACTTATAGATAGGTGGGTACAAGGATAGAGTACTATGTGATATTATTACCATGTATGTATGCCACATCATTCTTTGGAAACCATGATATTATAATAGGAGATAATTTCATGATGGGAGAGCTAACACCTATACTATTGAGAAAGATGGTTATAGGTTTACATTGAAACCATTGAAGGACAATGCATGGAGAGAGACACCAAAAATTGTCATGTTGTTTGGAGAGAAAGAGTACTTTCCTAAATAAATCAGTTGCAATAGTAAGGATGATGAGTACATAATAATTTCAAGCAATAATCATGAAGGATACAAGCTAGTTCCAGTTGCCAAACCATTAGAAGAAGAAAGTGCTATAGTTGTAGAGCATTTTGAGGAGTTTCAAGTGATTAAAAATGATCTTCTACACTCATACCAGCAAGGTAAGGTGATTTTATATTAATATTTTAAGGATTTGTTTATAAAATTTTACTCTCATTTGTCCTCCACATAAAACAAGGAGTTTCTTGGAAGTTTTGTTGAGAAAGTGGTTATCTTGAGAGAGTTAGTTGTGGTAAGAAAATGCAATAACCAAGTGGAGAGTGGATAGAAGATAGAAATGGAAAAATAAGTTAAAATAATTAAGGATTTGGTGAAAGAAGGGAAGGAACCACCAGTAACCATTCTAAAGATAATAAACCTAAATAAGGATAAGAGAAGCATGCCAAAGCAAGAGAGTGGTTTCCAAACAGATAATTGGGAGTTTGTTTTATTTTATATGTGTGTTCCATGTGTGGGTTGGTTGCATGAAAATTATTAGTTATTAAAGATGATTATGTGTAATAACACTATGTTAGACATTCACCTTAAAGGAGTAATCATAGTGGAGTTGGTTAAAGCACAAAAAGGTTTATGTGCTAATCATAGACCTTGGGATGCATGAGGTGAATCATTACAAAGAAAGAGAGAAATATAAATAATAATACTTGGGAGATCAATCCAGGTGGATAAAATTTTAGGGAAAGTTTCTTTTCATACCCCAAGAGCATTATGCAAGAGCATCCTTCTTGGATGACTCAACTAGATACCTGTTTAAGCTAATTTTTGTTTGATTAGTGAGTTTGAGTCTATAATCCTATTTAGGTTGATTAACAAGTGTTAGGACTTTTCTTAGACACCTTGAAATTTATTTCAAAAATTTTAGAGGTGACAGTATAGGCTATAAATTCAAATATTTATTTTCTTACCAAATCTCATAATTCAAATATTTGAATTTGAAAAACATGTCTAAGTAGTTTTGTGAGTTGCTTAGGGGTTAGGTGAGTGTCAATAGTTATAAAAACATGAATATTAACACCAAGGGGTCCTTACCATGGACTATTGATCACCCTTGTACAAAAAATCCTCATTGAGTTTTGTGCGAGGTGTTTTTCTATTTGCTAGTAACCATTAAGAGGTAGTTAGAGAAGTTGCTTATGATATAAAGCTGAAAATTTTGGTTTTTAAGTAGTTATGATCATGTATTCAAAGGAGGTGAATTGGTCCTAGTAGAGGTTTTTTTGAGAATATTTGTGTGAAAATATGAGTGGAGTAATTCTAAATCCTTCACAACCTTATTTAGGGAGTTTTAACTTTGCTTTAGGGCTAACCTTTCCAATTAGCAATGACAAACTACAGACAGTGATAGAGTTTGTGAACAAGATAAGAACATGATAAAAGGATAAATAGAGTAGGATTTGGATGATTTAATGATTGGAAAATGTTATTCTATATTCCATATATGTTTAACAAATTCCTTAGAATATTGGTACTCTTTCTGAAGGCATTTTTCACAAATTCTTGGCTTTCAAAGGACTGTAATAAGTGACTGTGCAAATAAAGGAGTTTGAAAGGATACTAAAATAAAGGATAAGGGCTTCAAATTAGGTTAATAAATCATGGAATATGTGGTGGGATATATTTCAAGCCTCATATACATTACATAGAGATGTAAACTATGTTTTTTAATTTTAATCTCTTAATACACTTCCTTATTGAATTATATAGCAGTTGACCGTGTAATCTATGCAGTCAAAAGATTATTAAAATACTTAAAAAAGGATTATGGAAAAATATTTAAGTTTGAATAAGATTAATACTATTTTATATATTCCTAAACAATATTCACATACCTTTGATCATTTGTGTGGAAATAATTTGAGGAAAATAAGTGCTCTTAGGCACCTACAGTTCACCATAACCCTGAACTAGGGTTTCATCAAATAAATTCACTTTGTAGAGAAATGAACTAGTAAAAAAACCTAATTTTTTAAAATTTTCTAGGTCTCAATACCTCTAAATATATTATATTGGTTTTGGAGTGCATGGACATAGTTTCATACCATTGTGGATGCTTTGTAAGAAGACAAGGTTAGAAAGGTCTAATTAGGCCTAGGTAGATTGCTAAAAGGTTATAGAAGGAGGATATAAAGGGTGAGTTAAGTCATGAAATGTAATTTATAGGTCAATATCAATAGAAATTTATTTTAACCAATGTTAAAATTCAAGTTTGAGACAATAATTTTCTATACCATTTGAAATTACTCAAAACAGGGTTAGTAGGAGTGTGTGAGTGCAAGTAAAATTATGTATGAAGAAAAATGAAACCACCAGAAGTTTGTAATCAATTTGAATGGTTTAAATAGATCTTAAATATTATGTTAATACATATGTAACCACAAATATACTATAGAATCATGATGTCATTGAGTTGAGTTAGCAATAGTATCTAATACCAAAGGAGTGCCTTTAGAAATAAGGTAAAGTGTGAGATAAGTCACTAATTGTCTGCACCATTATACATGTAATAATATTAATAAATTATTTTTTAACTTTATTCAAAAATTAAATCATCATAACCAATTTAGGCATAATAATATAAAGTTCAAATTAAACTCTACCTTCAAACAAAATCCTCAAGCCATACAAGGTTTGATAATTAAATGTACAACATAAATTCATAATTTACATCAGTGGAATCATTAATACTAATGATTTAATGAACCAATGAATATGACATTAAACTTACCCATTTGCATACATAAATGACAAAACTAATGAATGGATTGATAACTAAAATTTTAACCTCTCTTTTATAATTACAAGACAACTTAACTTATTTATACATAACATTACATTGGCTATCATTATCACAACTTTAGTATAATCAATGAAGATAAGTAAACAAAATTGGATCAACTCATTTTTACAAAATGGTCTTCTTCCTTTTAAAATGAATATTAAAATAATCCAAATCCAGGAGAATAACAAGTAAACAATCTTCCACATGTAGATCCAATGAATCAAATGCCTACCTCTCTAGTCCCAATAAGCCCAACCATAAGTGTCCCTAGACCACCCCATCCATTAGTTGGATGTGATTCCGTCCAAATGATAGAAGTGAGTAAGGTAGAGTGCGACTATTGATCTTGACTTAACATAACCAATTGATGAAAACATTCAAACAAAATTGTTTACATTCTTGGATAACATCACTAAAACCTTTATAGTAATTCCAACTATTGTAGCTCATGTTAGAGATTTTAGGATTGAAGATTAAGAGTGAAATCTATGGAATTGTACCCACAATCCTGAATTGATGATTAGAGTACATCATCCAAAATAAATACAATTGTATTACTACTAATAACCTTGAATATAAACAATATTATTTAAATATTTTTATCTAAGTACAATGAACTTAAATGACTCATATATATTTTGAGAATCGAACTAAATAACATACTAGAATAACACCAAAATCCATCATGAAGAAAACTATCAAATTACAAAATACCAAAAATAACATCAAAACTCAACTCAAGTAACCACACCATATAACATAAAACTACAGGGTAAAGTTGAACAAGATAGACTTTATCAATCATGAATAAATATTCAAATGTCAATATCACCTATAATGATAATTATAATGAAATAAAAATGATATAAGTAAAACTATTCAATCTTCCCCAATCCAAGTCAAACAATCATGACTAGAAAATAAATCAAATGACCAAAATAGGATTACCTCCAGTAAGTCAAAACCGTCATAAAGATAAAAATCATAGTTTAGAAGTATGGCTTATGAATCCATTCAATAAAAACAATAATAGAATATTATTTTATACAAACCCTAATGATAAATTTGACTCATATAAAAATATCAAAAACGTCATTATTTTCTTCCATAGCCATGACCAAGTAATACACATGGTTGTGTTTATAAAAACAAGACAATCCAAATGAAACTTGAATATAAAACTAGGGTTTTCAATATTTATAATAGATATTTCAAAACAACAAGAACTAAAAAATGGTATACACATTTGTATCCTTAAAAACTACTTTACCAAAATAAGTATGAACTTTCCTAATAATAAAATGGACTTTGAAATAACATGCATGAAATTAGCACTAATTATATGCTACAACCAAGCCATAATGGTTGTCATTCTTATTATTTTAAAAATAATGCAAACCCAAAGATAAACTCAAACCCTATAAGGTTTTACTCATAATATGATCCTCCATAACTATCCTCATTATAATCCAAAGAATAATAAAATGACTACATTAATTTTTATACAAAAACCTAGTTCAATCTAGCAAGGCAAAATCATTAAAAAAAAACATAGAATTTAAATGCAATACTTACTTGAGTGCCAATCAAAATAATATAATAGAATGGTGAGTAATATTTATTCCTTGCCTTCAAAAAATTTGCAAATTCCCACACCTCCAATATAATGACCAAACAACCTATTTAAACCAACTTCCACTAATAAAAAACTCCATAAAAACCCATTGTATGGATGATAAGGTAAATACAATACTGTAGTTTGAACTTCAAAGAAAACTCATGCATCTAACTACCTCTCTATTTCCCTTATCCACTATGCACAAAATTGGATAGAGTTTTGATAAAGTGCATGGCTTCCCAAAATAACCAAGTAAATGACCAATAAATAACCCTAAAAGTTTTGTAAGAGTCTTAACCTATTCTCATTGAGTGGTGAGCCAATACCATCATCCCAAAGTCAAAATTCAAAACAAACACTTTAAACTAATGCCATGCCCATAGTGAGTCATGGCCCTTAATACTTAACTAATCCAAGCCAAAGTCGTAGTCTCATAAACCTTGAATTCCAACAACATTCCCAATCAATAATGGACATTCATTTGATTAAACCAAAATACCTAAGATAATATCAAATAATTATAATGCCCTTAACTATATTTAATTATTAATGTATTAAATCAAAATGAACAGGACTGTGACAAATCATAAATTTTACTCAAGATTTGAAATACAAAAGAAGAATTTGATCATGAGTAAAATAGCATCAAAAACCAATGCAATGTTAAAAATCAATAATGATAATCAAGACAATTAACTCAACAGTAATTAACATAGTTGATTAAGACACACACACACACACACACACACACACACACACACACACACACACACACACACACAGATATATATTGTAACAATGTTGATAAGTATCAACTAGTTTAAGGAGCTAAAATCAACTGAATAAATCAATGATTAAACATGAATTCAAAATTAACTAATGACTAATTCAATAATGTAATCAAATATAATAAAATATAAACACTTGATAAATTAAGTAAATCATAAAATGACTCAAAAGATTCAGAAATAGTCAAAGATCAATATTTACCATTTAAGTTCATTGTTTCTTTTCATTCACTTTATCGGCCTCACCTGACTACTCAGAGTCACATTCAACCTAGCTCATATCATGTACATATAGTCATAAAATATGATCATTAGTATATGTACTATACAATAACAATGAATGCAATAACAACATTAAATGTAATAATATAATTGAATTAAATAATGAATTAGCAACTCATTAAACATACAATATCTAATGCTACAATGAAAGTACATAATAACCATCAACTCAAAATATCCAAATGGTCACTCATAGATAAAAACATCGTAATAGATCAAATCATATATCATATAACTATATCACAATAGTAAAATTAAACAACCATGTCCCAAATAATTATTAAAAAAATATAATCAACAAGTGAAATAACTATAGTAAATAGGGTCATGAAATCCTACCCTAGTCAGAAAATATTCATATCGATGATCAAAATAGCCAAAGATAGTGTTGCTTGAAAATAATCTTGTCTTCCCAAGTAGAACTTCTTTCAGACAAAGTATCCCATTAAACCAAAATTTTGGAAATCTCATGATTTCACAATCTAACATTGTGATGGTCCATGATCTTCACTAGATTCTACTACATCTTTTCCTCTTCTAAAACTTGAAGATGATTCCAATCTAAAACATGAGAAGGATAAATTAGATATTTTATCGATAATGCAACATTAAAAACATCATGAATTTGAGATAGGGAAGGAGGAAGGCCTAATCGATAGGCAACATGACTAATTTTATCCAAAATTTTGAAGGGTCTTATAAATTGAGTTAATTTGGAAGAATTCTCAAATTTAATCAAACTTTTATGCATCCTAACTCATAAAATCACTTTATCACCAATTTCAAATTCACGTGGCAACCTCTTTAAATTAGCATAACTCTTTTTTTCCTATCAAAGACAGCTTTTATATTTTTCTTTATTATTTATTTTTTCCTACCATACTCCTGTAAACCTGTAGGACCAACAACATTTGTATTTTATAAACTTTCTCACCCAAGTGGAATCCTTGAATTGCATCCATATAAAGTTTTTAAAGGAGCCATTTTAATAATAGAATGATATGTTTTATTGTAGTCAAACTCAACTAAGTGTAATTAATCTTCTCATTTACCTTTTTAATCCATCACATACATCCTTAACATGTCTTCCATAACCTGATTTAATCTTTCTATCTAACCATCCATTTTTGGGTGATAAGATGATCTAAAGTTCAATATTGTACCAAAAGAAGAAGTTAACATTTTCCAAAACCTTGAAGTAAAAAGTTTATCTCTATCGTAAATAATAAATTCAGACATGCCATTCATTCATATTATTTCTTTTATAAACCATTGGATAAACATAGATGCATCATTAGTTAATTTTTCATTAATGAAAAAACCAACTTTATTAAATTTATCTATTACAACCAATATATTATCATGTTTACTTCAATAGTTTGGCAAACTAGCTATGAAATCAAAATAAATCATGGCCCACTTACCTCATGAAATAGCATGAGGATACTGTTAGGGTGTGGAGCTAAAAGCTTCACCTTGTTGCAAACAGAAGGAGGAGGTTTCTGAAAGTATGCAGTCTCCGGCGTCGGCAGGCCACACCGACGTTGGTCAGGGGACGCAGAAGGGAAACCGGCATCGGCAGGAGATTGGCCGGCGTCGGTCACCTCCAGGAGGGCAGGGATAGACGTCGGTCACCTGTAGCGGTCAGAACTGCTGTTGACGAATAGTCAGTTAAGTGAACGCGAAGTTTGCATGTGAAGACCAGTTCGAGTCTTTGAGCCGCCCGTCTAATTTTAGTGTATGCATGAGATCTATATGAGAGACTCATGGGCTGTATTATTAAGTGGAGAATTTGGAGAAGAGCTATGTGAAGCTTGGAGAGTTCTTCCCATGGTGGAATCAAGTAGGATTCCCCATGTGTGTTTAAGTAAGATCAGGTTTGATTTGCAGGGGTGTATGGATGCGAGGGTCAGAAAGGAGATCAGCGGGGAAGCTAGATCCAAGGTGACAGCAATACATCAGCAGGATCATGGAGAGATCTACTTGGAGTACGATTGTGTACTCGATTGTACAGATGTGCAATGAGGTGAACAATAGCTTATGTTAGCTGTGTGTTGTGACCTATGAGAGAAGATTACTCTGGAGGGAAGTTTACTGTAAGCCCACGAAGTGGAAGAAAGAGTGCCACCTCTTTGTTGTAGATTCCTTTGTAAAGAGTTGAATATAATTGTATATTGCCTCTCATGTTCTGTGTGTTTTCTCATTGATAGTTATTTGTTCTTCTGGATTCCACATGTTTAGTTGCTTATACATTGGTAATCATGTGTGCTCTTAAATCTGACAAGTTGTGTCAGAGCTTTGGGGAGTTTCGGTCCTATCAGATACAATAGTCCTCCTAGATGGTAATGTGCAGCTTTCACATGCTGACATTCTAAACATTTTCTCATAAATTCAACAACTTCATGTTTCAAACTAGGCCAATAATACGACTTGTTTATCTCATTTGTCATCTTCGTGACACCAAAAGGAGCAAAATGAGGTTCTTCATGCATTTTTTAAGCAAAATATTACTTAAGTAACTAGACTCAGGCACATAAATTCTATTTTTGTGTCTAATTAAACCATAAAAATAAAAATAAAAAATAAATCATTAAATTTTTTTTCTACAGGTTCATTAGTTAAATTTTCACTTATCTCTTGGAAAACTTTATCAGAATGTTATTGTTCTAAAATTTCAGCTTTGAAATTGCTATGTAGAATAGACAAGGTATGAGTTATGTGTGTTAGCTAAGTGCATCAACAACATGATTATCCTTACCTATCACATATTAAATATTCATATAAAAATTACTCATGAATTCTATCCATATATGCTAGTGAGAATTTAGATCATACTCAGAAAACAAAGATTCCATGTTGTGATGATCAAATTTTACTTCAAAATACCCAACAAAAAATGTTTTTATTGCCTCAAAATATGCACAATGGTATCAAATTCTAGATCATGATTGGTGTAATTTTTATCATTATATTTTAGTCTCCATGACTCATAAGCTAAAAATGAATCATCTTGAGTTAGCATTCCACCCAAGCCTTCCTTGGATGCATTAGCCCAAATTTTAAAATTACCATTAGGATCTAGTATAATAAGTATAGGCAATATAATTATCAGCTCTTTAATCTTTTAAAACTATTATTCACACTTAGAAGTCTAAATAAACTTAATTACCCTTTCACTACAAGGAAGTTATTGGGTTAGCCAATTTATTAAAAAAGTCTACCAACCTTTGGTAATAACCAGCTAGTCCCATAAAATTGTGTACTTCATATACATTTTTAGGAGTAAGCCACACTTGGATAGCCTTAACCTTAACTAGATCAATAGCAATGTCAACCTTAGATATTATGTCACTCAAGTATTCGATGTGAATTTGAAAAAAAATCACATTTAGATAGTTTACCAAATAATTTATACTGCCTTAGCCTTTGCAGCACTAATCACAAATGTTATTCATATTCAGTTACATTCTTAGAATAGATCAATATGTCATCAAGAAAAACTATAATAAAATTGTCCATAAAATCTTTGAATACATTATTCATTAAATTTATAAATGCACCAGGTGAATTATTTAAACTGAATGGCATTATCATAAACTCATAATGTCCATATCAAATTTTAAAAGTGGTCTTATAGATGTCTTTATCCTTGATTCTTAGCTGGTGATAGCCTGATCTTAAGTCTATCTTAGAAAATATAACTGTGTCCTTCATTTGATTAAATAGATCATATATCCTTAGTAAAGGATAACTATTCTTGATAGTAACCTTGTTAAGTATGTGATAGTCAACACATAACTGCACTGTTCCATACTTAATTTTCACAAAGACCATAGGTGTACCCCAAGGTGACAAACTTGGCTTAATACTATCATTTTTCAATAGCTCTTTTAGTTGAGCTTTCAACTCCTATGAATTTTCTACATTCATATGATAAGGTGCTTTAGATGTAGGGGTTTCCCCTAGCATTACATCGATAGAAAAATAGAACTCTCTCTTAGGAGGCAACCCATATAGTTTTTTTAGATCAACATCAAAGAATACTTGTAAAAATAGATGTTATCATAATGTTTTTTTTGTTATAAGTGATGTTTCTTGCATCTATATAGCATATAGTTTATAGATTTTATGCATTATTTTTATCAATTGTAAGTTTGATAGCAGCTTGTGTACTTTAGGTTTCAAAAAACCTTGAATTTTTACTAATTTTCTCATGTCATCATAGAATTTTACCCCTCTATTATAGTAGTGTATACTAGATTTATGTTGTGCAACCAATCCATGCCCAAAATGATGTCAAAATAATCAACAAGTGCTAAAAATAGGTTAGCTTGTGTCTAAAAATTATTTAAGTCTAATCTTACTTATTAAAGACATTTAAAAACTAGAATCCTTTTGCCTGAATTGAACTCAACATCTCAAACATCCTTCAATGTCATAGGATTCATTTTATAGAAAGTCACTATTTTGGGATTAGCAAAACTATATGTTGCTCCTGAATCAAATAAATTTGAAACAAAAATATTATTCAATTTACCTTTGAATTCGATATGGATTGCTTGAAAATCTATGTTTATATTATCCATAACTACATACACCTTGTGGTTAGCTTATCAACTTAATTTTATCTTGGGACAATCCTTGTGATAGTGATTATCGCCACATTCCTAACATACTATAGTTATTTGGGGTGACATAGGAATGGTCTTTTACCTAGTAGTAGGTGCATTTTGACTACCTTAAGTTTGATTTTTCTTAATATTTGTAGAGTTAGAGGAATTTAAATGTTTAAAGTTCTTATGTTGCCCTTGTAATTTATTAAAAACACTGGTACACCTAGTGAACTTATAGTTTTGATTAGATTTCTTGAAATTATGTGATGAAGGGGATAGATTTGTATTCCTATATTGTTGTATGTTCTATTTAAAATCTTACCTCACCTTTTGATGAGCTTTTTCTTCCTCTTCTACCCTATGATGAAATTCAATAGCAAAATTTAGAGTCTTAATATTAGTCATATTGACATCATGCATTAATATCTCACTCAATCTAAACTTGAACTTGGTTACTTTAATTTCTTTGTCATGCATGTAGTTAACATGACACATTAGATTTAGAAACATGTTTTCATACTCAATTATAGACATATTGTCTTGCTTTAATAGCTGAAAATTAGTTATTTTTTATTCCTTAAAGTTTGAGCTAAGGTACCTCTTCTTGAAATTCCTTTTAAAAGTAGGGTAGGTAAGAGTCACTAGCTAACAATCTTCTAAAGCATAGTTATGATGCCACCAAATAACTAAAGCTCCTACTAACTGATAAGCATCCACTCTTACTTTCACATTAGAGGACAAATTAAAGTACTTCTATAGGTGAACCAATCATGCATCAGTTTTATCACCAAATTCCTCACGTAAAAATATTGGTGGAAGTAATTTTTTCAATTCCATGATGATAGGATTAACCACATTAATAGTTTTATATTGAAGCTCTCACTCACCAACTTTCCCTTCTTCTCTAAGAGGTAGTTCTCTAGGTGGAACACCATCTAAGTTATTCAATATAAATTCTTGGGTTCTTAGTTTGTTTTGAATGGAATTCAATGCAGTTAGTATCCTCTTCAAGACTACCTCCTAGTTAGAATTAGGGTTATTTTCATCATGGTTAAGGGATCCAATATTTTTTCCAACATTATTGAGAGGAGGTGCCTCTATTTCAATAGTATTAACCCTAATATATCTACCTCTACCAAGGTTAACATCCTTCAAGTTATTTTTTTCCTCTACCAAGGTTAACATCCTTCAAGTTATTTTTTTCCATTAGATATCTTATTCTCACCATTGTATGGTGAAACAAATAATAACTCATAAAGAAAAACAAGAATAAAATATTCCCCAAAGTTCTCCAGAGTAATATAACCTATCTCTAATACCAAAATGTAACAACCATGATATATATATTATGGTTGTCACATCTTGGTATTAGAGTAGTATGTATATGTATATACATATACATATATTACATACTATTCTAATACCAAGATGTAACATGCGCATGGACACACACACACACACACACACACACACACACACACACACACACACACACACACACACATACATATTCTACTCTAATACCAAGATGTAATAACCATTATATATATATATATATATATATATACGTACCATATAATGAGTTTAGCATGGAAATATATATATATATATATATATATATATAATGAGTTCCATAATTGTGTTATATCCAACACAGGAACTAGAACAAGTTTAAAACTTAAAAATGACTTCATTAGGAAGTTTTTTAACCAATTAGCATTCATATAGAAGTGGGTGATTGTAGAAACACTCTCACATTCCTATCTGTGTACTTCATTATGGCCTTCCTAATGGATCCATCGCTAACTTATACACTTACCTAAGTACCTATACATGGTATAAAATAGTCGATACCTCATTGGGCAAAAAAATCAAGTATTACAAATAACTACAAGGGGTAAAATAGATTCAATAGAAGAATCATCATACTAAACTTGCATGATCAATATCTGCCAAAATCACTGGAAATAAGTGGTGATTATGGGAAAGGATTATTTCCAAAAGTAATGCAAAGCTTTGGAATACTTTAACAAAAACACAACACATGCATAGGATGAAGTAGCCATCATCCTACTAGGTAACTTCAGGTGATTAGGTTTATCATTACTTAATTGATAATAGGAATAAGTGTACCATAGAATCATATCTGATTATCACAGAGTTCTTTATCCTATTAAATTGTTAAACTACCATGCTTATGTTGCATTTAGTAATAATTTATCCATTTCTCATGGCAGGTTTAGCCTAATTAGACAAGTCAAAACATATGTCAATTTATTAACTTAGTTTATCTATACCTTATAATAGGTCATACAAACATAACTTCAAACATTCTTTGATTTAATTTCCTTATGAGTTACAAAGAACTCTGTGTTTATATTAGGTTTACTAATTAACCTTTGTCAATTAAGTAAATTATTCTACAACTTAGATCAATGTACTTTAGACTAAGTGCTTCATAATTGTTTAGTACCTTAAGGCATTAAAATTTTATCTTTCTTAACTCTCAATAAGATTGATCAATTCCAAATTAATGATTAAAACTCAAATCATTGGCTTTTCATAATTTATTGTCCTTATAATGAAATAGAACTTGAATTATTATTCCATAAGTCAATTCCAAGTAAAGAGCAAGTGTTCCTTAAACACATCATTCCTTATTGAAATAGTTGTTGTAATTTCAAGCCTTAATTCACTTATCTATTTACAAGCTTATTTTTATTTTAACTTACTTAGCTTTAAGAAGTATAAAAGAATTTAATATCATTAAATTGTGTCTTAATTTACAAATGAACAACCCAACATTCCCAAATGATTATATAAGGCTACCAAACACTCCTAGCACTTCCAATAGTGATATAATTTATTCTATTTAAAATTATTGCCTTCTAATAATCCTTATTAAATATTGAACTTTAATCATGTATTAAGTTATTTTAAAATAATCCTTATCAAAGAGTCTATTAAAAATTGCATCCCTTAAGGTAAGTCTTATGTTTTGTTCTAGTCCAATTAAGACACCATCTAATATTTACAAATGATTACATTCTAAATAATCCTTAAGAGTTTATTGGACTTAAATGACTTCTTTGAAATTCCTTAAAATAATATTTTTAATGAGTCTATCTTCACAATGTAGATTTTGGCACTTCAAGGTAATTTTAAAGTCATTATATATACTTAAGGTTAACATGTCATAATTGTTTGTGATTAGGAAATAACTTAATTTATACATGAATCATATAAATATACTTTATATATATAAAGTATCACTTTATAATTTCTTGTTCATCTCAATTAACCCAATGTTCATATATTGCCAAGTAAATGAATCTCTCAACTTCATTTAAATGAGAATAAGTAATCATAATAATAACCAACTAACTCAATGCCATCTATAGGAGATAATAAGACTAACAATTTTCAATAGTCATATGAACTTTAAGACTTTATGAATACATATACATGTAATAATTTTACTAAATGATCTTTTTCACTTTATTCAAAAGTCGAATCGTCATAACCAATTTAGGCATAAGAATATAAAGTTCAAATGAAACTCTACCTTCAAACAAAATCCTCAAGACATACAAGGTTTGATAATTAAATGTATAACATCAATTCATAATTTTTATTATTATAGTCATTATTACTAATGATTTAATGAACCAATGAATATTCCATTCAACTTACCTAGTTGCATACATAAATGAAAACACCAATGAATGGTTTGATAACTAAAAGTTTGACCTCTCTTTTATAATTAAACAAACAACTTATATTATTTATGCAAAACATTACATTACCTAATATTATTACAACTTTAATATAATCAATCAAGATAAGTAAACAAAACTAGATCAACTCAGTTTTACAAGATGGTCTTCTTCATTGTATAATCAATATCAAAATAATCCAAATCTAGGATAATAAAAATCAAAAAATCTTTTGCATGTAAATCCAATGAAGTAAATGCCCACCTCTCTAGTCCCAATGAGATCAACCATAAGTGACCTTAGACCACCTCATCTATTCATTAGATGTGATTTCGACCAAATGAGAGAAGTGAGTCAGGTATATAGAGACTATTGAACTTAATTTTACATAACTAATTGATGAAAACTTTCAAACAACATTGTTTACATTCTTGACTAACAACACTAATACCTTTATATTTATTCAAAATATCTCATCTCATGTTATCTCTTTTAAGATTTAAGATTAAGGTGCAATCCATGACATTGCACCTAAAAGCCCCAATCCATTGTTAGGGTATAGCACCCAAAATAAGTGTAATTTTATTACTACTTGCAAAATAAAAATACAAATAGTATTATTTATATATTTCCATATAATTAAAATGAACTTAAATGTCTCATGTAGATTTCAAGAATTGAGCTAAAAAACATACTTGAATAATATCAAAAACCACCATGAATAAGACTATCAAACTTACAACAGTCCAAAAATAACATCAAAACTCAACTCAAGTGATTATACCATGTAACATAAATTTACATGTCAAAGTTGACCAAGATATACTTTATCAATCATGAATAAAGATTCAAATGCTAATATCACATGTAATGATAATCATAATGAAATCAAAATGATTTAAGAAGTAAAATTGTTCAATCTTCCCCAATCCAAGTCAAACAATCATGACTAGAAAATAAATCAAATGACCAAAAAAAGATTACCTCCAATAAGTCAAAACCCTCTTAAAGATAAAAATCATAGCCTGGAAGTATGGATTATGAATCCATGCATTCAAAATATTATTTGATATAAACCCTAATGAGAAATTTGACAAAAGAAAAATATAAAAAACATCATTGTTTTCTTGCATGACTGCGGCCAAATAATACATAGACAGGGTTGTGTTTATAAAAACACAATAAGCCAAATGAAACTCAAATGTAAAATTAGGGTTTTTAAGATTTATAATAGATATTTCAAAATAACAAGAACCCAAAAATAATATACATAGTCATCACCTTAAAAATGGATTTACCAATATTAATATGAACTTCCCTAATAATAAAATGGACTTCAAAATAACAAGCACATAATTAGCTTCACTATATGCTATGACCAAGATGTAATGGCTCTCATTCCTATTATTCAAAAAAATGTAAACCCAAAAATAAACTCAAACCCTACAAGGTTTTACACACAATACAAACCTCCACAACTATTCACATTACAAGCAAAAGAATAAAAAAATGATTGTGTTCATTTTTATATAAAAACTCAGTACAATCTAGCAAGGCCAAATCACAAAATCAACACAAAATTTAAATGCAATACTTACTTGAGCTCCATTCAAAATAATTCAAAAGAATGGAAAGTAAGATGTATTCCTTACCTTCACAAAATTTCCAACTTCCCACACCTCCAATCTAATGACCATCTGACTCATTTAAGCTAACTTTCACTAACACAAACTCCACAAAAATGCATTACATGGCTAATAAAGCAAAAAAAATAATCCATTTCAAATTCTAATGAAAACTCATATATCTAATTATCTCTCTATTTCCCTTGGCCACCATGCATGAAATCTGACATAATCTCCTCAAAGTTCAGGTCTTCTCAAAATGACCGAGCAAGAACCCTAAAAGATTTGAAAGAGTCTCAACCTATTCTCATCGAGTGGTGAGCCAATGCCATCATCTGAGAGTCAAAATCCAAAATAAACACTTCAAACTAATGCCATGCCCATGGTGGGTCATGTACCTTAATCATTTGTAAATCCAAGCTAAGATTTGGTCTCATAATTATTGAATGCCAACAAGAGTCCCAATCAACAATGGATATTCATGTGATTAAACCAAAATTCCCAAAAAAATATCAAATGAATTTAATGCCCTTAACCATGTTTAATGATTAATTTATTAAATCAAAATGAATAGGATGGTGGCAAGTCATAAATGTTAGTCAAAAGTCCAAACATAAAACAAGATTCTATCCACAAGTAAAACAACATTGAAAACTAATCTAATGTTGAAAATTGATAATTATATGCAAGATGATTAACTCAATAACAACTAACATAGTTGATCAAGACTATTATATATTCCAATAATGCCAATAAGTGTCAACTAGCTCAAGGAATCAAAATCAACTGAATAAAATAATGGTAATTTTGTGACTTCAAAGAGAGTTTTAACATCAAAATATATGGAATAAATAGAGTGATCCTCAAAGAACTACTAATAAGAGTAGGCAAGAGACTAAAAAGATAATAGGAGGAATTAAACATCTAAAAAAAATGTAAAGTACATATCTTGGGAGCTTAGAGCATGTGAATGAACCAAAAAAATCATAGAAACCATCTAGGATTTGGAAATTGAATATAAGTTGAAGATATCATGGATAAGTTTCAAAGAGGCAACTAGATCAGTTAGATACTAGTTTTAGGAAGTAGTTATAGGCGAAGAGATTTTTTGGGTATGATGAAGCAAAATCTTTTGAAAAATTAATGTTGAATCATAGGGTTAAGTCTAGTTTAGGAATGAGTGGGGAAGATACCTTAGCTAAGGATCATTCACTCCAAGGGGATGCATCCCCTGCACCTAATTTATTAATTAGAATAATTAGTTTAAAAGATAAGAAAGTTGATAAGTGGTATGATGAATTCATAGAAAAAATTAGAAAGATTATCATGAAAGCTAATAATTTTATTGAAAACAAGGGTAAAAGTACTCCAAATATAATTTCAACAAATTTAAAGACACCTATTAAATTAATTATAAACCAACCAATTAGATCAAGTGAAAACATAGGAAATATGGTTCTTGCTTCAAGAAATTTTGTCAAATTGACAGCTTATGATGGGTCTTATAACTAAAGAAATATATTTTAACCTGTGAAATGAAGTGGTAGGGTAAAGGTGGCATAGCATATGAGGATAAAAAATATGAATTAATAGGAGCTTTGACTTGATGAGATCTAGAGTTTAGCTTCAAACATAAGATAATATCATTGAATTTTGCACAAGTAAAAAAAATATTGGTTGGATAATTTAAGATGCACAAATGTGTGGGTCAAACAATTAAATATTTAAAGGAAATCCATAAGAAAATACAAGAATTGGTCTAAGACTATGATCATAGGTTCTCGGATGTCATGAATAGGTTGAATTTTTAGTTTTAGGACACAAATAAAGGTTCTTGGTTTATGGAAGTTTAATTACCTAAGATTAGGTTGACCATTGATAAATCCAATTTAGAAATAAATCTGACATAAGATACGCTATGATCTGGGTTGAAAAATAGAATTTTTTTAAGAGTGTCCTCCTATTACAAATATATATGTCAAGATAGATGTTATCTTGTGTAGGATGAAAGAACTATAAGAAAGCAATAAACCTAGATTGGTGTATGTTGCACTAAGTGTAGAAAAGAGGGACATCATAATAATGAATGTATGAAAATCAAAATAAAATTTTATAAATTGTTTTTGTATGGTATGACATTTCACTATGAAGTGTCATGTATTGTAGCATTATATAAAATAACCTCACAGCATGATCTTCATCATTTAAAAATTACACAACCATTATGATAAAAATTATCGATCTCCATAGGATTTAAAGGAATATATTACCTGAAATGTCTTGACCATAGGTGTATAATAATCTCCAATTGGAAAAAAGGAGTGTCAAATCTAATGTTAAATGTAAATTCAAGGTGGTTAGCTCAACCACCAACATAGTTTACTACTGGATTGATATCATAATATGCATATTACCTAGTTTGGTGGAATCTAAAATAAATTTAGTACCAATCAAGTTAGACACTAGTATCCATAGTATCAGTTAGGGTAGACACCTCAGTATCCATAATATGAACAAGGATGGACTCCTACCTTACCACAACAATAATCAGCATGAGTGCATCTTTCCCTATAGAAATAATATGATGGATATGATGGGGAAAAAAAATAAGGATGAGGGTCACCACAAAAGCAAGGAAGTTACTAAGGTGGGTTTCAAGGGTGAAACCATAATCACAAATAGGGGATAGACATGAAAAATAACCAATTGTTTATTACTTGTGTGGTAAGCTCAATCATATTACATAAAATTGTCCTTTCAATCCATAGAGGGAGTTCTTGGGTTGTAAAATACTAAGGATTTTTATATAATAGAGAAGAAAAGGAAAAAATAAGTAGTGCAAATTTAAAATATGATGAACTCTCACCCTAAGGATATAGATTTCATGTAAGTGGTCACTAGAAATCAATATAATAAGCAAGGATTACCACCATTGGAGATGCCTCAAGAGACTTTGATTATAAATTTTTGGTAGGATAATTATCTAGACCATACAAGATAAAATTTATTAATGATTGAAGCATCTCAATTACTCTATTCCATATAAAATTAAAATGATTCCAATTGAAATGCTTTGATATTAGATGTATAGACGTATGGCTAGATTGTTTATATATTTAGGCAAGATGGAGTGGTTACAACCTTGAAAGATCTACTTAAGTTGGAAAGTACTCTATAAAATTAAGATATTTATCATAATATTAAAAAAATATTGCATAATATTTTGGATTGTGTGAAAAGGGGACAACAATGAATGGAAAACGTGGTCTAGTAAGTAAAGACGAAAAATCATAAGAATTTTGATGTCATAAAGGACATATAACTCATAGGCTATGAATTACCTAATATTGTATTTTATTTCTAGAGTAATTTAGACATGATTTTGAGATCTACATGGAATCCATTAGAATACCATACCTTAGTTACATTATTGTCACATTAAGTATTGTATGATTTTTAAAGGTACAATCTCTAAGGGGGTGAATCAGTGAGCTTAGATAATTTAACTTCAATTCCAAACCCTTCAAACTCTTAGTCAATTACCATAATAATTCATCAAGCATACACATCATTCATAGTAATGAACAAGAGAGACAATGAAAGATCAAGCACAAAACACATGACATATGTGGGAAACTCTCTTGGGAGAGAAAACTCACTAGAGCCTACAATTGGACTACTATCCTATAATAACAAGAACCAATTTAGACTAGTTACAACTAATCAAGGAACTACCATCCCTTATTTTAGTGAGACTGTAATCCCACAAGGAACTACTACACTTATCTAGCTAAACTATAACAACTTTAGTAATTTTCACCTTATAAGGAGGTTTTAACCCCTTAGATGTTGAGTAGCCACAACAACACCTATTAACACATCCACCTTTGAATTGATGTCTTTAACACCTGATGATGGACCTTTGATAATCACTCTTTACCTTTACTCACACTCAATATTCAAGAGCACTATTCTACCAACAAAATTATGACTTACAGGTCATACACACAATCCTCAATTTGTTTTACTCATCAACTCACCTACTGGGTACTCTCCCTCTCCTGCGTTCCATAATTCTCACATACACTCTCCTCTTACAAGTCTAGAAACCATCATATTTGGCTTCACTATTTATAGATCATTCATGATCATCACCATCTTGGTCAGCCAATAGCCATGCCTTAACCTTTAATGCATATATCTCATCAAAACACATCTCAATACCATTCACATAAGTTAACCATATCACTCATGGGTCACCCTTAAGTAGATAAACCTTTCAATTAGGCCCATGTAGCTCGTATAGGTCTCATAGAGACCTATTCACCCATTTCACACATGATCAAGAAAAACAAGAACATAATACCACTTCCAAATGCATAGGTCCACTCCACATGACCCCTTTATCATTCTTAAATTCTTACATTCACCATTTGACTCTTTTATGAAAACTCAATCAACTCAAACATTAGCCTTGTTCATAAGGACACCATGAACAAACACACAGTCAACTTCTTAAGCATTGTTAATACTCAATATAGATTAAAAATACCTATAAAATCCATAAAAATTATCCTCATATATTATAAAAGACTTCCTAATAACTAATTCATCATGAAACATTGAAACAATATCAACACAAGCTCAATTATCCTTCTCAGGTCACTTACAGTCCATGGTCAAACACATAGTCAATTTTGGAGCTCAATATATTTGATTCTACTTACATTCAAGCCTTATAAATAGGTTCACTAGATGTAACATGGAGTCCTCTTCAAATTTTATTTTTATATCACCTTTGAATTCTTCTTGGATCAAAATTTATGGACAAAATATAGAGCACTAGTTTTTCCCTTAGTGAATTTGAATATTTAAATCCAAATGGTCACAGTTAAACTTTGATCACTATGCTATCATCTCGTGTCCTCTTTTCTTAGATAAATAATGAAACATCAATCTTATAATAACTTTTAATCATAGTGTTCCACTTTTTAAATTTTTAAACTTCAAACACTTGGCCTCATCTTGTTCAATATTGCAATCTTGATCACACATGCTTCGTCGATCTCTTCAAGATTGTTCTTGCTTTAACAATGCTAGACAACTGTCACTTTGACCTCTTGAATTTAATATACACTATTGATCTCAATTATTATGAGCACATAATCACTATTTATTATTTGAATAATCTTTATCTTTATCTCTACTCAAGGTTAAACATGGAACTCTTGGCACCATCTCGTTGCATCCTGACAACTTGGAATAAACATGCTCCATCTACCTACTGTACATAGCTATATCTTTATTTGTGTTAAACATTAGACACATTGAAATAATATAACTCAATATATACCATTATATCAATCTATATTATCACCCATGAACCATTATATCTCCATATGGTCGTAATCTTTAACATCGTGCAAAATAGACAAAGTATGGGGACCATTGTTATCTACCTAGAGGGCCAATTTTGGACCTTAATAACTTTTGTTGTGCTTAGATGCATGATCTAAAATTTGGATCATATGTTCTCCTCACATAGGATAATCCAACCATGTGTTAAAATAATCCTAAAACCTTTTCACATATGATACATAACTCCATTAATTTTCTCACTCAGATTTCTTCTACCATAGAGCCAACTATGTCAAGAACTATCTTAGAAGGCTAACTTTGCACATGCATATATTTTTATGTGGTTCATTGCATGACCTTAAATTTATCAAAAATTAACTAGACATAAAAATAAACAAACCCATATGATCAACTTATTCTAAAACATCCACATGTTCAAGATATGTCATCACCAAACTGCTTACTTGGCTCTTTCTTGTCTCATACAAATTTGGCTAAGTATGAAAAAACATTGCCAAACTGCCTAAGAGCCCAACTTTTCACTTGTATATCTTTTATCACACTTAGTCTCATGACCTAAAATTTATCAAATATCACCTAGTTACTAATTTTATCACAACCATATGACCAACTCCCCTTGACTCATCCACACATGGCAATGATGATGTCAGCAAATTGCCTACTCAAATTTTCTACCACTAGACCTAAAATGTCTAGATGAAAACAATGATCAACCAAATTAAATCATACATTCACACAATCATTCAAATCATATAAAACCTTCTATAGATACACATATACATGCTCAAATCATGAATGAAATCACCATACTCATTACTGAACATCTCTAACCATGACAAAACTCAAGATCAACCAAGCCTCCTTCAAGCATATTAGGACAAGCACATTGCACACTTTGTCATTATCATTTAGAATATCAAGACACTTCATTAACTCTCTAAGATACCTCCATGACATCACCATACATCATTTACAACTCTATAACAATCTCCCCCTTTATCATTGATGTCAAAAACCATCATATAACAATAAATAGCTCACCATCCTTCTCTCTTCAAGTACTCTCACAATAGGAACTTTATCCCCTTTTAACATAATGATAAAATTGGAAAAAACTGATCTTGAGGACCTACAAATATTATCAATAGGATAAGACCATACTATAAATATATTGTAAACTCCCCCTTACCCTGAGCCTACCCCTTCTTGCCTTGACAACTTCTTGTTCCAAGCCAACACTCTCTTCAATCAAGCACTAAAACCAATGAATAAAGAACAAAAAAAAGCATTTAAATCTAATGTAACTCACTAATAAACATTTGAGAGGACTCCCCATAATATCTCTAAGCCATTTCACGTCTTGAACATCTTCAGATCTCCATACACCATGAAGAATCAACACACAGGCTTACTAGCCTTCTATCTCAAGTTACCATAAGGACCACCAACAAAACTTCATGTCACTCAAAAAATGTAAAACATGGTTTAAACTAATCTGAGAACTCTCATAGAAACATACATACCTTACTCTTTTGGAAACACTAAGTAAAAACATCAAATCTTTATACTAGGCTTGTCGAGAATCCTTATAGCCCTACCTGGAACTTGTAGAGCCCATAAATTTTAGTAAACATATCTTCAAGACCTAAAACTTCATATCTAAAGCACCCTCATATTCCCCTTAAATCACACCAATTTATAATAACTATCTCATCCTCTATAATATACTTCCTTCACAAACCATCTTACCAATTAGGCCTCCATCTTGACAAAAACATGAATAATTTGAAAACTAAAAACCTTCAAATCTATATGAAACATGATTTGATAACCTATTTGGCTCATTTAGCCTATTAATAATCCTTAAATATCAACTCATAAGGCAAACCACTTTTATAGCAGAGCCCAAAACCCTAGAATCTCAAAACAAACAAGGTCAATAAACCTCCTCCTATTCAATGCCATCCTCTAAAAATTTTTGCACACTTGGAAACAACCATCACACACTTCTAGACCAAAATTTGATCCTCTATACCTTTTGGAACCTATATATCCTATAACCCATTTTAGGACCTGCAAACTCTTAAGTAAAATTTAAGAAACTCGAGAGTAAATAAAAATATCCAATTTGACATTAACATACCTTCAAACCACAAAACCACCTAGAGCATACTAGAATATGGTCAACAAACATTTCTATGCAAAAATATCATCTTGAAAAATCACAAATCTTCTTTTTCCACTTGAAAACCTTTAATCTGACCCTATAGTCTAGCCATATACAACTATGATAATGCTCTAACATCACCACATCATATCTTCCACTTAGACGTACCTACTCCAACTAAAAACACTTATCTCTAGCCTTCTAGGGCCATATGAAGAAAACCAAAACAACACTTACTTCTCCATTGAAATGATTCTCTTAAGAAGCATAGACAGAGACATCCTTTGCTCCATAATGCTCTAAAATAAAGTGAATCCAGGAGTGGCCCACATCTCCTCAATAACCACTGGAATCCTCTTATAGCTATAATATTTATTACTTTTGTTCTTATTTTCAGTCTAAACAATGAGAACTGATTATTTTTATAAATAACTCTCCTTCTCTTCTAAGATTGGATTGATAATACATGGAGACAACATAGATTCAAGACATACCTTTTCATGTGAAGAATCCACCTTGTAGTTAGGAACCTCATCACTAGTCACTAACAATTGATGTTCTTTGCACAATGCATGCTTAGGAATGGTAGGATGTTCATTTGGATCTATATATATCTCATAACTAGTCTCATCTAATACCTTGGTCTTCTTTTTAAACTTGGTCTCTTCATTCACAATATGAGCAGATAATAAGAGCCCTTGGAACTCTTCAACTTTTGAAGCATTCTCCACCATAAAAAATAGATTACTTGGACTTGTAGTCTCATCATAACTCATACTTACCACCTTTGGCTTCCATGAGTTGACTTGTCTTCTTCCTTTCACTCTAAGAGCCTGATTAAACTCATTTTGACTTGAGGACCTTTGCTTGCAAAATCTATCAATGTGACCAATCTGCTCACATTTGTAGCAAAAAATAATCCTTGATAGAAACATAATGTTTATTACCTTGTTTGGACAAAAACTTTTAATGTGTCCTATGTTATGACAAATGAAACAACCTCCTCTTTTTGGAGAGGACTCACCTTGTCTAACCTTATGTGGAAAATGGTTTGAAAAGTGCCCCACGTTAATACATTTGAATTAGTTAAATTTATTCACACCTGTTGACTAATGACCCCCATCATAGTTCTATGCAAACTCATTTCTAACAGGTCTCTTGCATTCTCTATCTTTATGCCCAAATTGATTACAAGTGTAATAGTAATTATTGAAACTTACATACCTCATGGTGTTTGGCTATCTGATCTAGTTTATCCTCATTCTACCAATACCTTCATTCTTTGTCTAATGATTTGTCTTCAAAGTATGATTTTCCTTGTTCACATTAGTCTTCATCTTGTCTTGAGTTACATTCATTTGTTCTTCTTCATATCCAAGACCATTTCAATCACTATCATGATTTTGACCACTCAAAAAATTGTCTAGACCACTTGAGCTCTTTCTAAATCTCATAAATGACTTCACCTTACTAGATGTCTTCTCTAACTTAGATCTCAATGACTCATTTTTTATTGCATACTCTTCTCTAGCTTTTAAGCTTATAGATAGGATTTTGACCATATATTCATGCTCCTTGGTGTCTTCATTCATTCTTGATTCATACACATTGAATTTTTCCTCATAGTATTTGCATTGAGACTTCATATTCTTGTTAATCTTCTTCTCAATCTTTAGTTCTTCAAGAGAATTTTTCAATGTAGTCTCATATTCAACCTCATCTTCATCATCATCTGAATCACTCCAAGTAGACTCTATTTTATGTGAGCAACTTCCTTCCTCAGCCATGAAGAGGGCTTCATCTTCAATAGGACCATCATCTACATGATCACACTTTGATTCATTGTCTTCACTCTCATCTGAACAATTCTAGTCTTTATTGGTGTAGAGACTCTTCTTTTTCTTGAAGAACTTCTTGTTGTCATACTTTTTGAAACCTTTCTTCCTCTTATTAGACTTGTATGTCTTCATCTTGGTCTTCATCATGCTTATGAGGGCACTTTCTATAAAAATGTCCTATCTCTCCATAATTGAAGCATTTGAAGGGTAGTTTACCCTTATACTTACCTAAAACTATTTTCAATTTCTTTGTAAACAAAGTAATTAGTTCATTTTCATCAATATCAAAAATGTCATCCTCAGGTTTCTTACCTTGGAACTTCTTCTTATGATTCATCTTTATCTTGAATTTTGTTTCCTTCTTTGTTGGTGTATCATCATTCTTCCTCATCTCATAGGTAGTAAGCATGCCATGCAATTCATCCAACTTAAACTAAGTAAGATTGTGACTTTCTTATACAATAGACACTTTAGGATCAAACTTGAGAGAGAGGGACCTTGATACCTTTAAACTATAGTAGCCTCTTCAAGGTTCTCTCTAAGACCTCTGATGATGTTCATAATCTCATCAACTCTCTACAAAAAAGATGCCTCATAATCTTCATCCTTCATCTTGAGACTTTCAAATTGCCTTCTATGACTCTACAACTTAGCAAGCCTGACCTTTGAATATCCTTCATAAATGATCTACATTGTATCCCATATATTTTTAGCTTATTTACAATGGATTACCTTGGTGAACTTAGTCTCTGTAAGACCACAAGTGATGGCATTCATTGCCTTATAATTATTCTTAAATAGCTTCTTGTGTGCATCACTAGATGGAGGAGTAGTAGGAATAACATAACCATCCACAAAAATTTTCCATACATCAAACCCTTGGGATATAATGTATGTCCTCATTCTTACACTCCAAAAAGCATAATTGGATCCATTGAAAATAGTTTCTTGATTAGTAGAGAAACCTTGATGACTACCCATATTATACCTTGGATCACCTTCAAGTTGTCAAGCCTTTACCAAAGGACCTACTCTGATACCTATTATTAAAGGTACAATCTCTGAGAGGGGGGATGAATCAATGAGCCTAGATAATTCAAATTTAATTCAAAACCTTTCAAACTCTTGGTCAATTACCATAAACATTCATGAAGCATACACATCATTCATAGAAATGAACAAGAGAGATAATGAAAGGACAAGCACAAAACACATGACATATGTGGGAAACCCTCTTGGGGGAGAAAACCCATTAAAACCTACAATTGGACTACTATCCTATAATAATAATAATAATAATAATAATAATAATAATAATAATAATAACCAATTTAGACTAGCTACAACTGATCAAGGAGATACCATCCCTTAATTTAGTGAGACTACAATACCATAAGGAACTACTACACCTATCTATTTAAGCTACCAAAATAACTAGACCTTTATCAAGTTTCACCTTTCAAGGAGGATACAACCTCATAGATGTTGATTGGCCACAACAACACCTATGAAGACCTCCACCTTTAAATTGATGTCTTCAAAACTTGATGATGGACCTCTAATAATCATTCTTCATCTTTGTTCACACTTAATTTGTAATAACACTATTCTTCCAATAGAATTATGAATTAAAGGTCATACAAATAGTCCTTAAATTTTTTTCTTATCAACTCACCTAATGGGAACTCTCCCTCTCCTTCACTCCTTAATTCTCACATATACTCTCCTCTTACTAGTCTAGAAACCATCAAATTTGGTTTCACTATTTATAGAGAATTCATGATCATCACCATCTTGGTCATTCAATAAGTATGTGTTAACCCTTAAATTATCTATCTCAATAATTCATATCACTATACCATCCACATAGGTTAGCCATAAAACTCATGGGTCACCCTTAACCAACTACACCTTTCAATTAGGCCCTTGTAGCTCTTATAGGTCTAATGGAAATGTATTCACCCATTTAGCACACCATCAAGAAAAATAAGAACATAAGACCACTTCCAAATTTATATTTCCACTTCACATTACCCATTTTTCATTCTCAAATGATTGCAATCATCATTTCACTACTCTATGCAAGCTCAATCAACTCAAACATTAGCCTTATTCATAAGGACATCATGAATGAACACAGAGTTAAATTATTAAGCATTGTTCATACTCAATATATATTTAACACACTAAAAAATCCATATATATTATCCTCATAGAGTTTACAACACTCCTCAATAACTAATTCATCATGAAACATTGAAACAACACCAACAAAAGCTCAGTTATCCTTCTCAGATCACTTACAGTCCATGGTCAAAAACATAGTCAAATTTAGAGCTCAATATATTTGATTATACATATATTCAAACATTATAAATAGGTTCACTAGATTTAGCATGGATTCCTCTTCAACTTTTCTTTTTATATAACCTTTCAATTTGTCCTAGATCAAAATTTATGGATAAAATACAAACCACTATTTTTTCCCTTTGTGAATTTGAATATTTAAATGCAAATGGTCACAATTAAACTTTGGTCACTATGTTATCATCTCATGTCCTCACTACTTAGATCAATCAAACACTATCAATATTCTTTTAAATTTAAATAATAGTGCACCACTACCCAAGTATTTAAACTTTGAACACTTGGCCTCATCTCATGCAATTTGCAATCTTGATCACACAAGTTCCATCGTTGTCTTTGAGATTGTCCTTGCTTTAACAATGCTAGACAACTATCACTTTGACCTCTTTAATTTAATACACACCATTGATATTGATTAGTATTAACACCCACTCACCTTTGATATTTGGAAGAAACTAGATCTTTATCTCTACTCAACATTAAACATCAAACACTTGGCACCATCTCATTACATCCTGACAACTTGGAATAAACATGCTCCATCAATCTAATGTACGTAGCTCTATATTTATTTGTGTTAAACATTAGACACCTTGAAATCATATCACTCAATACACACTATTAGACTAATTTATATGATCACCCATGAACCATTAAATCTCCATCTGGTCTTGATCTTTAACATCATGCAAAAAAGACTAAGTATGGGGACCATTGCTATTTACCTAGAAGGTCAAGTTTAGACCTTAATAACTTCTATTATGTTTAGATGCATGATATAAAATTTAGAACATATGATCTCTCATATATTAAAATCAAACCATGTGTCAAAATGATCTTAAAACCTTCACATGTGTGAGATATAACTCCATTAATTTGCTCACTCAAAATTTTCTACCACAAAGCCAACTATGTCAAGAACTATCTTAGATGGCCAAATTTTCACATGCATATATTTTTATACACTTCATTAGATGACCTAAAATATTCTGAAAATAAACTAATCATAAAATTAAATAAATCCATATGATCAACTTATTTTTAAATGTCCACATGTGTGTGATATGCCATCACCAAACTACTTACTCAGTTCTTTCTTGCCTGATTCAAATTTAGCTAAGTATGAAAAAACACTATCAAACTACCTGGGATCCCAACTTCACACTTGTATATCTTTTGTGACACTTAGTTACATAACCTAAAATTTAGTTCATAGTACCTAGGGAGTAATTTGATCACAACCATATGACCAACTCCTCGTGACTCATCCACAGGTGGTAATGATGATGTTAGCAAACTACCTACTCAAATTTTATACCACTAGACCTAAAATGTCTAGATGAAAATAATGATCAACCAAATGAAATCCATACAGGCACATAAACATTAAAATAATATAAAATCTCTTATATTACTATATACACATGCTCAAATCACCATAATCATCCCTAATATTATTATATCGGAGTTGTTGCTAGAATCCAGATAATGCGAGTGTAATGGAGACATGATCACACGAGATGAAGCAAGTGCAAACCACATAGATGCTAAAGCAATTTGAAAATTACATAATAAGATAAATTTCACAAGACAAAATGGAGAAAACAAAAATTTGATTAACACGATATGGCTAAAGTGAGGAATACATATAGGAGAGTACATAAGTAACTCCTCCACAAAAGGTGGACAAGGCACCCCAAGAATAGACTGTAACTCCTCAATGAAAGGTGGTGACAAGGTGCTAAGAATAGAGAAGTAACTCCCATCAAGGGAGTTACTTATGACATTCTTATGACACATATATGACACACATCTCCACATAAGCTAGCCTATCCCACAAATGTAGGAAAACTCCATGTATGCACAAGAAATACAATTTCCCTAATTAAAAAATAGGGAAAAATAAAAACCTACACTAATACCCCCCATAAGCATAGCTTAGGTGGCACTGTGGAAATATAAAATGGGTCACGACAACTAGGCCTGATGAGTTACCCATGTACAAATGCAATCTCTCGTAAGATAGAGAAAAGGAGAAAACTCGTAAGAAAAAACTCCCCCCCCCAAAAAAAGAGATACATAAAAGAAAGAAGAGGCTAGTGGGCCCCCTTGAAGATGATGCTGCCATAGATGTGGACCACACCTCAAGAAGAGCTCATAGATGAATGAACTTGCTCTTAGTGAAAGGTTTGGTGAAGATGTCTACAACCTGCTCTGAAGACTGGCAAAATATCAAGTCAATGACCTGACTATGAATAAGCTCCCAAATGAAGTGCATGTGAATATTTATGTGTTTGTTCTACTGGTGCTGAAATGGATTCTTGTAAATTTGAATGGTACTTTAGTTGTCACAATAAATGATGGTGGGTTGCCTGATAGGAATGCCAAACTTAGAAAGAATCCCCTGAAGCCAAATAGCCTCAGTAGCTGCATTGATAGCTCCCATGTACTCTGCCTCTGAGGATGATATAGCAATAGCATTCTGCTTCTTGCTAGACAAATTGATAGGACCTAAACCTAGAGAGAAATTGTAACCAGAAGTGGACTTGTGAGTTTGTGAATTGCTAGCCCAGTCTGAATCTATATATCCAACCAAGTTAACCTCTATGCCAAATCTGTAATGAATCTTGTATCTCTGAGAACCCTGTATGTAATGCAAGATCCTCTTAGCTGCTTTCCAATGTAGCTCATGAGGTTCCTACATGAATCTAGAGACAAGTCCCACTGTATATGATATGTCAAGCCTAGTGTGAGTCAAATAGATGAGACTACCAACAAGTTGTATATACCAAGTGGCATTAACCAATGGTGAAGAATAGTCAGCCTTAAGCTTGACTCCTAATAGAAAGGGAGTCTGAGATGGCTTGCAATTAGCCATGTGAAACTAAGCCAATAAGTCAAGAGCATACTTAGGCTATGCAAGAGAAATCCTTGAATCTAACTGTGAGATCTCGATGCCAAGGAAGTAGTACAACAAACACAAGTCTGTCATGTAAAATCTATCCTAGAGAAATGCCTTCACTGCTACAATAGCCGATGAAGAACTCTCAGTGATCAAAAGGTCATCACCATATAGAACCGTAATCAAGAGCAAATCATCTTGCTATAAGTAGACATTGGGATCAAAATGGCACCTAGTGAAACCCATTGTGAGAAGGAAGGAATCCATCTTGGCATACCAAGCCCAAGGGGCCTATTTAAGGCCATAGATAGATTTCCTAAGTCCGCATACTAAGGAAGAATCTTGAAAAAATCTTGGTGGCTGCTTCATGTAGATCTCCTCCTCTAAGTCTCCATGAAGAAAGGCACTCTTCACATCCATCTGATGCACATCCCAACCATGTGTTGTGGCAATAGCCAAGGTGAGTCAGATAGAAGTCAACTTTGCAATGGGTAAAAAGGTCTCTAAGTATTCAATACTTGTCACCTGTGAGAAACCCTTGGTGACCAATCATGCCTTGTACTTATCAACTGACCCATCTACTACAAACTGGGTTCAATATATCCACCTATATCGAACCATCTTTCTTCCCTTAAGAAGCGAAGTCAAATCCCAAGTGTGATTTTTGATTAAGGAAGAATATTCTTCCTCCATAGTGTTATCCCACTCAGGTACCCCTGATGCCTCTCAAAAAGTTTATGGATCTGAAACTGAAGCAAATAAGGCATGTGGATCTCTCTGAAAATCCCCCTAGTACATCTGTCATTTGCGGGATCTCTTGCCCAAGTGCCAACACTCTCAAGTGTCTCTTTGGCCCAAAGTGGCCCAAAAGTGGGTAAGTCATGTGCTAACTCCTCATCCTCTAACTAACTAGAGGTGGATGACACTGCATCACTATCCTCATTATCTGAACTCAAAGAAGAAGATGTCTCTAGCTCAATAACCTATTGTGGCTGAATTGAATCTGATGAGGAATCATCATGAAGAAGTAGATCCAATGAGGGAGAATAAGTGTCAAGTGTTAAATCTCTAGGAATCTCTTGAAAATGGACACTTTTCTCAATGAACAACTCATGAGTGACTGGATCTAGAAGGTGATATCCCTTAATACCATCCAGATATCCTACAAAGATGCAAGGCTTGGACTGACATTCCATAGCTTTGCATTTATTCTTCAAAATGCAAGACATGGCTGGGGATCTAAAAACCCTAAGGTGCTCAACATTAGGTTTCCTTTTATGCCAAGCTTCAAAGGGTGTTATCCCTTTCAAAGCTTTATGAGGAACCCTATTTTGAATGTAGCAAGCATAATTGATGGCTTCAGCCCAGTACTATGGTGCTAAGGATTTGGAGTGAATCATACAGCTACACATCTTTTTCAAGAACCTATTCTTATGTTCTACAACCCCATTCTTTGAAGGACTATAAGTGACTATACACTACAAATCAATCACTTCTATGGTGTAAAACTACTCAAACCTGATGCTGACATACTCCCCTCCATTATTAGTTCAAAGAACCTTGATGGATTTCTCACTCTGTTTCTCAACAAGAGCCTTGAAGACTAGAAAATTTTCAAACACTTTAGACTTTTGTTTGAGAAAATATATCCAAGTGTACCTAGAGAAATCATTAATGAAAGTGAGGATGTACTTAGCCTTTATGAAAGATGGTTTGGGAAAGGGTCCCAATACATCACTGTGGACTAACTCCAAAGGTTGTGAAGCCCTCCAAGATTTGCCTTTGTCAAATTTTGCTTTGGGATGCTTCCTAAGGGAGCACCCCTCACAAAGTCCTTTTGAGAATTGGACAAAAGGAAAGCCAATGACCATGTCATGTTTGCAAAGTTGCTCAAGGTAGCGGTAGTTAAGGTGGCCAAACTGGTCATGCCACAATTTGATAACTCCATCTGAATGAGTCAACAATGCTTTTGGAGAAGAATCTAATGTAAAATTTGAGAAGGTGTATAACCTTGCTTGGTGACCTACCCTACCTATTGCCACTATAGTATCACTATGCAACTCCCTGATAGCCATTAAATCTGGTGAAAACTCAACTCTCATGCCTAACCAATGTGAGTGATTTGGTATACTGATAAGAGATTGGTTAAAAGAGAAGAAACACTTAGAACATTATTGAATGTTCCTCGTTCCATTTCAATTGACCCTCTCCCTGCAATAGAAACTAATGTGTCATCACCCAAACTAATTGAAGTCATGGTACAAGGCTCTAAAGATGAAAACTCAACTAGTAAAGATCCCATGTGGTGAGAAGCACCTGAGTCGATGGCCCATGAAGATGTAGAATTTGTTGTAGCTACAATGGCATTGCCCTTTTCTTTCTCCTTACCCTTTCCTTTTGCCTTGGTATAATCTTGGGTAGATGAATTCTGCTTGATGGACTCAGGAACACCTATGTTGTTTTTCTCTAGAAGATGAGTTGGGTGATCTATTTGTTTCTTCATGCATTTGTGTTCATCATGCCCTATCTTTTTATAATAGGCACACTTAATCTTATCCTTCTTAGGTTTAGCATTGGAGGATGAAGACTCAGTGTTATTTTTGGTAGGATTGTTGTTTTCTTTCTTCTTCTCCTAGTCCTTGTTCTTTTTCTTCTTCTCCTTTGTTGAAGTCTTATCCTTACCATTTCCAGCTATCAAGGCTTGGGGTTGAGTAGACTTCATTGTGCCCATTTTAATTAGCTTATCTTGCTCCCTAGTCAAGTCGGTAATAAATGAATCCAAAGAAAGCATTTTCCATGTAGTGCCAAGGGCACTTTTTGTGGCATGAAAAGTGGAGACAAAGATTGAATAGCTTGGACCTAACTTTGTGAGAATAGAAAGGATGAGTTGATCATCTTTCTTCTCTATCCCACATTCTTTCAATTTCAATCTAAGGGCCTTAAACTTAGTGAAGAAGTCCTGTAGGGTGTCAAAGTTGCTAAGACTTAGACTTATGAGTTCGTTTTCGAGGTCATGACCTCTCATCTCATCAAGCTTCCCAACTAAGTTTTTTAAGGTGTCCCATATGTCATTGGGAGTCTTGGAGGATTCTAAATGGAAGAGAATTTTTGGAGACATAGACAAGCTCGGTAATCCATAGGCTTCATCACTATGGTTGTACCACTTGACCTTTTCAGCATCAGTGTTGGGTTCTACTTCAGTACCCATGGTGATCCTATACAACCCTTTACTTTTAAGAATGATTGAAATTTTAACCTTCCATTCATGATATTTGAAGGGTGTTAGGGGTTTAAATTGAAAATAATCCATTTTAAGCTAAATTTAGGTGAAGTTGAGTTGATTGCAAGTTGTGAATTTATGCAGAAAGGAGAATGAAAGCAAAGATATGCAAGTTGTGAAAATAAATCACACCCCCCTAAAATGTTGAGCCCCCCAAATATGCAAGTGCACACTCAAAAGACATCAGGCTCAGTCGAGAATGTGTCTTAGAGCAATCAGTGCAAGACTTAAGCAAATAGGACGTCAGACTCAGCCAAAAATGTGTCTCGAGAGACCCAAATTTTAGGCACTTTATAAACTAGTGCATTTTTAACAAATAACAAGCCTATGCTATGGTAAATTTAATTATAAACACTTTTTCAAAAAATGGCACCCAAATCTGAGCTACCGTTTGCAAGATATTAAAGGTTCAATTTTCCCATAAACTAGTGTTTTTACAAAAAAAGCACTAAAACATTAAAAAAATGCCTGTTATGAGAGATAAAGTGGCCTTCCAACCACTCATTAGATTCGACACAGAATGAGGAATACAAAGGAGGTTGGTGTGAGGGGTAATTGGCCTTCTGCCAACCTAGGCCTCACCCTTCATCTTCGTAGGTTGAATATACAAGTTTAAAAAACCTCTAAACTATTATTTTTTTAATGCTAATTTCCAATTTGATTTTTAATTAAACATTCAAATTACTGATTTAGATTAGAAAAAAATAGATTACCAATTAAATAACAAGAGAGAGAGGGAGGGCCCACCACATGGGCATTGGAAACCAAGGAGCACCATTTTCCAAACAAGACTGCTGGCAGAAAAGACAAAAAAAATGCAGACCTACTGGAAACCATACGGATGATGGCACCTTATTAGAAGGACTGTGGCATGGCAGAACTAAAGGCACCTTGGTGGAAGGATTGTGGCACCATACTGCTGATGACCAGAAGCTAGGCACAGACCAGAAGAAGGTTGGCACAGAATGCAGAAGCTTGGCATGGACTGTGTGAGTGCTGACTACTACTGAGTGTTTCTCCTCCCTCTACTACTCCACACAACAATGGTGCCCAAGAATAGAAAAAAAAACTAGCACCTGAAGTGAAGACAGCCAAGACACCCAAAGGCCAAGGATCCCAAGATGCAAGAAATGATTTGAAAGATTTTTTTATATTTTAGATCAGATCTAGAAATAAAAAATAAAGAGAACTCCACTCCTTTTGATTTTAAAATAAACTAAAAGCATAACCAAACACATGATTATCAGGTTTGCTCTAATACTATATTAGAGTTATTTCCAGAATCTAGATAATGCGAGTGCAATAGAGATGTGATCACATGAGATGAAGCAAGTGCACACCACATAGATGCTAAAGCAATTTGAAAATTACACAATAAGATAAATTACACAAGACAAAATGGAAAAAACAAAAATCTGATTAACATGAGATGGCCAAAGTGAGGAATACATATAGGAGAGTACGTAAGTAACTCCACAAAAGGTAGACAAGGCACCCCAAGAATAGACTATAACTCCTCCATGAAAGGTGGTGGCAAGGTGCTAATAATAGAGAAGTAACTTCCATCAAGGGAGTTACTTATGACATTCTTATGACACCTATGACACATCTATGACACACACCTCCACATAAGCTAGCCTATCCCACAAATGTAGGAAAACTCCATGTATGCACAAGAAATACAAATTTCCTAATTAAAAAATAGGGAAAAATAAAAACCTACACTAATACACATGTGTGTGATATGCCATCACCAAACTACTTACTCAGTTCTTTCTTGCCTGATGCAAATTTGGCTAAGTGTGAAAAAACACTATCAAACTACCTAGGATCCCAACTTCACACTTGTATATCTTTTGTCATGCTTAGTTACATGACCTAAAATTTATTTCATAGTACCTAGGGACTAATTTGTTCACAACCATATGACCAACTCCTCATGACTCATCCACAAGTGGTAATGATGATGTTAGCAAACTACCTACTCAAATTTTATACCACTAGACCTAAAATGTCTAGATGAAAATAATGATCAACCAAATGAAATCCATACATGCACATAAATATTAAAATAATTTAAAATCTCTTATATTACTATATACACATTCTCAAATCACCATAATCATCCCTAAACATCTCTAACCAGTATAAAACTAAAGATCAACCAAGCCTCCTTCAAACATACTAGGACAAGCACATTTCACACTTTGTCATTGTAACTTAGACTATCAAAACACCTCATCCACTCACCAAGGCACCTCCATGACTTCACCATGACATCATTGAAAACTCTTCAACAATAATATGGTTGAATGTAAACCATTATGAGACTCAAATATGTGGAGATAAAAGTGGTTGATCTAATTCTGTGAAGGGGACTTTAAATTCATTGATATGAAAAATTAATGAAACACACTATCTTATGTTAATTGAGAAGAAATAAGATTATTATGATCATATGACTATCAATGCAGTACCAACTATAAGCACATTAGGGAAAAAATATCATTATCATATCACTAAATAAGGATAAAATTAAGCCTTATATAATCCTTGAAGAGACTTCATTGTCCTATGCATATAAGGGAGATTGCCAATTCAAAGTTGGCTGAAAACTAAAGACACTGGCCTTAAAAAATGGATAATTCATTTATGTCACACAATAGGATTAATAGTTCCCATGTTTGAATAAAATAGATCAGTTTTCCTATCAACTTATCTTGATAATGGATCCAATTCAACAATTCTACATGGAGGAATGTAAGTCTCCATTAGTGCAATATCCTACTATGGCATAAGTTAACCTCTTATATCAAGTAACTCCTATAAATATTTATTATGTCAATCCCATAAATGAGGGGAATTTGTGTGGGAAATGATGTCTTCCATAAGTGGTGACTCAAATACACACATGTTGAATTGGGAATGTGGGGACAATGAAGGCCCATAATATTTTCCATGCTATTGAGAGATAATTTCCCTAGTATTTTATAATTGAATATTTAGCACTATTTATTTTTAGTCTATAACAACATGTCACAAAGATAAACCTATAATTTAGTGTAATAAACTATGCTTTAAAAGGTGTTGTTGTGACATGGTGGGTAGCTCATATATAAAATTAACTACATTGGGAAGAGGGATGTAAAATGATGCAAGCTCAATTTTAGATCGCACCTAAGATATTAAAAAATTGGTCACCATTCCAAGAGGGCCAATGTCCTAAATTTTGTATTCATAAATCTATGCAAGTTTGATCATTACAAAAAATGATTTAATATATTTGGTGCACGTATTTTAGACTACCTCATCACTTTTTCCAAGAGCTTGATATATGCAACAGAAGCATAAATGTGAAATTAAAAAATGGATATATATCTAGGAAGAATTAATATAGACATTTTTTTTTTAAGAATAAAATTAAATGGTGTAAAAATCTTTACAAAAGTTGAAAATATTTGTATGTCATGAGTGAGCATAAAACATCCTTGATGTGTAGAAGATAACATCATAAGAAGAATGAGTTATGGATCTACAAAACACCATTAATAACTACAAGGATACGAAGGAAAGAGAAAAATTTATGTAAATATTATAACATAATTTTAGATAGCACAAAACATGTAGATATAGTGAAAGTGAATAAGACTTAGACCTGAAAGAATTATTTGATTCAGGGTAGAATAGGGAGGAACCTAAAGTAAATATCACAAAGAAAAAAGAAGAAACAATGATGAACATCAATAATTAGGAGTAGGAAGAAAAAAGGAAGATAAAAACTCTATTATAAATGGAACAAGTAAAATATATTAGGATCTAATGAATAATAAAGTTGAAAATATTAGTATAGACTCTACACAAAGCTAGCTACTATGAGAGATTATTGGACTCGACAACAAATTTTAGAGTTAGTAAAATTTTGCAAGATTATGAGGATGTGTTTCCCACTCAATTATTAGAAGTCAAAGGTGTAGACCAGTGAACTAAATGAATGTTTAAAGCCCATAAAAAATATCCCATACAAACTAAACCTAAATAAGAAAATGAAATTCAAGGCAGAGATCGACTGGATATAAGAAGTTGAAATAATTTATCCGGTTGACAAATCATATTAGGTGAGTCTTATGATGGTGAAACCAAAACAAATAGGTGAAATCTGATTTTGTGGTGAATATAGAGATATTAATGATGCATTTGTGAATGTTCTTTTCCCATTTCCATTTAAAGATGAATTTTTCTATAATTAGTCATAGGGCATGAGGTTTATTCTTTCACAGACATGTTCAATGGGTACCACTAAATTCCTATCTTAGCTAAGGACTAGAATAACACTAAATTTATAAAATATAGGTGTCCTTTGAATATAATGTACTTACTTTTAATCTCAATAATTATATTTAAATTATTTTCTAGATCATTTGTTTCTAAATTTATATATTTCATTCATAAATTTTTGGAGGTCTATCTATATGATTATGTTGTATTTTCTTTGTTGAAAGATAATCTTTCAAATTTACAACTCATGTTGTAAAGTTGTAGATATCTGTGAATAGAATTAAATTTGAATAAATGCTTCTTTTTCACACATGTTTACCTTCTTCTAGGACATGTTTCTGTAGTGATGGTATTCTTGTAGATCAATAAAATATCACAGTGATTGTGGGATTTCAACCTCAAGTTAGTTCCTTTGAAGTGAGATTGTTACTAGGACATACTAGTTATTATTACAAGTTTAACTGAGGATTTCTCACCATAATAAAATCATTATAAAAAAATTGTTAAATGATACCAAGTTTCAATAGAGTCTTGAATGTTAGACAACTTGCATTGATCTAAAATAGAGGTTAGTCATAGCCCTAATCTTGGTATTCATTGATTGGAATAAACATTTTCATGTTCATGAAGATACTTCTTAAAAATCAATGAGAATAATGCTAGCTCAACTAGAGGATGGATGTCTTGATCACCCCATCCATTTCTCAAACCAAAATTTATCATCTATAGATAATAATTACACTAACACTATGTGAGAATCTTTATATATGGTTTTAGCAATTGAAAACTTCATAAACTATCTATTAGATATTCCATTTGAGTTTTTCATTGACCACCAATAATTATGATATGTAGTGAATAAGCCAATTTTTGGGGTATAATATCCATGTGTTTAATTTTATTTTTTAAGTTTCAATTTAAAATAAATGTGAAACATGGTAGGGAAAATGTGGGTCCTAATCACCTCAATCACATCCAAACTAGGGAAGAGCCATAAGAGATACACGATGAATCCCTAAATGTCTATTTATTTTGAGTAATTATGATCCTAGATAATATGGAAGACATCACATAATTTTTTAATAAGGATGTATTCCATATGTATTATGTTGAAAAAGAAAAAAAATATTTATTCACATAAGTTTTTCCATTTAGAATTATAAATGGTTTTCTCTATAAAATGGGGAAGGATAATATTCTATGGAAAGTACCTCTAGATCATGAAAGGCCATAAATCTTGGAAGAAGATCATCAAGGAGATTTTTTAGGACATTTTTAAGGTGATTCAACTATGAGAAATATTTTACAAAGTTGTCTATGGCAGCCTGATATTTTTTAGGATGCACACATGGTGTAAAAACATTGTAATGTTTATCAAAGGATAGGGACACCAAATCAAAGAGATGAAATGCCCTTGTATCTAGTTCTAAATATGTAACCTTTAAATAAATTAGGAATTATATCTTTGAGACCCATTAATATTCCCTCTAAACATATAAATTTTAGGTATATAATCATTGTGCCTAACTATTTCACCAAATGGGTGGAAGTTGTTGAGACACCTAGTTACAGTGCGATATATGTGCCAAATTTTTATATGAAAATATTATAACAAGGTTTGGGTATCCTTTGAATCTAATCAATGATATAGTTACACATTTCTTTAAAAAAAATATAAAAACCTTGATATAAAAGTTCATGCTCTTACACCACAAAATCACAACTTATCATCCTCAAGCAAACATATAGGTAAAGGAATCAAACAAGGTCCTTAAAGGGAAGTTCACAAAGATATGTAATGTTGAGAGGGATGGTTTGGAATATCACATACTTGTGATCCTTTTGGATTATTAAAAAAATGACAAGTGTGTAAAAATTTACACATCATTTCAATTGGTCTACAACATTGAAGCAACAATGCCTATGTGATATATGGTTTTGAACCTGTGAGTCACATAATAATGTGACTAGGAGAATAGGAGTCACTTTAGGAATGATGATTTGATTTATATTGCATGGAATAAAATATATAGATGGATAATTAGACTCGATAGGTTCATAAAAATATTTAAAAATCTTAGCAAGATCACAGCTTATAATCAAAGGAGTTTCAACTAGAGTAGAGAGTTATATTGTATGATAGTATGTTCAAAGCACACCTATGGAAACTATGCATAAGATGGAAATTTCCATATGTCATTCATGAATTTTCACATCAAGGTACCATAATTATCAAATACACTCAAGGATCTATTTTATGAGGAAGAGTAAATGCTTGTAGGCTCAATTCCTGCTACAAATGATCTCAAATCAAAATATGTAGAGTTAAATGAGTACCGAGTGGCACAAGGTAATTTAAGATTTTTAATATTATAGTTTGTTCATAAGTATATATTTTTATCACTATATGTGTGTGTTTTGATTTATATATTACATGAAAACCATGTTGTATTGTAATCTAAGGGAAACATAAGTGTTTGAAATAAATCACAATTGAATGGAAAACAAAGAGTTGAGATGACATGGGAAAAATTGAAGCCTGGGAATGAGGTGGAAATAGATAGAGTAAAAAGTGATGAATAATTGATAACTACCAATAGACCATGGTATTTAGTGTTGGAATAAAAATAATATAGAGGTAATCCTGACAAAGATAGATATATTGACATCAATCAAGGACCAAAATAAGAAAATCGTTGAGGAATAAATGATAGTGTGTCATATCATCCAATGACATTAAAAGAAACATTACACCCATCATCAAAAATTTAAAGGTCACATCAAAATAACCATTTAAATTTAATTCAATCAAATGTCCGTGTGAAAAACAAATTGGTGAGTAAATGTGAAAAATGGGGAATATTTGAGAAGTGGGATTTCTACATAAAGCATAGGATTGATGTAAATCACATTAAAAAATTGTGTGTACAATAATTTTTATAAGTTCCAACTTCATTTTCATAATTTAATACATAATGCAATTGAAATCAAATCTCACAAAGATAAAATGGCCACCTACTAGATTTGGTCCAATGCAAGGTTCATTTTAATAGGCCCTACTAGAAAGCCTATTGGAAATATTTAGAGAATCTAGAGAAATTTGATTCTTGGGCATGGTGAATCCTTTGAGGGCAATGGCAAATTCTCTAATGATGTTTTTTTCATAAACATCACAATGACATAATTGAAGTGAATGACTAAAGTGAATGTTAGAGTTAAATGAATGAACAAAACATCTAAGTTGAATGGATGAGATGAGTAGTTGAGATAAACATCTAAACTGAATAGTTGAGTTAAATTTCTAGGTGAATAGCTGAGTCGAATAGCTAGGTTGGATTGTTGAGCCAAATGGCTAGACCAAATAGCTGGGCCAAATGGTTGAGTTGGGTGGCTCAACTGAATGGTTATATCAAATGGTTCAATTGAATGGTTAAGTTGAGTAACTCAACCAAATGGTGGATCCAAGTAGCTCAACCAAATAGTTAGACAAAACAACCCAGTCAAATGGCTAGGTTGAATAGATGGATCGAATGGTTAGACTAAATAATTGATCCAAGCAATTGATCCATACAATTGGGCCAAATGATTTAGCGAAATGATAAGGCCAAATGGTTTGACCAACTGGCACACTAGCTGGTGACTTATGCATCCAATCTACTATTTGGTTACCCAATCACCTCCCCTACTCTATAAATACTCACCTCTGGCCTTATTTCTAATAGTTTGCAAAATTGATTTCCTATCCCCATAGAGAAAAAATTAATTTTGTAGCCATGGAAAGAAAAAAAATTCAAAAACCTACTATGCCTAGATATTTTGAGGCTTGTACAACAATCAGATACATACAATGATTGGGTTTAGGAATGTATCTTTAGTGGCCTGCTCTACATGTTGTAATATGACCTCGACACTAGGATTTTAAAAATTACATGTATTCATATAACCCAAATGAGAAGATCTTCACCTTATAAGTGGATTGTAAAATGATTTGTTTAGTACTTCACCACAATATATTTATAATCTCATAGGTCTTATATTTCATAATGTAACCCCTATGAGTTTCAAATCAATACTGTCAGATGAAGATAGAAATTTCTTGGCCAAAATTTTTTATTTACACATCGACCAAATCAGTATGTACTTACAAAGTTATTTGTATATTCAAAATTCAATTTTCAAATTTTGTGATCTAAAATCCTTGTTTTGTCTTTCATTTTAGATAGTTATATGAGAGGCATTCATGTAAAATATGTTAGTCACCCTTTTTTAAAAGCAATGGTTCAATTTTTCCAAGCCAGAACAGTGTTGCAAGGAAGAGCAATAAATATTCCATATTGGGCACTGTTTTACATTATCCATACTATTTTCAAATGTAAATTTGATTGGTGCTCTTTTATTTTCTCTAGAATAAGGTTTGAATTAAATTCTATTGTTACCAATCCCAGTTTCATAATTTCTTATTCTAATTTTATTCTAGCATTGTACTATGAGGCCTTCTTTGGCCTCCAAAAAACATAAGGTCTAATTGTGTTTGATCCAAAAATGATGACAAACTCTTTATCTATGGATGAGTAGGAGGTTATTTTATTTGTTCATTTATTGATCTAGATTTTAGGATTTAATATGTGTTTGTTTGTTAAATGGTTGCCAAGGTGAATATTAATAAATGTTTGATCTTTGTTTATTACAACTGATAGGCAAGAATGTGTGCCTCAAAAAAACAATCTACCTCAAAATAACAATGTGTAATTATAGTTGATGAATCTATAGATTCAGAGTATGCAGAATCATCTATGCAATCTTATCGACTTGTGAAACATCCATGAGTTTCTTTGGTGTCTTCTCCATGTGCAAGTTTGATATTTAAAAAATTCAAATGAGATTTTAATTTTTCAGACTCAAGTGCATTGTTTTATTCTTATAGTTGACTCAATAATAATTCAGATGGTGAAACAACCACCACAACAAAAAATAGTAACATCTATTATGTCTTCTCAACCCTCTATGGAAGGTATTTTACATTGCATATTTTGTTCTTTTTTTTACTTTTTGGATTTGATTATTATTTTTTAGACTAAATGTTTGCATAATGTACCATCTCAAAACACCCCTATGGTTATCACTTCCAATACACCACGTACATTGGAGGATATACTATCTCCAAATACAAGTACTAAACTTTTAATTTCAATTGTGCATATAAATTTGTTTTTTAATTTATTTATTTTCTAAAATAAATTACATTTTGTAGGCCATCCTCTATCTGCGAGGAAGATTATGCCACCGCCTCTGCCCATGAATGCATTTCATGAAAGGGGGAAGGCTCTTCCATTAACACCACCAATGAATAGAAACACTATAAATATCAAGTTCCCAATTCCCCTCTTTCTCTATTAGAGGTTTATCGAGTGTGCAGGGGTTGACTTCTTTGCCAAAAATTGATCTTGACAATGAATATCTGGGGTTTGAAAGTGGCACTAATGTTGGAACTGCTTTCAATCCACATGATTTTATCTAAGGAGAAGCATTACATGCTCATGCGACTAATTAGTGGGAACCTTTAAGCACTTCACTAGACAGTCCCACCCCAATAGAGAATGTTGTAAAGTCTGATGATACCTTTACATCTTTTTCATTGAACAATTTGGTAATAGATAGTATTAATACTAGTATTCAAGAGGGATTAATTTATGAACTAAAGAATTTATGTGTAGGAGATTCAGGTGAAGACCCTAATAAAAGAAATAAATGACCATTATCACAACCACTCTGAGTGAGAAAATTTGTTTGCATTGGTACAATAGGAACCCATAAAGATTGATGCTTTATTTTCCAAAGATAAATCTTGGTTAGTTACTGTTACTAATACTTACAATGATAATGTGTTGACTATCATGCTTAACAAGTTGGAGAATTTGAATGTAGAATCCTAGGCATATTTTAATAAATGGGAGAAAGATAGAAACCTTATTGTGATTATGAATGTGGAGAAGAAAAAATCTTTGGTAATGTATATTCATTTTAATCAAATTTCATTTCATTCTTAATTTTGTTCACGTCTAATTACATGACATTTTAAAATACAAGAAAAATATGAGAACTTGAAAAAAGAAGCTGAGGTCCTCAATGTGCATCTAAAAAATGCATAAAAAAGTTTACAATCTACCATTGAATAAACAGAACAACACACTACAAAAAATCATTAAGGAGCAAGGATGGGATCATGATGCCTTATTTAAGCAGAAGACGGTTGTCGATCTAAGTCTACTTTATGCAGGAGAAGCTAGAAAAGAGGATAGGGAAAATCTTGAACATTTTAATGTTACGAATATGGATCTTAAAAAGGTAGGGATATTGAAGGACAATAGTGGCATAGAGGATGTTGTGATTGAGAAAGTAGTTGAGAAAGTGGTTGAGAAAGAAGCTGAAAAAGTGATTTAGAAACTAGCTAAGTAATTAAGAATCTATTTTAAACTTTTATATATTTGAAAATATGTTTTCTTTTAAAATATAAATTGTGAATGACAATTTCAAGTTTGTAGATGCAGTGATCAATTTATTGAGTTTTAATTACTGGATGAGCCACGTAGATTGTAATTTTAATTATATGATGTTTTAAACTTGAATGGTGTTAGGCCCCGTTTTAATATTTATGATAAACTTGTGAAACTCACATCTCAATATAAATGGACTAATGTCAACATATTCCTTTATATAGGGTTCCACCTAATAAAATGATAATATATTAATCTTGAGTAGTCATCACTTATCAAGAAACATAGAAATGCATTTTAGAAAATGTATAATAGTTATTGCATGTTATGATTAAAAAATGAGTTATTTTCTGTGGAAGATCTCTTCTTTTTTATATTTAGATTGTTTCTCAAGTAAATCATGATTTCAGATAAGTTTGAGGCCATTATAAAATCACATTCATGTTTATTAGAGGTCTATGTTGAAGATAGTATTATGATAGTCAAAAATAATGAGAATTCATCAAAGTTAAAAATATGGATAAATGATTGTGATCGTGAACTATAGAATAGGTTAATAGATTGTTTAATGTTATGAGGATGTGTGGATAGAAAAAGACCCATGAAACCAATTTTATTCATATGAAAATTAGTACAAACAAGAGGTAAGGTCCTTACAAATATATGAAAAGGTTATATTTTATTTGATCACTTTATTCTGAAAAGAATTAGTTTTAAGGACTCTAAACATTTGGATAACTTTTTAAATATAAGTTGTCTACTCTATAAGAGTAGATAGCCTACACTACCCTACAGGGAAGTACTATATATGCCCTATCTAGTACCTATATAGGTCATATGTAGTAGTATATATTGAGTATATATGAATTATATACTCCTATATACAGTAGTATATAGTGTTTTTTTTTTTTTTTTTTTTTTTTTTTTTTTTTTTTTTTTTGTGTGTGTCATGAAATTGATTTCATTGTTACATAAAATATCCAAGGTTTAGGAATATGTTCATTCAATTATAGGAATTTATAGAATTAAATTAACACCCTAAGCTAAAAATGAAAAAGGAACAAGTAGTGTTCAAATTAAAATATGGGTTCACCAAAATGTTTATTAACTCTAATGTGAATTATAAGGTATTGAAATTATATAAGAAGTTAACTAATAGATCATACAACAAGTATGAAAAATCTACATAATTTATAGAAGTCATAAATTGATAAAAATATAAGTTATGGCTAGGGTTATAAACTTGTACTTGAAAATTGATTTATTTCATTTTGTGTTATATTTCAATCAGCTATAACAACATGAAAACATAGATGATTTAGAAAATAAAAATCCTCTATGTGTTGTGACAAGGGCAAAGAAAATATACAAGATCATAGTGCATCATTGTCTGACACTATAGCTTTGTCTAAACACAATATTCACTAGGTGTAAAAATATGGGCTTGTTTACCCCTATCACAAAACTTGTTTAGATGTAAGAAAAAAACATATCTATAAAAAATATGTATCAAAGAAATAAAGTACCATATTGACCTATAGTGTTCCCCCTAACATAGTAACAATATATTAATATTTTACATTCAGCACTTATCAAAAAAAAAGGAAATGAATTTCAGAAAATGTAGAATAATTATTGCACCTTTTGATAAACATGTGAAATTAAAATTTAGAAACTCTATTTCTAAAAGTATGTTAGTTGAAAGAATTCTCTACAAACCTGATCATCGGTACTGACATTTACATCCGTCATGTCAGTGCCATATTTAGTGTCATTATTTACATCCTCTTTATTTGTCATTGTATTATTGACACCTCTTCTTTAAATTAGATAACTCCATGTTTCCATAGATCTTTTATATGGAAACACATCCACTGCATAACATGAAACATATAATCTCAAATAGGTTTCTAAATTTCTATCCAATCTATTTTGAAGCTTTGACTTTATGAATGATAATGCACTAAATACTCTTTCATCTTCCACTAAGCCTAGAATCATTGTTTGGTAGAGCTCATATAATCAGAAATATTCATTGACACTTTTTTGTAGTATACTACTAGGATAAAGTGTTATCCATAATCTTGTAATTACCCCATTCTTTATTGGTTTGCATGGAAGATGATATTGTTCAAACATTGTAATGCCAAAATGGGTTGGTTAGGATCTCAATAAATCCTTTCCCAAAATATCTATAATTTCTACTCTGTTCACCTCTATAGAACTACAAAAATCCATTATAAGACAGCACATGTATTTCTAAAATAAACAGCTAACCATCTTTTGACTGTTATTACTATTCCAAAAAATGGGATTAACAACTACCATCACCTCCAACAAAGCATCCCTTTAAAAATGATCTTTGATCTCCATAGATAAGTTTTTGGATACTCTAGTTAGTCTCATCCCGGTTTTAGATAGAGTAGTGCCATATAGAATACATGTTACGGGTAGTTCTTCATATTCAACTCCCATAAGATTAGGTCTTTTGTAGAAAATGTGCATTGGAATATCCTTTCCATTAATAATGACATAAACATGATCGTTAATATTTAGTTTCAAATAATTATCATGGCTCTGTAAATTAGTCAAACATTACCAACTACTAAAAAAAGGCCTTGAAACATTTCATTTGAAGTGTATAGTATGTCTAGATATTGGCATACTCATTTTCTCAACCGTATGAAGTCCACAATATAAATGGACCTCTTTTGAGTATGTTTCATTAAATAATTCATTTCCTTCAGCATTGGAAGAATTATAGATAAAGTTAGCAGTGTTTCCAAATCTATTAAAAGGTACAAAAAATCTTTTTCCTTGTCAATTTATCTATGATATTTATACATGAAACCTATCAATGATGGATATTCTTCAAAAATTTGGCAATTAGGTTCATACATATAAATCCACCTTGTATCAACATATTTCAACAATTTTTAACCATCAATCACTCTTATTACAAATTTTTTAAACTCTAAAATTCTTTTTGGACTACTTGACATATAAGCATGTAGGTCATGAATGAGCTCCTCCACTTTGGTCACATTAGAAAATTAGATAACCATTTTTTATGCAAGATTCATCTTATGAGTCATACAGTGAATTGAAATCATATATGGGACAACTGCTATTTACAACTGAACACACAAACCATATATATGCCCTTTAATAACTGATGCACCATCAGCCTTAGCACACACTAGCTTCGTAACTAGTATATAATCATCTACTCTAGCTTTATCTTTCAAATTTGATACAACCAATTTTTGAAGATTTTTTGCATTGCAATTTTCTACCATTTTATGAACGTCTAGTAGATGAGGTTGCCTTGAATAGTTCTCAAAAATATACACATGAATGCAAACCTAGTTTGTATTTTCAATTATTGTAACCTCATTGATGGACAGTGAGATACATAGTGATTTCTAAACACTTTCTTTCAAATCTTAAATCTCAACCATTGCTAAACATTTTCCCATTTCCAAAGCACTGTTATCCAACTAATGTGATTGTGGAACATCTAGAAATCCATTATGTTGAAATAAAATCTTATAATCTAAAAGTTTTGAAATAGGTCTACCTTATTTTAGAATATGGTATATAGTAGAGAACTATATGTATTTCACCTTCAGATGGGACAGATTGACTTTTCCAAAATTTTCTTCAATTATTTCCCCTTTCTCCACAAGATGTTTTTGATGTTTTTTATCATTTTCGTGATCTTGTGCATATCTTACACACATGAATTCTTATATAGTTTTCCACCTATGTTTTCTTGTTATCACTCCATCTAGGTGCTTCACTATCTCATATGCTTTTCCACAATATTTCTTCATCGTGTCCAATTTCAATTACATTTTGTGTTCTTTTCCTAGTTTTTAGCTACATATTGTACATATGCACTCTTTTGGAGTATCATCAACATTTTTAGGCTCTACAAGTTCTATGAAGGGAAATTTTATCACCCAATCCACCTTAAAGGACCTTATAATTGTCCATCTACTTATCTTCCTTTAGGAAGATTTTTTAGTGGAGGTTTCAGTTGATCTTTGTGTTTGGTGAGATGGTCCAATCTCTTCTACCATTTTAGTGTCATTATCATTTTCATCAAAACCTAGAGAATCATCTTTGAGTGGTGGCATGTCATCATCAAAAAACTCTTTAGGGGGTGATATGTTATTTTGGTTGATTTTATCTTGTGAGATAACAATGGATATTTCTACATGTAAAATTGTTTTAATATTATTAAATAGTTGAAATCAAATTTATGATAAACTAAAAAATAATAAATACCTAGATTTTGAGTACATAATGATTGTGTGGACTTTTTGGTTGGGTCTTTAAAATAAGATAATATGTATGATTTTTCAGATGATTGGCTTATCCTTTTACCATTCCCACTAGATACCATGATGGCCTATGCTTTTTGACTCTATCATTTGATACTCCCATTTAGTACTATCATCTAATAGAAGGGTATCACCTTTGGTTCACCGATTTCCCCACCTAGAACTACCATTTGGTTTTACCATTCAACTATGTCACCTAATTTGTCATTCTTCACTAACTTCTAGATCTACCTTTCAACTCTACTATATGTCCTACCATTTGACACTATTATTCAACACTATCATTCAGTTGGGTCATTCATCTAGGTTCTTTAGCTCTATCATTTGGCTAGGTCATTTGGTTGGGTCATTCAATTGGATCATTTAACTATGTCATTTGGTTGGGTCATTTGGCTAGATTGTTTAGCTAGGTCATTTGGCTAAGTCACTTGACTATGTCATTAGGTTATGTTTTTCATCTATATCATTCATCTCAGGCATACAGTAATGTGGTTTTGCTTTTTATTTGGTACTTTTCATTTTCTTTGTTTGTTGTTATTATTTTGTATAGGTTATGCCCTCAAGGGATCTACTATATATGTCTGTTGAATTTAAGTGTAATTTTATATATCATTGTAAAGGGTTGGTGAACCGAACCCCCCAAAAAAATATCCATAAAATTTTGACAATTTGGTCCCATCTATCAACCCTAAAAATTCACCAAAACCAAAATCCTAAAAATGGAATAATCATGAATTAATGAATATTCATCGCTAAAAAAAACTATGGTCCAATGTCAGATTCACATAAAGAGGAAATGAGCATTGGGCTTTCCCTCAGAAAATAAAAATGGAATGATATAGATCCATTTTAATTTATCAATGAAATAAATATGGATTGGTTCCCTTAATCACAAGTTGTTAGTTCGTAGTAGGGCATTCTCTTATTACTTGATATACTATGAGGATTAGCTATAGAAAGACTCATAAGGCTACTAATATTTGGTCATCACAACAAATTTATGATGACCCTCTTGATCCAATACAATGAATTAGGAATTAACCTCTCTAATTATGTCACTATATATATAAACACCAACACCATAGTGTAGGCCACTAGACTAGTAACCATAAGTAAGTCCCTATATTATACAAAACTAATAATCTCCCAATCCATTTTAATATCAAGGAGGCTTATGTATGCATAATCAAATTATTACCAATTAGTCAAGTTATATAAGCACCTATGTAAGTTTTGACTAAATTTATCAAGTGATGATACTAGTATACTACCAAAGAAGCCAAAAACTACATAAAAAAGGGCCATCGATATCACACACCAAATGATAAGGCTTGGTAGAGACTTCAATTTCCTAGATTTCCTTGTAGAATATCTCTCTAAAAATATAGAGAAAATGATTTTTGGAGCAACTCATTCATTTCATTACTAGTTATTATTATTACTTCTCTATTTTACATAGTGGTAATATCCAAAGGGCTAAATCACACCAAACATGGACTATTAGATAGCAAATTGCTTCTCTAATCTTGTGCTACCATAGGATGGGTAACATTATGTTCAAGTGGGAAATTTGACTAGTGGTGGATACATATCCAATATTTTATCCCATTACACACTTGGGTGCCTTGATATGTTCTTGAATACCTAGGACAAATCACCAAAGTGATAAAGATATGTAATGGGATAAAAATTCAAACCCATAAATAGTAGAAATTTCCAGTCATACCTCTCTCTTTCTTCATTGATGTAAATGATACAAAGGTAGAATTAAAAATATATAAGGATTTAGTTACAATATCAGTGTATCTAGTGCAGTAATCAATTCCTCATGGAGTACAGTAATCATTATAAATAATGTAATTAGAATCATAGGCCTAACCATAATTGTAGGAAATCTAACACACACAATAGGATCCATAAGTATAACCATTTTTTCTCCTCACATTCATAATAAACCCTAAAAAATTAGAAACCCATAGATCCTATAAATTCATCACCTACAAGGATAACTCACATTATGACTTTGTGGCTCAACAATAAGTAGATGCCAATAACTTTAGTAGAATATAGTCTAACACATTGAGAGTTACATAGAAATAAGTATACATGTTGATGTTATATGGCATCAAAAATGATGCTACTATGAGGAGGAAGAAAAATAATTTATATTCTAGAAGGTGGTTCACACTTTTTAAGTGTGACAAAATGTTCATGTTGTTCCATTGGTATAAATTTCCTTGTCTCCTTTGTCTATCATCATTGATATAGTTGGCCAAGAAGAAGAGATTAAATGTAGAGTGGAAGCCATTTTTCTAGGAAGGAGAGAAAGGATCCATTGAATTGTCACAAGATATGATCATAGGACAAAAATTTATGGAGAAGACTCATCCAAAAAAGTAGGTCATGAGAGAATCATTATTGGAAGAAGTCTATCCATAGCAAGAAAGCCCTTTGTGGTTGTTGGCATGCAAATCTCACACATAGAGCACACCGAGGATATATTTGACTATCATAGAATGAATGGAAATATTTATGACAATATAAATTAAATATTTATCTAAGGGAAAATATAAAGAGGAATCCAAAAAATAAGAAACCATTATTTAAATTTGTACAACCAAGGGATAAAAAAAAATATTGGTCCCTCCCTCAATGTTCCAAAAAGTAGTTTTATAAAGACAACAAGTTACACCATATTGATTCTATTCCCCATGACCTTTTCCATACTCTCCAATGCTTGATGAATATTTTTCATGGGTTGATAAGCAAAAATAAGTGTCCATTCATTAACCATCAATGAAAAAACATCCAAAGCATCCAATGCATAAGTTGAGATTGAAAAGTATTCATCATAGGAAACTACAAATGAAAAATGTGAAAAAGACAAGGATGTTGAAGATCAAGCTCAAAATGAAAATGAAGATAATCATAAGAAATAAAAGAAGAAAAAAAGGCTCATAAGGCATATAAAAATAAAGTGAAGGTTAAACAAGGAGCTAAGGAGGATGAGGAGAAATTAAAGGAAGAATTGAATAAGTAGGAGTAATAGAAAAAGAAATCTATGGCTAATGTAATATATAAGGAGGTTGAAAAAAATCATAAATAAGACATATTTAGGCATGAAGAGCTAAACAATAAATATGCCTAGGATCAAGTAACAAAGGACACATCAAAAAAATATTTGAGGGAGAAGGATAAGAAAGAAAAGAAGTAATAAGAAGAAGAATCCAAGGTAGAACAAATCTCCCCTAACCAACTAAAAAAACACTAGGACATGGTATTATAGTCAAATTTTAGTAACACAAGCAATATCTAAAATATGAGATCAACCTTTAGTAACATCTATAGGTTTAGGGTCAGCCCAAGGAGAGGCTCAAAATGAAGCATCATAAGAAAAAGGGGAGTCAAGAAAGTCATGATGGATGAACATTAAATAACCATCTTTATGATGTGTTAGATGTACAATAATTGAGATGGGGAGTGAATTAGTGGTTCAATATATTTCAAAAATTCAATCTAAATCCTTCAAACCCTTAGTAATACACCATAAGCAATTAAGAAGCAAATAACCCACTTATAATAATGAACATGAAAGATAAGTAAGATAACACAAGATCTATGTGGGAAACCCTCTTGGGGGAGAAAAACCACTCTCAATCCTACAAAAACATGGAATAATTGTCCTATAATATTATTACAAACATGAGACTTTAGTCAATCACCCACTTCACAAGGAGCACCAACCCCTAAAGATGACAAGCACCAACTTGCCTAAGATGTTGAGAACCAACACATCTATGAAATGAAAAAATCCATAACTTATGATTACTTATCAATCTGATGGATAAAACCTTAAAAATAACTTCCTTCAATCCGATTCACTCATTCAAAACTTCACACACAAGCAAGACATCCAAAACCACCTTTTGGATCAATCTACACACCTTCGATTATTCACATGCATCAAACCTATAAATTCCACATTAGAATTATGACCACAAGGTCATAAATATAATATAAACTCTTTTATACCTATTAATACATCCACATTTCTCTCACATACTTCACAAATTATTTTCTTATCTACTCTATTTTTTCACACACACAATTAGTCTAATTAGACCATGTACTTATACCACTCTCTTCTTTAACCCATCTTGGTTGGCCAATATGATTTAAATAATTTTATTACATTTAAAATAGGTCTTCATACATGTTACATGGGTTAAAAACTCCATTCCATATGTCTTTCATAGTCCTTAAGACTTAAATCCACCATTAGGCCTTAATGAGACCCAAAATAATTAGGCCTTGACATCCACACGTTCCTCTTGAAACCTCTTGGACCACATTTATCTTCCACCAATGTTTATAACATATCAAAACTATCTCAAATAAACCATTTATTAATTTAATATAGGTTTATTTCACCTATAACTCAACCTCATACCTTGAACCAAGTCATTCTAGACTGCTAGCCAATAGGCCTCAAAACATAGAAAAGTCTATCATGTAGAACTAAAGCATACAAACACTTTTATCAAATAATATAATAATAAAATGAATTAATAGATCATAAATGACCTATTCAACATCTCCATGTCCATTGGACACCTTCACTCAAGCTCTAATCACTTAAAACAACTCTCTTAGAATGACCACTCAGACTAGTCATATACAGTCAATAATATAGTCAAGCTATTTTGACTCTCCATATATTATCAAGGGAATATCATAACATAAAATAATTTATAATAATTATTATATACTTATATAAAATATAAATATTGATTTTCTTATTAAATTCTACTCAGAACACCTTTAACTCACTCCTTCAACATGGTCACTCAATCTGCTAGTGCATTCAACAAACACAGTCAACTTTTAAGTAATTGTTCCACTAAAGATGGATTGGTCAAATATCCAAAATCTATAAAAATAGTATTTATGGAGTCTAAAACACTCTAAAATAGTTATTTCATGTTGAAACATCAAAATACTATCAAGAACAAATCAATTATCCTTCTTGAGTCATTAGCAAAACATGGTAAAACACATAGTCAACTTCGGAGCTCAATATATGCAATTGTATGAAAACTCAAATATTCTAATCAAATTTTATGGATGCACACTGAAGTCTTTTACAATTTTTTTTTTAATTCATCATCAAATTTTTCATATATCAAAATTTATGGCTCAAACACTGTAGACTAGATTTTCCTTTATTAATTTGAATATTCAAATTATAACGGTCACTGTGTATTACAAAAACATCAGCCACATGTCTTCATCTCATTTGCCTTGGAAGCTTTATCTAACATGATTCATTGATCTCATTTCAATATTCATATCTTTAAATCTTTAATTTTTTACCATTTATATTTGACATAGGCATTCATGATTAAGACACTTAACACCCTCACGTGCCTTCTTAGCACATTATTGTCAATCCTCATTCAGATGTCACTTGGTAGTTCTACGTAAAATCTAAGAACATTCCTATCAAATACTAATATCTTCCACTTGGTAGTCCTTTTTTACTTATAATAATTAAATATTTGTCTTGAACTACACTATTTATCTCCATCTACATGAACACCTACATGCCATTGATCTTCTATCAAATCACCATGATTGAGACACATGTCACTAGTCCATGCAATCTCAAGAACCTTTGACAAATTGACTTCATGCACAATATTTATATATATCTAAATAATCATACTCTCACCATTAGATCTTCATCTATTATATTATATTTTATTGTTATATCTTTTTAACTCTCACTATTAGATTCCCTCTTGTAAATTTGGTTAAGTATAGAAACTTAATGAACTATGTCTAAGAGGCCAACTTTGCACTGTTATAACTTTTTCTATGCTTAATTTCTAGACCTAAAATTTTAACCACATGATCATCTCTAATATTTTAATCCTTCCATGTATCAAATTACTCCTAAAACCTTCACATGTGTGAAATATGACATCATTAAATTTCTTATTTAACCTTATCTGTCAAGCTGACTACTTGAACCTAGACCTTCATATAACTACTCTAATGAATTCCTTTCACTTACATAAGCACTCATAACACCCCATAGGTTCTCTAAAACATGTCCATACCATTTATATCATCCATTAATTACCTTACTAATTTAACCACTAACTAACCTACAAGAACATTTAAGAATATTGAAGCACACTTTGTCATTGTCATTCTAGCACACATGACACCTCATCAACATCCTTAGTCACCTTGGAGACATCATTGACAAACCTCAAACAATATTCCCCTTTTTTTTAATGTCAAACACTAATATAAATTTTATGCTTAGAATCTATCTCTCTTCAATTACTTTCTCCACCTTTGACACAATGACAAAGTGAGCTCATCTTCTGATCTTGTGAACCTAAAAAGACTTCAAGGACCAATACTAGGAAAGGACCACCTCTGAGAGATGATATAGACTCCCCCTAAAAATTTTCATGCCTCTTATTACCTTGAGCTTCTCAAATTATACCACAGTCTTTTGATCTTAGGACCTAACTATTTACAAAGCTCTTCCTTTGTTTATGCATGAGGATTCATTACATTGTCAAAGCACCTGACTTGGTTTGATCAAGTCATCATATCAACATGCTTGAGTTCAAATCTTTAGCAGACTTCTTCATATCTCCATCATGATTGGAACATCTCACATATGCTCCCCCTCACATCATGCATAGCTCTTTAAGCCTTTCAAACTATTTAAGTCAGCTCCCCCTAACTCTATGCTCTATATAAAAAAGCATCTTCAACAAGTCTTCTCAATGAACTAGGTATGCTAGAAACTCTTCAATATTGTCCAAACTCAAATAATAGCCTTATGAAAACCATTAATAGATCTCATATTTTTAGTGGATCAATTTAAAAAATTAAAGTAGACATGAATAACTCTCATATGGATCTCAAAATAATTGCCCTTTATCCTCTACAAGACATCATGGCTTAAAACCTTTTCAAAGCATTCTCATGGAACTATCTCATGTTCAAAACACTGTGAACTCAATGATAGAAACAACTTGTCATATATATAACTCTAAGACCTTCTCATGATATCAAAAATATGATAACACATTATCCTCATCCTCTATATCAACCTTGACTTTAGACTTCATCATTTTGACCAATCAATTTAAGCAACATAAATTGACAAGTTCTTATCTTTGGGAACAAAAACCCTAAACACACCTTGATCATAATAGAATAGGATCAACATACCTTTCTATACAATATAATATATTGACAACTCATAATCCTTAATTAGATACCTAGTAACTTCCATTCCTTGCTTATAGACGTTGCATACATAGCTTCATTCTTCACCATTTGACTAACTAGATCATCCTTCAGATCGCTAAACTTATTCATGTCCTTTCATAATAATCCAACGTATCTTATTTTGACCTTTCTTGTCCTACAACAACAATCAAAAAATCAACTAGCATCCACCATGATTCTTCATGCTAACAAGTATCTCCTTGAAGCCTAGATAGAGATACCCCTAACCCATAATGTCCTAGAATAATGTGAAACAAGGAGTTGCCCACAACTCCTCATATTCTCTCTCCTTCTTGGATAATTTGAACTGATGATTCTTCTTCTTCTTTTGATTTAGATAATCAACATTATCATCCACCATAATATTCTTCTTTTATTCTAAGATTGGATTGACATTATATGAAGATAATAAATATTCATGACATACATTTTCAACTAAAGAAATAACCTTATAAATGGGCATTGAAAACTGATGTTCTTTGCATGAAAATTACTTAATAATAGAAGGATGTTCACTTATATTCATACACACCTTAGAACTAGTCTCAATTGGCACAATATTCTTCTCCTTTAGCTTGGTCTCTTCATTCCCAAATTGAGTAGAAAATGAGATCTTCTGATTCTCTTCAACCTTTGTAGCATTTTCCACTTCAACAAATAGACCACTTAGACTTGTAGACTCATTATGACTCACATCTTTCATCTTTGGTTTCCATAAGTTAACTTTTCTTCTTCCTTTCACTCTAGGATTCTGATTGAACTTATTTTGATTTGATGGCCTTTGCTTGTAGAACTATCAATGTAACCAATCTTCTCACAATTGTATCAAACCATTCTTCTTGAAGCTAACTCATCTTGCCTTACCTGATTTGGATGAAATATTGCAATGTGTCCTATGTCATAACAACTAAAACACTCAACTTTTCTCTTGTTATTTGGTTGATGATTCCATTCATTCTCAGTAGGTCTTTTACACTCTCTAACCCTATGACCAAATTGATCAAAAGTATAGTAGTAACCATTGAAATTTTCATACCTCATTATATTTGGTTGTCTAATCTAATTTATTCTCATTCTGCCAATACCTTCATTCCTTAATTGATGATTGATCTTCAAGGTCTAATTTTCCTTGTTCACATTGGTCTTTATCTTATCTTGAGTTACATTATTTTGTTCTTTTTTATAACCAAGTCTAGCTATCACTATCATGCTTTTGACTATTCATAATTTCGTCTAGATCACTTGAGCTCTTTTCAAACATCACATATGACTTCATCTTAATATATGTCTTTTCTAACTCAGATTTCAATGACTCATTTTCAATCACATACCTTGAACACTCATCTTCTTTATCTTTTAGGATTTTAGATAGGATTTCCAATTGACAACTGAGATACTTGACTATATCTTCATGCTTCTTGGTGTCTTCATTCATTCTTTTCTCAAACACAATGAATGTATCTTCATAATAACTTTATTTTAGACTTCAACTTATTGGTTTTATTTTTTTCAATCTTTAGATCTTCAAGGGCATTCATAAACTTAGACTCATAGATTACCTTATCTTCTTCATCATCTGTATCACCTAAACCACCTCCAAACCATGTAGATTCTTCTTGATATGAGTAGTTACCTTCTTCATCCATGAAGAGAGATTCATCTTCAATAGGACTATCATCTTCATAATCATTCGTAGAATCACTCCCATCATTCTCATCAAATGAGTTGTAATATCCTTTGGTGTAGAGACTCCTCTTATCCTTGTAAAACTTCTTTTGGCCATTATACCTTTTGAAACTATTCTTGTTATTATCAGGCATGAATTTATTTGTATCATTATCATGATCTTCTTTATTTTCTTCATTATCATTTCCCTTATGCTTATGAGGACACTTGTTGTAGAAGTGACCTATCTCTCCACAATTGAAACATTTGAAGGGAAGTTTACCCATAAACTTCCCTGAACCTATTTTCAATTTTCTTGTTAATAGAGCTATTAGTTCATCATCTTCAATAACAGAAATATCATCATCCTTAACCTTCTTTTTTAGATTCTTTTATGAATTCAAACCTTCCTTCTTTCTTTTGTGGTTTGTCCTCATTGACTCTCATCTCATAGGTAAAAATAATGCCATACAATTCATCCATCTTCATTTTGGTGAGATCATGACTTTCTTATATAGTAGAAACTTTTGAATCAAATTAAAAAGTGAGATACCTTATTACATTTTGTACTATAGTTCTTTCTTCAATAGCCTCTCCCACACCTTTGATCATGTTCACTACCTCATCAACTCTTACAAGATAGGAAGCCATAGTATCTTCTTCCTTCATTTTGAGACTTTCAAATTGCCTTCAGTAGGTTTTTAGTTTGGCCAAATTGAATTTTGAATCTCCTTCATAGATGAGTTAAAAGTTGTCCCAAATATCCTTGTAAAACTTTCAATGGACTACCTTGGTTAAATCAACCTCTAAAAGACCACAAATGATATCACTCATAGCTTTGGAATTATTCTCACTCAGCGTCTTATCTACAACACTAATTAGATGAGTAGGTGGCATGAAATAGCCATCCAAAATATATTTCCAACTATCAAACCCCAAAGGCATGATGTAGGTCTTCATTCTTGCACTCCAAAAATTATAATTGGATCCATTGAACAATGGATCTTTCTTAATAGAGAAACCTTGAGAACTTATCATTATACCTAAAATTATCTTCAAATGGTTAAACTTGTATAGAAGGTCTTAATCTGATAATAATTTTTAGAGGTATAATCATTGAGAGGGGGTGAATTAGTGATTCAAGATATTTCAATAATTCAATCTAAATCCTTTAAACCCTTAGTCATACACCATAATCAATCAAGAAGAAAATAACCCACTCATAATAATGAACATGAAAGATAAGCAAGATAATAGAATATCTATATAGGAAACCCTCTCAAGGAAAAAAACCCACTCTCAAGCCTAAAAAAACATGGACTAATTATCCTATAAGATGATTACAAACATGAGACTTTAGTGAAGTACCCACTTCACAAGGAGCACTAACTTGCCTAAGATGTTGAGCACCAACACAACATCTATGAAATGAACAACTCTAAAACTCTTATTGATTCTAAATATTATGGATAAAACCTTTAAAATGAAATCCTTTAATCTTATTCACTCATTCAAACCTTCACACACAAGCAAGGCATCCAAAACCACCTTTTGGATCAATCTATACACCTTCACTTATCCTCATACATCAAACCTATAAACCTCTAAATTCAACATTAAAATTATGACCACAAGGTCATACATGTAATCATCACTTTGATCTACCTCTCAATACATCCACATGTCTCTCACATCCTTCACAAATATTTTTCTCATCTACTCTATTTTTTCACATGCATAATTAGTCCAATTAGACCTTGTACTTATACCACTCTCTTCATTTAACCCATCTTGTTTAGCCAAAATGCTTTATATACTTGTATTATCTTTGAAATAGTTCTTAATAAAAAAATTTATGGGTGAAACACTCCACTCCATATCTCAGCCATAGTCCTTAAGACTCAAATCCACCATTATGCCTTAATGAGACCAAAATAATTAGGACTTTACATCCACGTGTTACTCTTGTAATCTATTAGACCACCTTCAACTTCCACCAATGATTATAACATATCAAAACCATCTCTAATATACCCTTGATTAATTTCACATAGTTCTATGTCACTTGTAACTCAACCTCATACCTTGAACCAAGGCATTCTAAACTACTTGCCAATAAGCCTAGAAACACATAAAATTATGTCATATATAACTGAAGCATAAAAATAATTATCTCAAAAAATATAATTAAAAAAATACATTAATATATCATACATGACCTATGAAACATCTCCATTTCCATCGGACACCTTCACTCTAGCTCTAAACATTCAAAATAACTATCTCAGAATGACCACTCAGACTGGCTATATATAGTCACTAATTTAGTCAAGTTATTTTGACTCTCCATATCTGATCATGGGAATATCATGACATATAATAATTTATAATAATACATATATACTTATATAATATTTCCTTTATTCTTCAATTATACTCAGAACACCTTCAACTAACTCCTACAACATGGTCACTCAATCTGCCAGTGTATTCAACAAACACAATCAACTTCTAAACATTTATTCACACTAAATATGGATTGTTAAAATATAAAAAATCCATAAATATATTATTTATGGAGTCTAAAACACTCTAAATTATTTATTTCATCTTTAAACATCATAATACTATCAACAACAACTAAATTATCCTTCTCGGGTCACTAGCAGAACATGGTCAAACACACATTCAACTTTGAAGCTCAATATTTGTAACTATATGAACATTAAAATATTGTAATAAAATTTTATATATGATAATTGAATTAATTTTTTTTTTTTAAATTATTTTATCATCAAATTCTACATATATCAAAAGGTATAGCTCAAACACTGCAAACTAGTTTTTCCTTTATTAATTTAAATTTTCAAATTCCAACGGTCACTATGTATTGAGAAAAACATTAACCACGTGTCTTCATCTCATTTATTCTAGAATATTTATATAATAAATTTAATAAATATCCTTACAATATTTTGGTCTCTAACTCTTTAATTTCTGGCCATTGATCTTTGACACAGGTATCTACAATTAAGATACTTGGTACCCTTACATGCCTTCTGAGTACATTGTTGTCAATCCCTATTTTTATTCCACTTGGTAGTTTCACGTGAAATATGAGAAAATTTATATTAGAACATAATATTTCACCACCTATCATTCCTTCATTCCTTTTGATAATTGACTGTTTAACTTGAACTGTAATGTCAATCTCTATCTGCATGAACACCTGCATGTTGTTGATCTTCTATCAAATCATCGTGATTGAGACACATGTCACTAGCATGTGCAATCTCAAGAAACTTTGATAAATTGAGTTCATTCATGTCATTCATATCTATCTAAATAATCATACTCTCACCATTGAATCTTCATCTGTTAGATTATACACTTGTTGTTAGATCTTTTGAACACTCATTATTAGAACTCTTCTTGTAAATTTGGCTAAGTATAGAAACTTAGTGATCTCTATTTGAGAGGCCAACTTTACATTGTTATAAACTTTTAAACACTCAATTTATAGACCTAAAATTTTAACCACATGATTAAATCTCATATATGAATCTATCCATGTATCAAACTACTCCCCAAACCTTCATATGTGTGAAATATGATGTCATCAAATTGATTACTTAGTCTTATCTATCAAGATGACTAATTGAAACTAGACCTTCATATGACTACTCTGATGAAATAATTTGACTTAAATAATCACTCTAAGCACTCATAACACCCCATAGGGTATTTAAAACATGTCCATACCATCAATATCATCCATCAATTGACTCACTAAGTTAACCACTGAATAACCAGGCAAGAACACTGAAGCATATTAGAGCACACTTTGTCATTATCATTATAGCAGACATGACACCTCATCAACATACTTGGTCACCTTGGATACATCATGGACAAACCTCCAACATGATTAACCACTTTCACATTACCCATTGATTAGATTAGGCACCAATAAATACAATCTTGAGATCTTGCCACCCAAATAGCCCTACAGACTATGTGTTAGGAAGTTTTTATATATGTTTTGCATTTGACTTTGTCAAATCATCTTGATGGTGTTTCTAACTTCCAAACATCAATTTTTCATAAATCTTATGATGTTGATGAGTATAACACCTAGTTTTAAGAATAATACATCGAGTTCCATGATAAATTAACCAAGGCATAAAAGATAATAATGATACTTTCCTAGCATTGTTCCAATAGGTTCTATGGAACTAGATCACGTCTAAAGAAAATAAATTCATTGTTTTGTAATGTATTTAACTAAAGAATATTTTATAACATAATGAATAAATCAAATCAGTGTTCAATTTCAGCACATGTACATTGAAACTAAAGTTAGAGTTGCTCAAAGAATATGAATAGGTTTTCAACATTGTCATTCATCAAGCCATCTAGATTTTATGACACATACTCAATTGAAAGAATTAGTTTTTGGATACCTAGATAGACATCACTCTATATCTCTCCAAAGATGATAATTCTAAATTAATTATGGAGAGTTAAATGTCAGGACCCACTAACATGGACATTTTTTTGAATGAATATCTCACATTGAGAGATGATGTGATCTCTAGGATGCATATCTAGGAGATAGAGATGTTATGAAACATTATTATAAGTGTAAAAACACAAATATAAGTGGACCAAATGTATTTTTTAAACTAATAAATTTAGTATAAGGTGGCTTAGCAAATACCAATTATTATAGATGCTAATAAACATGACATTCAAACAATTATGCAAACTCAAGTTACCATGTGCACTTTGTTCAACTTGGTAAAATATGTCTTGGTAAATTAGAGATGGTATAATAAATATTTGATGAATTTATACAATTAAATCCAAGCTATCATGGATGAATCCCATTTCATTCCACCTACCCAATAGGTACTAGCCTTAAAATCTAATAAATCATATTAGGCTACAAAATAAGCTCCTCCACAACCACCAGTACCGACATCTAATTTTGCATCAACATAATGATCAAAAACTACCCCAAAAAATCCATAATTTTCATAGGCTAAACCATATCTAATTTTAAATTCCATGCCTCTTACATCATAGTAATGTACTTCATGCATGAAATTTTGTTTATTTTTTAAGATAATATATTTTTTTAGGCAATAAGTTTTTTAAGTAGGGAAAGGAAGGTTGAAAAATCATAAAAGATGGCCTCCTACTTATGCCAATATATTGAAAACCCATAGAGGGTGGTATATTTATGTGTTTCTTAGTTAAAAAATCATAAGGGTGGCTAAGTAGTTCACAAGAGGTGAAAACTCGTAAAGGGTAATTTAAGAAATAACCACAATCATTTCTTCTTGACATAAATTTGAATTAAGTCAAACTATAATCAAACATACACATATATCCTACTCTAACTTATCTTTTATTCATAAATAATTATCTATTACATTATACAATATTCATTAGGCTATACCTTAGGTCTCTCTATAACAATATTCAGTTATCAGTCTACTTATTATTCTCCTATGTACTCCTAATTATCATATCTTATATTCAATTATATCCACTTATCAACTCCTCTATAACATATTTTACAATATTTAAGTTGGTATAAATACCAACTTGATGCATCTACAAAATTAATATGCATGTCTTATAGGACATGTCTCTTCTTCATGAAATTATCCTTATGTTACTATGAAGTGTCCTACCATACCACATGGATCAAGAAGGTAGAATATACTATTATATCAATCTGGATATGTCTATGTTTCTACAATAATGTTGAAGTGTATAAAATGATATTATATATATATATATATATATATATATATAATATCATTTTATACACTTCAACATTATTGTAGAATATTCATTAGGCTATACCTTAGGTCTCTCTATAACAATATTCAGTTATCAGTCTACTTATTATTCTCCTATGTACTCCTAATTATCATATCTTATATTCAATTATATCCACTTATCAACTCCTCTATAACATATTTTACAATATTTAAGTTGGTATAAATACCAACTTGATGCATCTACAAAATTAATATACATGTCTTATAGGACATGTCTCTTCTTCATGAAATTATCCTTATGTTACTATGAAGTGTCCTACCATACCACATGGATCAAGAAGGTAGAATATACTATTATATCAATCTGGATATGTCTATGTTTCTACAATAATGTTGAAGTGTATAAAATGATATTATATATATATATATATATATATATATATATATATATATATATATATATATATATATATATATATATATCTTTCTACCAAATAATCCTAACAATAATGATTTTTACAAAAAATTATATTAGTGTTTTTTGATAACATATTAATATTGAAAAAACATGAGAATAACACTTGCAGCATGTGAATTAGGTTTTGGAAACTCTAGAATAATATTATCTTTATGCTTATCCATCCAAGTGTGTTTTTGGAGTCAATGAGGTGGATTCTTTGCGTTACATTATTTTTCATGAAGGTGATTTTAGGTGGAACCTCATAAGATCAATGGCATGGATGAATGGAAAGTACTTAGAACCCTCAAGAACCTATCATAAGTTAATATCTTTGATTCATAAAAACATATGAAAACATATAGGCACCACTCACAACTTTATTGAATAAATACTCCTTTTATTAGAATGAGGTAGCTACCAAGGCATTTGAGAAGCTAAAGGATTTCATTTGCACCACTCTATTTCTAGCTACAATTGATTTATCCAAAACTTTCATTTATGCTTTAGGATATGGTATGGGGGTATTACTCATGCAAGAGGGATGAGCTATTTTATTTTGAATCACCAACTCAATGGTATTTTTTTTAATCCCATTTATGAGAAGGATATGAATAATATCCTTCTTAGATTAAAAGAATGGATATTATATTTGATGGATGGTAACATTAAGGTGAAGACAACTCATGATAGTCTAAAACACTTCTTAGAGAATAGGTTGTATACACATAATATTTTTAAACTTTGCCATTTATGGACACTTTCTCTCTTACAACAACCTATCAAATTTTTATCTCCCTGAGCGCACACATTAAAAGATGCACTAGTAAATGGCTAGGTAGGTCATTAGCACTTATTAAGAGATGTATTTGATTATTTATTATTCTACATCCATTATATATTCCTCATATTTGATCTCGTAGGACATCTCCTTTCATCTTGCATCCTCTAGATATATCAAGACATATAGTTTCCTACTATATAGACATGTTCAATATAGTTTAATTTTTTATCCATCCCTTCCAAACTACATCGATCAAAGCAATTAATTTTTGAATGTTTTGACATAGTATTCATAACTAAGTTAGCCTAGCCAACCTAGTTAGAGGTTAGTTGAATTGTTTTGTGCACTATTAATTTGACTCAAGAGAGGATGGTTAGTATCATGTTAGTTTCAAAATGAAAACAAAATGAAAGAAACATACTAACTAGCATAACATCTCTAGGCCTAGACACTAGGGAGAGCTTAGTTAATAAACATAAATAAAACACCTAAATAAAATGTCAAAGAAACCTTATTTAACCTTCCTTGGATTCTCCAAAATTCTTGTTGTAATGGCTTGTTTGGCTTGTGCTCATGAAGTCTTCATCAAAGGAAGCTTGGCTATCTCCTCTTCTCCTTGGCACCTTTGGCTTTGGCTTGGCTTGGCTCAATATTTTGGCATCATAACTTTGGCATGTGAGAGCTCTTTAAATTAATTTGACATGGTAACTTTGCACAAATTAAGCTTAAAATTTAATAGGCAAGGCCTTCTATGTATAGATTTTTGAGATTACTCATAATCAACCTGAACTGTCCATCTTGAGATGAAGATGTGTGGTTGAAGATTAATTCAATTTTTTGGAATTAAATATATAATAATCCTCATCATGACATTGGAAAAAGGGGAATTGAAGAGGCATGGAGGGTCATTATGAAGCATAGGAGACCCATAATCTTGATATTTGTTTCATTTATGGTTTAGGGATGTCTTCCCAAGAAGTGAGGTCACCTGACGATGAAGATATTCAATATTCATTTACAAAAATAAGTATTCAATAAGTTTTCATGGAATTCTTAATTAGGCTATAATTTAGTTTAATTAGCTCTTAAGCATGATTAAGCACTTTGTGCACAAATTACTCAAATTGATCAGAATGCCTTGTTATTGATCCAAAGTTTGATTGGATTAGAATTATAAGTCAATGTCAAATGCATTGGAACTGTATTCCCATTTAGGATGTTACCAACACAAAATAATAAAGACATGCATCTCATACAATAAATTTGATATAAAAGAACAATCCAAAACATTTAGGTGCAAAATTGGCATTTTAACTCAAAATGATCTGATCAAAGTTAGCTGGCTCAAAAATTACATTACCTCATTTAGGGATACCCTAGCCAAAATTGACATTTGAATATGTCAGTTTCACATCATTTAGTGTGTTTTAGTATGTTTAGGCCAAATTGTGCATTTTGGGTGGAAATTGACCAAAATCCTGATTGGAGGTCATTGGTGGCCAAATTTAGGTGTCTACAGTTTACCCCTATTTGGAAAGGCATTGTAAGCTATAAGCATATTAACATCTTCTCAAAGAATGAAAAGGTCCTGTATGCCTACAACTACAATGATGATAAACTAACTGTATGATGCCCCCTCAAGGGAATAGTTGGCATAAGTAGGTCAATAAATGATCCCTTAATAAGAAGTGAAATGAGGGGACCAAAGAAAGGAAAGATGATGGGGTGAAAAACACAATAATTTTGAAAAAATAGTCAAAATCACTGAGAATGCAAGTGGGATAGTGTGCAATGGTTTGCCCAAAGGTGGTTATAAGCATTATACCCTAATAGTGGCAATGTGGTATGATAACATAATGATTTGCCCAAAGGTAGTTATAATCATTGAGAAGATGGAGATGCCCTAGTTAGGATAGACAAACAAGATAAAAATGTGCCCCTATATACTTAAAAAATGTAAAGTGGTGACAACACAATGATTTTCCCAAAGGTAGTTATAATCATTGAGAAATATAGGTGGGATGGTGTGCAATGATTTTTCCATAGGTAGTTATAATCATTAGACCTTGATTATGGAAAACATGATAAACTTGGTCAAGGATGATGATGAATTAACACAGAGGGTAATGATGAATTGGAAAAACCTACTAGTAGGGAGATGCTCATCTGAACCAATAAAGATTGAAATTATTTCATGGTTAATTACTTTATTTGGGATATGATTGGGAATGAATTAGGATGTTAGTGTTGAAGAGATGCTGTCATTACTGAATAGACTTCTTGAAGCTAAGGATTGTTGTAACATGTGTTGGTATGCATCATGGTATAAAATCATGAGGACTTGGCTAACATAGGTATAAAGACTAACTCCCATAATCCAATACTTAAGAGAAAATAATGCACTAATGATATAAACCATGATGACAATGTAAACATATGAATATGGATGGATTTGAGTATAAGTGTGGGTAATAAATCACCCAATGAACTCACATAGACTATATCAAGACAACAATGTTGAAAGCAAAAAAATAGGAAAACAAATAAAAATAATAATTAGAAACAAATAAATAATACAATAGAAACCATATAAATATTTCCCCTAGAAAATAAGTGACAACTTAACAAACAAAAAAAATGAGGGAATAAAAGAAAAGGAAGGGGGTGGCTGAGTTGTCTCTATATGCACTAAGCAAGTGGACACTGCCTACATTGTTTCATGGTTGTAATATCCAATAATAAACTTTAGGATAAATGTATTTCTCCCAAGGAATGGGAAGAATGTGATAATTGATGAAAACAAATAGAATGGATGTGATAGAAGAATAAGAATGGTCTTACAAAGAAGTGCTCAGTGTTTTTGGTTTTTCTAATGATTTTACAAAAGTTTTTGGAATTTTTTGAAGTATCTCAACTCAATAAAGAATGATGAGACACTAAATGGTTCAAGATCATAAAATGGTGAGAGCATTTAAACTTAGGTTGCTTGCAAAACAATGATAGCATTCAAACTTAGGTTGCTCGTAAAATGGTGACAGCATGGTAGAAAGGGTGACTGAGATAACCTCAACAAGTATTGAATGTTGCCTATATAGTCCCAAAGTAAGACCTCAAGTCACTATAGTTCCACCCTATAATGGAGGAATTTGACTAATGTAGCAGTTGATTCAAATAAAATAGGCATAGTTGGTAAAAAGGCATAGTATGGCATAGGAAGTGGCAAGTTGGTACATCAAGACTCAATAAACAAATGTTTCCCCTAATTTTACCATAGGTGGTTATAACTAGGACACAATGGCATGGATCAATGGTACTAATTTTCCCAAAGGTGGTTATAATTAATAGCAAGATTGGTGATAAGAAATGAATAACAAACAAAGGATGCAACTATTGAAACTTCTATCATACTACTCCAAAATATGATCTCTATCTGAAGGACTTGAAACAACTAATGAAATTGATCAAATTCCTTGATGTTGAAAATGTGCAATGAATGGAAAAAACCAAGGTCAAATGGGTTGGGTGGATAGGATTTAGAACATGTTTGGTCGATAGAATGAGATGGTAAGTAGATGGAATGGGCTAATAGGAATGATAAGAATGATATTTTTACAAAAAAAAATAGTGATAAAATGATACAACATGAAATGATCCTTCTAGAAAATACACCTTAGCACTCAAGCATAGTACCACTTGAGGTGAATAATATTCATCAACTTAGGAAGCTCATCTCTATCTGGTGTAGCAAGCATGTATGCTCCTAATCCATAATTTGTAGTGATAATGAAAGGCCCTATCCAATTTGGCTTGAATTTACCTATAAGATTCTTCTCAGCCAATGTATTCTTTTGTTTTTATTTAAGAACAAGATCATGAAGTTAAAATGTTCTATACTTGACATGCTGATTATAGTGGCCTTTGAGTCAATTATGATATGTTTGAAGATTATTGAGTGCAGTTGTGCATTTTTCATCAAGTAGGTCTAGCTCCTACAAGAAAGATACTCGATAGTTGTGATCATCTAGGACATGCTTGAAAGATATGCATAGTGAAGGCAAATTGACCTCAATGGGAAGGATGGCTTTTATACCATAAAAATTTGAATATGAAGTGGCTTTTTTAGGGGTATGATGATTGGAATGAAATGCCCAAAGGGTAGGGAATATCTGTAGGTGTCAATCATGATCGATATCATTAAAAATCTTTTTGAGAATATTGATAATGGTTTTATTTGATGCTTCGACCTAGCCATTACCTTGAGGGTAATATGCTATAGAAAAATGTTGTGTGATGTTATATTCAGTACATAACTTATTTACATCTTTATTCTTGAATGATCTTCCATTATCAACTATAATGTCAGAGGGGATACCGTAGTGGCAAATGAGATGGTTGAAGATGAACTTGAAAATTTGCTTTCCAGTCATGTAAGTGAGGGGTATAGCTTCAACCCACTTAGTAAAATACTCCGTGGTGGTAAGGATATGTTTATGACCATTAGATGAAGTGGGGTTGATCTTCCCAATGAATTCAAGTCCCCATGTAGAAAATGGCCATGGTGTCAACATTAATTTTAGAGTTTGTGTTGGGACATGAATCATGATTAACATGCCATTGACATTTTTCACACTTCTTTACATATGTAGCTACATTTGCATCCATCTTGGGTGAATAATAACTAGTAAGCAAGAGATTTTTGGATAGGATTGCCCTGCTAGAATGAGCTCCACATACTCTGTGAACTTCTCTTAATGCTAATGTAAACTCTATTAAAGTTAAACAACAAAGCAGAGTTTCATCAAAACTATGGTGGTAAAGGGTGGATCCAAATAGAGTATAATGATTTGAGAGATAGATAAAGGATTTGGTTTATTTTCAACACAAGTTAAGTGGTATAACTTGGTCATGAAGGTATTTGTAAAGGTCTGAGTTCCAAATAAAATTAGGACCAAAAATATCACAAATCATTACAACAATTGAAGGTTCATGAGATGGTGTGAAACAATCTCAACAAGGAATTGATATTCTCTAGCTTTGTCTATTTGTCAAATTAGAGAGCCGATGGTAGTCATGGCATCTATAGTTCTATTAATAGCCCTTAGTATATGATCAAATTGGATATTTGTAATGTAGAGTAAAGATTTACTCTATGTTTCATTCTATTTTTTAGTTGCGCGTTGCAAAATTTTGTTCCTGCATACTTTTTTCTGAGACGGCAAAGTTTTAAAATAGAGCATGGGCTCTATTTTCCTTTTGTTTCAATTTTTTCTAAGTGTCAAAATCAAGCAGAAGCTGCCAAGTGTCATCGTCCGAGGCATCCTTTGAAAAGTGGAAACTGCCAAGTGTCATCCTCTGAGCCACCTTTCATATTTTCTATGAGTTGGTCAGAATGTGCCATGTATCTCATAGCAACTTAGTGGAATGCACCAAGTGCTAGCATCTAAGTTTTCATATCAGCACCCACATTTCATCTTTTTTCATCAAAAGGTTTTAACAAGCTAAGTATCAGGATCAGACAAAAAGTGCCAAGTGGCAATCACAGAAGGTCTCAATTTTGCTTTTCTAAAAGTGATGAAAGATTCCACGTACCCCAGCAGAAAAGATCAGAAGCCACCATGTGTCATGATCTGAATTATCTTCATTTTTGCTTCACTGATATAGCAAAGACTGTGGTGGGTCTTAAGTGTTGTTTCTGAAGCAAGCAGAAGCCACCAAGTGTCACTGTCTGTGTAAATATGAAATGAGACCCATTTGTTTCTATGGTATAAATAGAGTAAAGCAGAGACCACAACGTGTCATCTTTCACAAGTTTCTAAAAATGTAGTTAAAAGAAGTGAAGACCACCATGTAACCCCAAATGAGTAAAGCAGAGATTAACACATGTCTTTTGATGAAGCAGTGGAGTTTTCCACCTGTCCTTGTGCTCTTTTTCAAAGTTACTCAGGTAAGAAATGTTATGAGTCTTATTTTCTTTTAAACTGTTGAAGTTTCGAGGAAGCCAATTACAACAAGTGTCAAAGGTGGAACGCTCATAAGCAAAGATACAAAAAGAGTATAAGTTATGCAGAAAGTGTCACGTGTCTTTGATAGGTGATACGAAACTTGCCAATTGTCTTCTTTCAGTGTCTCCTAAAGTAATAAGAAGGTTTTCAAGAAATTGGCTAAGTGTTACCTAGCGTTTAAGAGAAGGGAGCGTCTTGTAATCTATTTCAGCTAATGAACTGCCAAAAGACAAAGCATTTTAGAATCTATAAAAATATCTTCTATTAGACACTTCCAATTTTGTTAGATTTTAGTTGGGCCATTAGATTGGGAATAAGTAGACAATCTAGGGTGAATCCAAGGATATAAATAAGGGTGAAGAGATCACCACAAGGGGATGATCATCAGATACCAGAGAGAACTTTTTGAGAGAATTATTGTAAAGAGTTTAGACTTTTTAGAGCTGTGACTAGGAATATCATTTGCTTTTGTTCTATCTCCTTAAATTGGAAGGTTTATGTAACTGTGCATGTTTCTATGCCTCTTATGTGACTGTAGAATTAATGAGAAGATTGAATCCTATGCCTTTGTTGATATTTTTTGTGTCATTGCAAAAGTAGTCTAGGTTGTGTTGTCAAGAGTTTAGACTTTCTAGAGCTGTGATTGGAAATGTCATTTGCCTTTGTCTTATTTTCTTGAGTTGAAAAGTTTATATAACTGTGCATGTTTTTGTGCCTCTTATGTGACTAGAAAATTCAAATAAGAAGATTAAACCCTGTGCCTTTGTTGACATTTTCTATATCACTGCAAAAGTAGTCTATGTTGTGATCCTTTGTTTCTATTATTTCCATCCTTTACATTGATCATGCACTTGTTTGCTCTTAAATGTAAATGAATCTTACATATAGTCTCACTATGCTCAAGATTAAGGTCAAATTACATTCAGGCGCATTGCCATAGTTAGATTTTCTTTCTTGCATTTGTGCTTCTATTAATATTCTTGTCCCTTTTCCCAGTATACATTTGATATAAAGAAGAACCAGCTTCTCAAAAATTTGGAGGTTGTTTCAAGTCACAAGTCCCACATCTTCAAACTTCCCATTGTTGGTGTTAGAACAAGCATAATTTTAAATCATCAACAGTTTTTGGCATGCCCGGTGGGACCAATCTTAAAGTTTCTTTCAATATCGTATGAACCAGAGAGCTACAAGGAGTCATAGCTATGGACCAGTGACCAAATCACAATCTGCTATAAATCCAGGTATTATTTTTCCACCTTTGGTAACTAGTCCAAGAAGAAGAGTCAACCATTTTATACCAATATGAAGAGTAAATATGGGAGCGTGTATACCCCCAAGAAATTATGCAAGTTGGAACATTGGTAGTCCATTGATTCTTCCAATACCACCAGCCACTTGGGACCCTATCCCAGTGAATGCCTTAAAAGCTCTACCCAAATTTAGTGGCAAGACTTTAAAACACCTGAGGAACATTTGTAGGATGTATCAGATGTCTGTGTTATACATGTTGTCACACAGCAAAATGTAGCCATAAGATTATTAGCTGCTTATTTTAAAGGGAAGGATCTAGAATGGTATTGGTCTTTGACTCCAAATACCATATCTACATGGGATCAGCTTGGAGATATTTTCTTTGAAAGATTTGAAGAGAAAGGTGATAAGTCTTCTTTGTTACAGCAATTAATAACCATTCAAAGGGTACCACAAGAAGCCATGACTGACTTCAATTCTAGATTTCAAAAGACTTGGGAAAGAATCCCTGCTACAGCTAGACCATTACCAGGTATGGCTATAGTATTTTATTTTAAGGCTTTGAATTTAGATATATCTATTATGATTCAGTCACTTGGAGGACACACTTTGCTTGAGGCTTATGACTATTCAGTCAAAGCTGAGAATAATTTGATAGATGCTAGAAAATTGCCTCTAAGGTCTCCCATGCCCATGTTCCCAAAAATTTCCTTACCATTACTTCAAGAAGCCCCTAAATCTATACCCCCACTTGTGTCTATGTACACCTATCCTCAATCATCTACTAAAGAAATTATTCCCACTCAGTCATCTGAGTTGGATGATATCAAGAATATCCTAAAGACATTTTCTAATGAGCTGATCAATATAAAAAGATAGAAAAATACTTTTCTTAAGCCTCCATATCAAGGCTATCAAGGAAACAAATTTTCATCTCAGCCAAACCAATACCAGGGTCCTCCAAGACAAACTAACCATCAGCCAGCAGACCAATTAGTTGCAGTCCCCACACCCTCACAGACTATTCCTCCCAATTCAAATAAGGAGATTGTTCCAGGGCAATATAACTATGTGGATAAAACTAATACCTGGTGTTTCCCTTGAAATAATGCTCATACACCTAGAGATTGTCCTATGGGTAATCTACAACAAAAGGTGGCAGAGCAAAGAAGAATGGATGGTTAGTTTGCAAGTTCTAGTGACAATCAAGCCTACCAATCTTCTGGTATGTAGAATTAAATCCTAGTGCCTCAGATGCAAGGGATGTCCTTTTAACAAGAGGAATAAATATCCCTGAAACATGCTTTATTCTCATGGGTTGAAAATGAAGAATCAATTTTCTTAAACAAAGCAGTTACCTCCCAAAAACTAGTGGTGCAATCTGATTATTACACCAGAATAAAGAGAAGGATGGTGGAACAACTTGAGGTTATAAATAGTCAAGTCATGGAGAGTCCTCCATTTCAAGGACAAAGAAACATAGCTATCAGACAAGAAGTGCCTTGGCCAGTGCAGAATCAAGGGATTCCTACACAAATTCAAGAAAAAACAAGATATCCTTATTTTCAAAGAACTCAGACTCTAGGACCAATAAATGTGGTGGATCAATTGAAGAAGACTCCAACACAAGTATCAATATGGGATATATTGGCTATTCCTAAATAGAAGACACTACTACAAGAAGCTCTACAAGGCCATGTAGTGTCTAAAGGTACTGTTATCAAAGAAGGGCCTGCTGAAAAAGAAAAGCTCAAAAATATAGTTCATCTGTAGACAACAACCCTAGTGAATAATATAGTAGAGGTAAGCAAATCCAAATTAGATCCCTTCTATTTAACTTTGATAGTGGGTAAGAAACTACTACATAATGCAATGATTGATTTCAGGGGCTAGTACTACAGTAATGCCCAAGCAAATAGCTGATGCTTTAGAAATTAAGTATGAACCACTCACTAAAGGAGTCATACAGCTAGATGGCAAAGTAGTACAAACAATAGGGAGAATTAAACAACTCTAATTACAATTATATGCTTGTCCTAATATAATTGTAAATCAAGATGTAGTAGTGATAGATATACCTCCTATTTTTGGCTTATGTTTATCAAGAGACTTTACAGCCAAGATATAGGAGGATATATGTCTCTTGATTGGTCTCGTCTCATCTTAAGAACTAAATATGGTTCAAAGATGAAGATATTATTTCAGCCATTATATATAGATCATATCACTAATGAACCAACTGAAAAGTTAGAGGTATCCCATGCTATGATGAATAAAGAAGAAAGGGTTTTTGTCGAGGAGCTCGGTGAATGGACTGGATATAATCAAGAAGAAGAAAATGATCATTTATTAGCTATGATGCAAAGTGACCCATATGGAAATTATGATTTTATTGGTCTCAACACTTACGTTATACTTGATGAAGATCATAAAATCCCAAATGTTCTAGAGGAAGAAAAGTTAAAAGATACCTTTTCTATCAATCCTCAGATCTCTCAATATGAATTCAACATTCTGAGTGAGAAGTCACAAGTGTATGCCTTAATCTGTGATGAAGAATAAATAATTTATGACTTTCTTCTTACTTTGAAAGATGATGAGGAAGAGCATGGACATTTCCTTGATCGTGATTTAAACGATTTGTTTGAAATCATTGGATCAGGTTATACTATTTTTCAGGGAAGCTGTGAGCTAGTTATAGAGGAACAAGATAGCATTGAGACTCAATTACATATGCAAAATTATTGCACTCTTTCAAAATTATCCTTTCAAGAAGTTGGTGATTTTGAAGTCATTAAAGAGGATGATCATGCAATAGAACTAAAGTTTGAAGTAGAAAGAGTTAAGTCAATAAATGATATATGTCAAAAGGCTTCTATTGATGAGCAAATAGTCGTTAACTTCTTGATAAGACATAACAATATCAAGAGATAGCATTCAATGAGCTTCCAAGAACAAGAAGAGTATATATATGTTGGAATTAGGTTTGACTCAGACTCACCCAAATGCAAGCCAAACACCATGGCAGACAAAGAAAACTAGTCATCAGAGCTATATCGAATTCAAACACTTATCTGGCAATTTAAGCTGGCTTGTCATGAAAGACATTTTAGAAATTCTTTTGATCTAGGAGGGAGATAAAGATACTATGTATTATAGTTATATAGTTTCCCCTTTTTGTATTGCTTTTGTTTTTCCATTTTGTTTTCCCGTTTTTCTTGTAAATAAGTGTTATTTGCACACGTAGTCGGTAGCTCAAAAAATTTCAAAATTTTCAAAATTCTCTAATACATTGAATGTCTCCCAAATCTTTAAGAAATCCCTAAGGTACCTTACACTGCCACTTGCATAATGTGTCTATCTCGTTGTTCCATAAAGATTGAGTAGGATCTGCTAACAGTTATCTGAGTTTAATGCCATTTTGAGACTTGATAGGTCAATAAATACCTCTTAACAAGAGATAAAGCTTGCAAGTTCTAAAGCATTCCTGCATCTATGAAAATATCCTACTACTTGAATTTTTGTGCCTAGTAAACTTGCTTCAGTGAAAGCATTTTGTTTTGCAAAAGTTCATACAAGTTATCACAGAGAAGATATAGAGATGGAGGGGGCACAATCTTCACAACAAGGAGCTGGGATGTATGAGTCCCTTGACAAGTTTCTTGCGAGTAAGTCATATGCTTCAGCTCCTACATAGCCATTGAAGACCTATCCATGGACTAGGATTCTAGAATTTGGTCAAGCAAGTGACCCAGTGAAAATAAAATATTATGTAGATGGCATCATGGACCTAATTCTTCAAAGAGCTAGTAGCAAAACTCTTAGAGAAGGGGCACATCAAAGGTGTCTACAGAGGGCTAGAGTGGGGCAATATGAAACATTTGCCATGAGGATATGGACTTCACAATTGGCATAATTCATTGTCCTATTTGTGCATCCATGCCCTGACTTGGTCGAATTATGTGCAAATTTGTTCCATGCACCATTCAATAGGGTCCATTTTTAGTACAAATCACATCGCAAGCTATCAGGGATATGTTAGCCCTGTATCACGATAGTACAGCTACATTTCCCACTATTGCTAAAATGCAAAGAACATGGGCAAACATCAACACTCATTCAAGGTTCTTGAGATCTAAATTAAAAATGGGTGATGATGACACTATGGTGCTCACACTCCCTACACCAAGAGCCCAATTCGCACAAGCTAGTCAAGATGCATTGTCTATGATGGCTTTCATCTTTGGCATGAAAGATGATATGGCAGTGTATGCAGAACAAATGGCTATCTTTTTCAGGCTGAAGACCATTGACAAAACCCAAGAGTATCGGTTTGACTTTTTTAAACAAATTGCTTTCTCAATGGTAGAACAACTGGCCCATTTCAAATCAAAAGGAGTGTTCATGTATTCTTCCTATTTGTTCCACCTCATGATTTTTTAAAACTCTGACCTCTTTGCCCAACATATGTACCTTGATATGTATGATCCAAATTTTGATCTCCAAAGGACCATTCTTATGTCTGCATGGACACATATTTTGTCAAAGACTAGTGACCCATATGAATTGTGAGAATTATTTGTTACCCCCTACTTTTTGCCACCTCAACCCCAAACCAGTTATGAATAGATTATTCCCAAGTGTTTCAAATCTTCTGGCTAGTTTCCCAATTCCTTGTGATTTCTATTTTGGATCCCACCATACCATTATAAGAGTCCATGGTTTTTTTGACTCTTAGGTTAGCATTCCTACAGGTCACTAGGCAGGTATCCATAATTGATGATGAATTTAGCTCTGAGAAGAGGAAAAGAAAAATGTATTACCTCCCATGGATGACAACCAGCATGGTTTTGGAAACTAGAGACGCTGAAGTTGTGTTGCTCAGAGAGCTAGCCTTTCTAGGTTTCTTTTTAATAGAGGACAAATGGGTTTATGATCCAAATAGTTTCATATCTTCCTGGATAAGAACTAACAGAGTCACAACCAGAATTGCACATGAGGGCCACCCTTTTTGGAAAACTAGGAAAAAACCTAGGGAAGACACTCCTGGATTTTATGTTGAGTTAATAGACTTGCCCCTTCCACAAAATAGACCCTAGGAAACATTATATGTTAAGCAGAGGGATTATGATCCTAAAGTCAGAATGACTTCTGGCTTAAGGAGGATATTAAAGAATAAAGATTGGGATACTAAGAAAATAAAGGCCTATTGAAAATATAGGTAGAAAATTTGTCAAACAACCCATTCTTTTAGGAACATAGACACAGATGAGAGATGGGAAGAACTATGGGATGAGTGCCATCTCTCCCCTATATCTATCCTAGAGACAAGTAATTTGTTGACACCAAGTGAAGAATAGGAAGCTAGGGCTGGGTCAAGTCAAGAGTCACAAGCCTCAGAGCAAGCTGTAACTACAATAACTATATCAATTTGGCCCTAATCTCTCATCATCGTAGAAAAGCAAAAGAGTGTGGTGCCTACACCACCATTAGCTTCCCTATCAGTAGTAGTTATAGACATTCCTAGTTCTCCACAAGAAGTAGATGTGGAAGGAAAAAGAATGCAGCCAGAAGAAGAGACAACCAAGAAATGAAAGAGGGTGCAGTTTCAATTTGATTCAAAAGAGGAGATGGACACCCCACAGCACTAATTACAAGTAACTGTAATTGCTCCTCAGGTAAGTATTATTCCTCCCTCTCCTTTTTAGTCTATTTCTTCTCCTATTGGCATGATGATTTCATCTAGCTAGATGACATCTCTTGCCACTTCTGTTGTTCCCATTTCTCACTTTGCCCCATCTATGCCACCTCAAGCTTTAGCATTACCTCATTTCTCCCCCTCTATTCCCAAGAAACTTTCCCCTTAGATTTCCCATAGCCAACAATTGGCTATTCATTATGGTTTACCATAGGGACATCCTTTTGTGGGTGGGCAGATTGCCTCTCCTTCTACCTTCCAGACCCAAGCAAATGCTGCTAGGAAGGTAAGGGAAGCCCGAAGAGAGAAAAAAGATCAAGGAAAATAAAGCATTGGCTACACCCCATCTGTGGTCACAATTTGACCCCATCCAATAGCAATTGATAATGACTCATTTGTCACCAAATGTAATAAATCCAATTGAGTAGATGTAGCTGGAGGATTACATGATGAATGCAGTGGCCATCGACATGTCCCTCTTCAGGCCACAGGACAAAACTGAGCTGCTGACTGAATCCACTTCTATAATTACTAAAGACTACTTGAAGACATCAAGGAGGCTACAGAAGATGGAAGCTGAGCTAGCCAAGGAAAAGGCAAACTATAACAATTTGACCTTAGAGATCAATAGAAAAGACAATGAAATAGAGAATTTGAATAAATAGTTGCAAGATACTATTTCTCTTCAGACTAACTGGGTAGTTCAGGCCCAAAATGATTCTTTAAAAGTAGGGCTCACATAGGTAAAAGATGCGTGACAACCCTAAGGTGCAAAAAGGTAGCATTGCAAGGAAAATGTGAGGAAAACCTATTGCAAGTTACCCAATTTCAATAAAAGCTACTAGCCAAATAGAATAATACTACGGCCATACAAACCCAATTTCAAGCAGAGCAATAGAGAGAAGCACAATTGACACTAGAGTTGGCCAATAGGCCAAGGAATGTCAAAGTATTAAGGCTGGTAAAGGAGCTATACAAATCCATGTGGAAGAGAATCTCTTCAGAGATTATTTAGCTTAGGCCTTCTCTCACCTTTTTGTTAAATGCACAAAAATTATGCAAAAAGGTGGAGAGTTCAGTTGTAAATACTCTGGCTATAGTCTCTGAAAGAGTAATGGACTTGAAAATGTTGCTACAAAAGCTTTATGATGCAATGGATGAAACATTGTCAGCAGCAAGAATCAATGATAGAATGGTCACTGCCAAGTGAGTAAATGAGGTTCTCAATTGCAATTCCATAGCCATCAGTTGTAGAGAGCTTCTAGATGTCATGAAGGAAGGAATCAATGAAATGAAATAGCATGTTGAAGATCTAGTATAATTAGGCCTTCCTTCTCCATTTCTTGATGACAACACCATGTTGATGGTAGATGAAATTGAACCTTTGTTATTAGCCAAACATAATGATCAAATAGTTTCCTAGGATCTAAGGGATGATTCATCAGTCCCTGAAGTAGAAGTTGTCTTGGTTCCTGTTTCCCAGCTTGAATTCAAATTAAAGGCTACATTTCAAATCTTGCAAAAATTTTCACACAAGGATATTATTAACCTTGATTTAGCCTTTAATGAATTGTAGAATAAGCAAGGTTTATCTAATGATGAGTGGTCTGCCTACCAAACAGCATTGTTAAAGCTATGATTTTGAAATTTTGATCTCGCGAGAGTTGTGGTTTCTTTTTGAGCAGGCTCAAAATTCCTTGGGGTCACCAATAACTATAGAGTAAAGTTTTACTCTATGTTTCATTCTATGTTTTAGTTTCGTGCTATAAAATTTTGTTCCTGCATACTTTGGTCTGAGATGGCAATGTTTTGAAACAGAGCACGGGCTCTATTTTCCTTTTGTTTCAATTTTGTCTAAGTGTTGAAATCAATCAAAAGCTGCCAAGTGTCATCATCTGAGGCATCCTTTGAAAATCAAAAACCACCAAGTGTCATCCTCTGAGGCACCTTTCATATTTTCTATGAGTTGGTCAAAATGTGCCACGTATCTCATAGCGACTCAACAGAATGTGCCAAGTGTCAGCATCCGCATTTTCATATTGGCACCCATGTTTCATCTCTTTTTAGTGAAAGGTTTTAATAAGCTAAGTATCAGGATCAAGTGAAAAGTGCCAAGAGGAAATCATGAAAGGTCTCAATTTTGCTTTTTTAGAAGTGACAAAAGATGCCACGTACCCCAACAGAAAAGAGTAGAAGCCACCATGTGTCACGATCCAAATTATCTTCATTTTTGCTTCACTGATATAGTAAAGATGGTGGTTGGTCTTAAGTGTTGTTTCTAAAGCAAGCAGACGCCACCAGGTGTCACTGTCTGTGTAAATATGAAATGAGACCCATTTATTTCTATGGTATAAATAGAGTAAAGTGGAGACCACCATGTGTCATCTTCCATAAGTTTCTAAAAAGGTATCTAAAAGAAGCGGAGACCACCATGTAACCCCAGATGAGTAAAGCAGAGATTGCCACGTGTCTTTTGATGAAGCAGTGGAGTTTGCCACCTATCCCTATGCTCCTTTTCAAATTTACTCAGGTAAGAAATGTTGTGAGTGTTATTTTCTTCTAAACTGTTGAAGTTTCAAGGAAGCAGATTGTGATAAGTGTCAAAGGTGGAACGCTCATAAGCAAAGATACAAAAAGAGTATAAGTTATGCAGAAAGTGCCACGTGTCTTTGATAGGTGCTACAGAACCTACCAAGTGTCTTCCTTCAGTGTCTCCTAAAGTAATAAGAAGTTTTAAAGAAATTGGCTAAGTGTTACCTAGCATTTAAGAGAAGGGAGCGTCCTACAATCTGTTTCAGCCAATGAACTACCAGAAGACAAAGCATTTCAAGATCTATAAAATATCTTCTGTTAGACACTTCTAGTTTTGTTAGATTTCAGTTGGACCATTAGATTGGGAACAAGCAAACAATCTAGGGTGAATCCAAGGCTATAAATAAGGGTGCAGAGATCACCAAAAGGGGATGATAATCAGATACTAGAGAGAATTTTTTGAGAGAATTATTGTAAAGAGTTTAGACTTTCTAGAGTTGTGACTAGGAATATCATTTGCTTTTGTTATATCTTCTTAAATTGGAAGGTTTATGTAACTGTGCATGTTTATGTGCCTCTTATGTGACTGGAGAATTAATGAGAAGATTGAATCCTATGCCTTTGTTGATATTTTCTATGTCATTGCAAAAGTAGTCTAGGTTGTGTTGTCAAGAGTTTAGAATTTCTAAAGCTATGATTAGAAATGTCATTTGCCTTTGTCTCATTTTCTTGAGTTGAAAAGTTTATATAACTATGTGTGTTTCTATGCCTCTTATGTGACTAGAAAATTCAAATAAAAAGATTGAACCCTGTGCCTTTGTTGACATTTTCTATATCACTGCAAAAGTAGTCTATGTTGTGATCCTTTGTTTCTATTATTTCCATCCTTTACATTGATCATGCATTTGTTTTCTCTTAAATGTAAATGAATCTTACATATAGTCTCATTGTGCTCAAGATTAAGGTCAAATTACATTCAGGTGCATCACCATAGTTAGATTTTCTTTCTTGCATTTGTGCTTCTGTTAAAATTCCTATCCCTTTTCCCAGTATACATTTGATATAAAGAAGAACCAGCTTCTCAAAAATTTGGAGGTTGTTTCAAGTCGCAAGTCCCACATCTTGAAACTTCCCATTGTTGGTGTTAAAACAAGCACAATTTTAAATCATCAACATGTAATTTATTTCTTTAGGGTATCGATCATAGCCTTATATAGAACCAACTTGTCATCTTTGGTCTAAGAATGGTCTCTAGCCTGATTGATGATTAATTAAGAATCACCATAAACTTGGAGATGATATATGTTCCATTCTACTACCTATTGAAGTCCTAAAACAAGTGCTTCATACTCAGCCATGTTGTTTTTATAAGGAAAAGTGATTCTAAATTATTTAGGTATTAGATCCCCTTGTGGTGTAATAAATAAGAGGTCTACCCTTGATCCATGTGCAGTAAATGAACCATCAAAATATAGCTTCCAGTGTTGATCCTCAAGAGGTGCATTAATGATGGTCATTATGGATTTATCAAGAAAATGAAATGTGAGTGGCTTTGTGTTTGCAAGGCATGCTTCATCAAGTTGATCTGGAAGGACCTATCCTTTGATTGCCTTCTTATTGACATACTCTATGTAAAAATCACTAAGAAGCATGATCCATTTAGCCATTCTACCTTGTAAAGCTATTTTAGATAGTAGATACTTGAGTGGATATACTTTTGAAATGACCATGGTCTTATTGTTCAACATGTAATGGCATAGTTTTTAAGCTGCAAAGACCATGGCTAGACAAGATTTTTCAATAGGCACATAGTTGTGTTCATATGTGATCAAGGTATGGCTTACATAGTATACTACATGATATTTTCCATTATTAGCATGTTGAATCAAAATTTCCCCTAAGGCATTGTTTGTAGCTTATAGATACAACAAGAATGGCTTTCCTGGCATAGGAGGTAACAAAATAGGTAGATTAACTAGATAGTCCTTGAGTTGTTGAAAAGTTGTTTGGCAGTGGTCATCCTAGTGAAATTCAACTCCCTTATTTATAAGTTTTGTAAATGGATGACACTTGTCTACTATCTAAGAGATGAAGCATCAGATTGAATAGATCTTACCCTGCAAACTATAGAGTTTCTTCAAATTGGTTGGTGGCGACATCTCGATTATAGCATGGACTTTGGTTGGATTGACTTCAATGCCTCTATGAGACACAATGAAACTAAGTAACTTTATTGAGGTTACTTCAAACATAAATTTATTTTGATTGATTCTAACTTTGTACTCCCATAATCTTTCAAATATCTTATGTAGCACTATTGGATGGTCGGCCCTAGTCTTGGATTTTCCTAATATGTCATCGACATAGTCTTCAATAATATCATGCATCATATCATAGAATATGATAGTCATGGCCATTTTATATGTAGCTCCAAAATTCTTAAGACCAAATGGCATGACTTGATAACAAAATGTTCCCAACGGAGTGGTGAATGCTATTTTATGTTGGTCTTCTGGTGTTATTTTGATCTAGTTATATCCTAAAAATCCATCCATGAGTGAAAGCATTTCATAACCCACTATGGAGTCAATGATCATGTCAATATTAGGCAATGAAAATTCTTCCTTAGGACAATCATTGTTTATATCTTAGAAATTAGTATAAATTTAGATTCTTTTAGGCTTTTTACTAATAGGCACAACATTAGATATCCATTCTAAGTAGTCAATAGATTGGATACATCCTACTTCTAAGAGTTTTTCCAAATCTTTCTTTACCAAGATAGTAATACAAGGATGCATCTTACATAGCTTTTATTTCATTAGTTTGGCATAAGGATTGACCACAAGGTGGTGCACAACCAAGGTAGGGTCCAAACTTGGCATGTCAGAATAAGCCCATGCAAAGAAATCTACAAATTCTCTCAATAGAGCTGTAAAGACTTCATGTTCCTCCTCAATGTGAGACATGCCTAATTTTATATATTTTGGGTCTGATGAAGTCTTGATGTTTACCTCTATTGTATCTTCAACTAGAAGGGTCGAATCATCTTTTAGAATAGTAAGCAAAGACTTGAACTATTGGACTATATCAAGGTCTTATGTTAGGATTTGCTCTTCAATGTCTCCTAGGCATGATGAATTTAAGTCCCCCAATGGGAGATCTGGCCATGTGATAAAAAAAATTGAAATTCTTGAATAATTTGATGAAGTACTTATTGTTGTTCAAAATTAAACTTGGATCCATAGGCAAGTTCATTGTTGGTGGTCTCCTGGTCTAAAGTTGAAGAAGAATGAACACCCCCATCTAATGGCACCTAAAACAAGTTTTCACCACTAGATTGGCCTTTATCTTTACTTTTTACTTGGTTATAAAGTGCCTCAAAGAGGTCTTCACTTTGGGACCTCAATGTTTTATTTTTATTTTTTTGGCTAAGGGTGTTCACCTGCTCTCCAAAATAGGCTTTAGGATCCAATGTAATTGAGAATCCTGACTTATGATCTCCCAATAGAATGTTGTCTCTAAGGCCTAAAAATTCATAGAATGCCTCATCATTTTGAAACTCATCAATCAATAAATTAGATTATTGTTGGTCCTAATCTACAATTGGGGATAGTATAATGGCAATGTGTTGTGATGAATGACTAGGGTAAGGGTACAAATGGCATTATTATCAAAAAGGTTGGTCTTAGCTAGGTCATCAAAGGTGAGGCTATGATTAGACTCTACTTCACTATCAACAGCATCATCATTAGTCACTGATGATGGAACTTAAATAAGATATGTGAGGTCACCCTCAGGTAGTTTAAATCCAAGGTCATAAGGTATTTTGTAAATTAGTCATGAAAATTGGCTCAATGGTTCCTTGTTGATTCGATCTAAGGCCTCTTCTTTCTTAATCTTGATGCTCCATGATCCTATTGGGAATAGGATAATTTTCACTTGTATAACAATTAGCTTGGTTGTCATTGTAAAACCATGATTCATCCCCTTTAAGAGGGTATGGTTCTAGGCTAGATGTTGGTACAAACATGACAGGTCCCTTATCTTTGTTATTTTATTTCCAATGTATGTGTGGGGTATTTTTAGGTCATCCAAAGGTATTTGGATTTTGACGAAGATTGGAAATATGGAAGGTATCATGGGTCACATATTCCCCTAGGCCATTATCTAAAATAGTGAAATGATTGGAAGCTTCAGGAGGTGGCATGTGGGAAAGGGAATCCAAGGTATTAGGATCTATGCAATTATCCTATGGAGGATCAATAAGTATGGCCTTTCCTTTATCCTACTTGTAACTTGGATTCATGTTATATTGGTAATTTTAGATTTGAAACTCAGCCTCAAGATGTTTGTAGTATGCATATGGGTGTAAATCTCTTGGCATATTCACTCCCATCCCTGAGTGGGATAACTTGATACATTGATATAGCATTGATGGGATTGCACAAATACCATGTAACCAAGGCCTACCTAGAAGCATATTATATGAAAACTCAAGATCAAGCATAGGGTAAAGTGTATCATGGGTCAAAGGCTTGATGATAACTGGTAAACTAATGGTGCCTTGTGATTCTCTCTCCTGATTATCATAGGCTTTGATAGTTATTATTTATGTTTGAAGATCTACCATTATGTACCCAAGAAGCTTGATGAGTTTGAGAGAAACTATGTTAAGGCCTAATCCATTGTCTATAAGGACACATTTCACTTAATGTTGCTTTATATAAACTTATATATATAATGGATTATTATGGAGTGGGCCAAGCGAAGACATATTACTTTGGTTGAATGTGACTTGTTAGGCTAGAGCTAGGTATCCAACCAAAGCTTGAAATTTATCAGGGGATATGTCACTTGTAATAGTGGATTGGGTTAAAAACTCATTCAAAATTTTCTTGTAGATTGTTAACAGTCACAACAAATTTAAAATAGAAATTTGTGTTGGTGTCTTTTACAATTGTTCCACAATATAAAACTTCTTATCTTGGTCAATGGTAAATGGTTTATTCTGAGGCTGAATGGTTGGTTGGATAATAAGCAAAGTGGTAGATAGTTGTGGGCCTAGGATAGTAATCTTTGACCTCCTAGTTGTGATTGCATAATCAGGATTAGATGTTGGACCATAATTACTAAAAAATGTTGGGAATGGTGTGGGACCAGATAAGACAAGTCTCAATTGTTGGTGCACTTGTATGTGGTCATGTGGCAAGGGTGATTTATCAGTATAAGCTCCAAAATTGGAAGTCTTGATTTAATGGTTTCCCTATGTGTAGTCTTAGGTCAAAGAAGGATTATCTATGTAACTTGGTTGAATGGTATTGTTTAGCAATGATCTAGATTGATTAGTGCTCAGTCTAGGATTAATGGAGATGGTATTAATGATACCCCCTATAATATGACATAAAACCTTGTTGTATTCATGTGAAACTACATGGTAGGTTTGTTGGTATTACCATTCTGACCTTAGTTTTGTCCATTTTTATGATGTTTTCGGTTTTATTATTGATTCTACTAATTTTGTTGATTTGGCCTTTGATTTTAATACTATTGATTTTATTGTTGCATCGGCCAATGTTGTTGTTGTTGTTGATTGTTATAATGTTGTTGTGTGTTATGTTAGGGAAAGGGGTTTTGATAAATCCCAATAGTTTGATTGGAGGTGGAAGTACCAGTATCCAAAGTTATTTCTCCATTCTCCAACATATTCTCAACAAATGATTGATTTGCACACATCTTCATAAATTATGCCCATTGACCCAATGATATTCATAGAATTCATTTTCATGGTACCATTTAGGATAAAGAATTCATTGTGGACAATGTTTTGGTTTAGGCCAACTAATTAGATTAGCAATGGAAAGTTTGTGAAATACAAACATAATAGGCTCTCCTAGGTCACTAAAGACATGATGAGCAGGCATAGTTCTCCTTGGAGGAGGAGTTTGCAATGGTAAAGTTTATTGTATTTATTGCATAGATCTCAATTACGATGCTTTTGGCATTGGTTGGAGAGGTTATTGGGTAGGAGTAAGCTAAAAAGGTGGTGCAGATGATGTTTGCACCATTTGGACATGATGTGACTCAGTTACTCCATTACCCACAACATTCCTATTATGGTTGAATTACTTTGGTCTATCTTGGTTATTGGCTTTTGCTGATTGTGATGCTTAAACTTGGATTAGATATTGGCTTTGGCCATTTATTTGATTGGTACCTTGATTCTAATTAGTTGACATAAGCTTGATGATCCCTTTATTAATAAGATCTTGCTTAATCAATTAGCCTTTGTCGATGATCTCCTTGAAAGTATGTGCACATTGTAATTCTAGATGATAAGTTATCTCACTATGAAAAATTTTAGTAAACACAATGGCTAATTATTTATTTGGTAAACTATGGGTTAATTAACTTGCAAGGGCTCTCCATCACCATATATAACTTGCAAAACTCTCACCATATTTTTTTTTGCTTCTATTAAGTCAACCAATGAAATATCATGTTTGAGATTATAGGAAAAGTGCTACACAAATTTATCAAAAAGATCATCAAAATTTGTTACTAAATTCTTGGGAAAATTTAAAAACCACTCCAAGGCTTGTCTAGTCAAACTCCTTATAAATAACAACAAAAGGTATATATCATTATATGCCACTAGTTGACATGTGATAAAGAATTCAGTTAAATGGGCCTTAGGATCACATTTCCCTTTATATTTGTCAAATTTTGATGGTTCATATCTTGGAGGAAATGGTATCTATAAGTACTCCATGTTGAATGGATAAAAACACACATCATCCAACTTAAACCTTTTAGTTTGTTTCCCAGCTTGAATGGTAGTAATTGCATCCTTCATCTATTACAATTATTGGGATAGGAAACTGGAAGGAACATTAGTTTGGGTAGGTGGTTGGGAGGTCACAAGTGTGACACTTTGACCAAGGTATGATGGAGATATATGTTGGGGTTTATTGGTTTAGTTGGGAAATAGATCGGGAATATGCATACATAGATTAGGATGTACTTGAAATTACACATTTTGTTGTGTGATATTCTGGTTTGGGTTGGCTATGATGGTTTGAATTAGAGGATTTTTTGGTTGGGATGGAGGGATATAACTATATTGTGCCTTTTATGGTTGAAAAGGGACATGCTACTGACTAATCAAACCTTGTTATTGAGTGGGAACTTATGGACTAGGATCGTATCTCTAAACTTATGGCACATTTTGAGCCGAGTGTTGTCTAGTAGGTACTTGAGAGATGTGGGAGCCTCCTTGTTGCATAAATCCTTTTTGTAAATAAAAATCATGTTAAAGACTTAGCATCTATCAATGACCAATATTTACATAGTGTTGGCTAGTCATCATTTGGTTTTGGATTGGTACACAGGTTTACAATTGAAGAGGTATGTTTATCACTACCTGACGAGGTAGAACATTAGTTGCCTCTTGTTGAGGTGGTAATACATTCATCCTTTATTGTGTTGGTATACTATATTGTGTTTGTTGTTGAGGAATATTGCTCATCACTTGTTGAGGAGGAGTAGGATTCATCACATTTTGTTGTTGAGGCATGATTTTGGTTGTTAGTTGACTACCTAATCTTGTTTGCACACTTGATGAAGCAACTAGTTGAGGTTGGGAAGTAGTAGTCAAGGTTGGGATGAATAATCTCATATTCCTTGGTATGATGATCCACTTATGGTATTAACTATAGGCACATATTGTTGACAAGTTATTTGTGTGTAAGTACCACTTTGATTTGGATTGGACATTATTTGCACATTATCCACTATATTTTGCTCATTATTCTATGTAGAAGAAAAAGACACTTCCTCAATAATGGCATATGTAGCAAGTTGTCTACCAAAGTGTTTTTCATGAATGGGTCTAAACTCTGATTATCCTGACTATTTAACTCTATCCAAACTCCTATTGAAAGAATTAAGTCAATAAGAGGTTTGCTCACCATGGTCATCTGATTGAAATTGCATCCTAGATTCATGTCAGTTTGATATGACATATGCATTTGTTTAAAGTGGTCTTTCATGAGGTTTTTTCCTCTATTAGGCATATTAGGGTCCTAATATTTTATTTGGACTAGAGCCAAAGAATTTCTAGAAGAAGCATGTTGATCGTAAATTATGTTGTGGGGCATTCTTACTAGGCTTTGTAAATTCTCATGAGGGAAGTCTGCTAGAAACTTGGCCCCTACCTCTATGGCTCTAGAAAAAAATCTCGTCTTTTTTCTCCAATAAATGATTCTCAAATAAAAATAGATCATATGTGGAAAGCATATTAATAGATCGTGACTGTTGAAGAATTGGTTCATTAGTTGTGGGTATTGTAGCTAGGTATTGTGCAATTTGTTCTAAATAAGGTGGTGTATTAACCAAATAGTTAGCTAATGGATCTTGGATTTGTGCCCATAATTGAGTATTATAACAGGGATATAGATCTATCTCATAAGCAATATTATCTGCATATAGGTATTGTACCATTTCTTCCTATGTAACCACATTACTAATCCTTAGATTGTACATAATTCCACTACGAGTGTAGGAATACATGTTGGGATCCATAGTAAATTTTTTTGTAATAAAATGTTAAAGAGTTCTAAAAACTCTAAAAATACAATGTCTAATAGCCAATGTTCAAACTTGGTCTAGATTCGTTAAGAGGATCAAAAAGGATTATGCAAATATTTGTGATAACACAAGCTAATGTTAAGTGTCTAACATTACACATCTTACATAAATAGATTAAGTAAATGAACCAAAAATTGAAATGCCAAACTCTAAGTTCAAAGTGTTTCAAATAAGTCTAATATAAGAAAATTAAAAGTCGCTAGGTCTTTTGGCCAAATGTAGCATCAAAATCTAGGCTCAAACAAGGCATGCACCAAGACTCTTGGCCAAATGATGTCAAAAGCTAGACTTTAAAATAGATGAAATTTTTAATCTAACGGTTTTGAAAAACCTCTAAAAACACTAGGCATTTGATTCTTAGACATAGACTCGATCAAAAAGGTATAAGGTATGAAATGACAGGGACTTTAGAGATATCTTATTTTCTCATAAATAATGGTATAAAACTTGGTTATTTTGACAAATAAGCTAGAAAAAAAGTGAACAACATAACTATTCTAGACAAAGGTTCACAAAGGTATACTCGAATTGGTTTGAAAATGTAGGAACAAATTTGAACTCTATGCAAGAGGGCCTATGAAATAATATTTGAAATGTTTTGGGCAGTGTAATAGCATTAGACTACCCAAAAGATGTGACAAAATACTTGTTTCAAAAACTTTAGAAGGAAAAGATAGTTTCTCACAAATTTGACATCATAACACTACCTTTCTTGACTCAAAATGTTGTGGTGCATAGACTCAAAGTGCAAGTGTTTAACATAAAATGACTTAAGTTTATCAAGTGGTGATAATGATCATGAGTCTTAAACAGCCTTCAAACCTAAATTGGAAATTGAACCTAAGTTCCCTCAAGTTTAGTGAAAATGGTGAACCCACATAACACATCAACCCTATGAACTTATAAAGGTGAAATTTCAAATTTAGATTAAAAATTAAGGACTTAAACAACTTTGGCAAAGGTCTAGACTCAATTGGGAAACATAACTGCACCAAAGTGGATGATATGACTCCAAGTTTTGATGAATTTTGAACAATTTAAAACAACTTTGGCAAATGTATAGACTCAATTGGGCAAAATAATTGCACCAAAGTGGATGATATGACTCCAAGTTTTGATGAATTTTGAATAAGGCAAATTGATGATTTCTCATAAATTTGATAGAATAAAACTACCTTATTCAAACAAAATTGGGGACCATGTGTTTGGTTTGTATTTTTTGTTTACACCAAGTTTTAACTCCAAACAATAATTTTAATATAGGACAAAACCAACTAATTAATCACCCATAGATCCTAAACTAACAAGGTTAGTTGGTATTGTTAGAATCCATCAATATACATCATTTGAGAGGATTTTAAGTGTTCATCCAAAAGTAAATGCACATTATATAATAGGTATTTTACACCCCCCCCTTCTCTCAAATGATAGTACTATGACATGGACCTTGAGGTGTACCTTGCACCAACAACACTTCCACAACAAGTGGGGATTTATCTAAGATCTACAATTTTTTGAACATCCTAGGGGAATCAATTACATAATGACTTTCACATCAAATAATGTAAAATAAAATCATGGATTTTGGGTCTATATCTCTTAGCTTGTTTCAAAAAGGTCTAGTCCTATTTGCAACCACTACATCCAACTATTCACTTAGTGTAGTGTGACATCCAAAATGCCACTGAATCCTATGTGCAACTCCAATATGGATCCAAATGAATTCAATGCTAGGAGATGAAATCTTGGGTCAAAGATTCCCTAAAAAAATCATGGGAGGTAATGATGTCCCCCTCATAATCCAAGTTTTCATGAAAATAAAAGACTAATATAAAGACTTTAGGGTTGTTTTCAAGGTCACCTAAACTTTGATAAGTTTTTGGGGAGTGATTTAGATGATATTATTTCTAAGCCTTGGACTAGGATTTTTGCAATAAGAATTGCACTTTTGATTGCAAGGGTTCTCTAAAGGGGATAAATAGAAGATCATACTTGCAACACCCCTCTTTTTTCTAAACAAAATTAGATAAAACAACTATTGAAGACAAAAATGACAAATGTGTTCAATGTTAAGCCCAAATGAAAGATTTGGTGGTGTTCATTTGACCCCTTGGTCATAATTTGTAACTTTGAACGCTAACTATAAGATTTAAGCAATATCCCCTAAACGATTTTCTTGTAAGCACCAAAATGAAAAGTTTGATTCATTTTAAAATACCCTAAAAGAAGTTTTAAAGGATCTATTTAAGCATGCTTTGATGATTTTTCAATTAAAACCTACACAAAAATGTTAGGAAGACATTTAACTTAGAAGCACTTTTGAAGATGAAACAACCAACTTAGAAAAATAAGCTCTCAAGTTTGTGTAAAAAAACATAGTGACCATCATTGTTTATACTAACCAATGACGATGATGACTTTTATGTAGACCGATGACAATTTTACTAACCAGTGATTATTATGCAGACCAATGTCAATTTTACTAACTTAACTGATGATAGTTATACATACCGATGATGGTTTACTCAATCGGTGATGATTACTGTGTAAACCCATGACAAAGAAAAATAGCAAAACAAAGTTAGAAAATCAAATTATAAAAATTTTAATGATCTAAATGAAGATTTTAAAGTTACAAAATGATCTTATTCATGTGTGGGATGTATTAGGTCCCACCAAGTGTGTCATTATGTGTGATAGGAATTTGACTCAAGAGAGGATGGTTAGTATCATGTTAGTTTCAAAATGAAAACAAAATGAAAAAACACAATAACTAGCATAACATATCTAGGCCTAGACACTAGAGAGAGCTTAGTAAATAAACATGAATAAAACACACAACTAAAATGTAAAATAAACCTTCTTTTACCTTCCTTGGATGCTCCAAAATGCTTGTTGTAGTGGCTTACTTGGCTTGTGCTCATGAAGTCTTAATCAAAGGAGGCTTGGCTATCTCCTTGGCACCTTTGGCTTTGGCTTGACTTGGCTCAATATTTTAGCATCATAAATTTGGCATGTGAGATATCTTGGAATCAATTTGACATGGTAACTTTTCACAAACTAATCTTAAAATTCAATAGGCAAGGCCTCTTATTTACAGATTTTTGAGATTGCTCAGAATCAACCTGAATCATCCATCTTGAGATGAAGATGTGTGGTTGAAGATTAATTCAATTTTTTGGAATTAAATCTATAATTATCCTCACATGGTAACTTTTCAGAAACTAATCTTAAAATTCAATAGGCAAGGCCTCTTATTTATAGATTTTTGAGATTGCTCAGAATCAACTTGAACCGTCCATCTTGAGATGAAGATGTGTGGTTGAGGATTAATTAAATTTTTTGGAATTAAATCTATAATTATCCTCATCATGACATTGGAAAAAGGGGCATTGAAGAGGCATGGAAGGTCATTATGAGCATGGGAGACCCATAATCCTAATATTTGTGGCATTTATGGCCTAGGGATGTCTTCCCAAAAAATGAGGTCACCTGATGATGCAGATATTCATTATTCATTTCCAAAAAGAATTATTCAATAATTTTCCATATAATTATTAATTAGGCTCTAATTTGGTTTAATTAGCTCTTAATCATGATTAAGCACTTTGTGCACAAATTACTCAAACTGATCAGAATGCCTTGTTATTGGTCCAAAATTTGATTGTATTGGAATTGGAAGTCAATGTCAAATGTGTTGGAACCATATTACCATTTAGGATGTTTCCAATACAAAATAACAAAGACAAACATCTCATATAAAAAAATTTATAGAAAAGAGCAATCTAGAGTAGCCAGGTGCAAAATTGGCATTTTGACTCAAAATAATCTGATTAAAGTTAGCTAGCCCACAAATTGCATTGCCCCATTTAGGGATACCCTTACCAAAATCAGCACTTTAATATGTCAGTTTCACATCATTTAGCATGTTTTAGTGTTTTTAGGCCAAATTGTGTATTTTGGGTGGAAATTAGCCAAAAGCCTAATTAAAAGTCATTGGTGGCTAGATTTAGGTGTCTACATGTTTAAGACTAAATCAAGTTGGTTGATGGCATCATCTTAATCTTTATAATGGATTACGATCATTCATCAATATAAATATAAGTTACCATTTCAATCCTATAGAGAGGAACATTCAATTTCAATTTTTATTACTCATAATCTTGCCCTAAGTCTACATCTAGAGGATTTATTACTTAGATCTTATCCTGAAGGAAAATATTATCTTGGGAGTCTTGGATTTAATAAGAGGAGTGATTTTATCCTAGATCTTGATTTAGCATTTGAAATATTTACAACCACAACAATATATTACAAAGCATCATTGGCTAAGGGGAAGTTTGAGACTTGAAAAGTCTTGTTCAAGGTAAGTATATTCTAACCTTAGATATTTCATTTGATAGATAGAAGTTGCATAATTTATTGGTTAATGAATTTATATCTCCTTATTTAAACTTTCTCTACATTTATACTTAATGTGGCTATAGTAATTGAATGTGTCATTTATCCACCTTAGGTAGCCTAAGCCCCTAGTTTCTTACCATGGATCCTGCCCATTTTTATATATCTCTAACCCTTCCCCCTTGCTTACATTATTTTATTGAGATATTAGATTACTTAAAAATCAGAGACCTAGTTAGAGCTATTTCATTGTGTTGGTTTCCTAGAGGCTTTAGAACCCTTTTTCTTGAAATTGTGTTGTTGGTGCTCTTCTTACTAGGTTTTTGGATCCATTTTTTCATATCCCAATTCATTAAGTATTAATGGGATCTCTTTTATTTACCTCATCTAAGTTTGTATGTTTAGATCATCCTAATTCACTACATATAGAGGTTATCATCAAAATAACAACAAAATTGGTCACAAAGATGTTGGGATATGACTGTCAGGATCCCTACTCCTTAAGAGTACACTTGATTACCTTTGTATAAGCAACTAAACATGGAATTTAACCAGAAGTAAAATGTAACTAAAATTCAGAAATAGCACAGAATATGAGAGACAATACAACCTTGTATTAATACTCTTCCAGAAGGAAATACAATGAAGAAATCACACTCTTCCCACACCTCTTGGGCGTACCAGTAATTCTCCCTCAAGAGTTATCTCACTCAACTAATTACAACCACAACTCAAACACAAATTTGTACCCTCCACCAGTCAGTAACAATACTGCCAGTACCAAGTACTCAAAGTACTCCAAGTAGATCTCACTGATCTTGCTCCTTGTTGTGTTGTAGATCTCCTTTGACCTTGCTACCCCACAGATCTCCTTTGACCTTGCACACACACACACCTACAAATCAACTAACCTTACTTACCATGTAGAACTCCCCTAATCTTGCACACTTTCAGATCAACCTAGTCTTGCACACCTACAAACCTAGATCTTACACTTGGAATAACTCTTGTCCTTGTCTTTGCAAGTCCTTATGATTCTACAATTACAATATAGCCCCATGGGTCTCTTAAATATATCCCATACAAACAATAATTAGACTTCCTAATTACAATAATTAGAAACATAGACTCAAGACTAAAATTAGTCTTTACATGCAAACTGGTCATTCATCAAACTAACTGTTTGTGTAACTAATAGTTCTGGAATGCACAGGCAACTGACGTCAGTCCCTGTCTGTCTGAAGATGACCAACATCGGTCGATCCATGATCGATGTTGGTAGATTTTGGTCTACCACTGATCAACATCAGTTGGCATGATCGACATCAGTTACTGTGACACTCAGCAACCTCCTCCATGTTTGCATCAGTGAAGCTTTTAGCTCCATAACCTAACAATCTCCCACTTAGAGATAAATAGATGCACCTATACCTGTACATGTACATCATCTAATTTTGTTTCCTGGCTTGTATCCCTCTTCAAGTTCATCCTTGAAGGCCAACCACCACATATCCTATGGTGCTTCTCCTGTCATCCAAGTAACCTGCCATATCTGAATCTACATACCCATGTAGAGAAGTGCCTGACCCTGCATAACATGAATCCCTACTGCTGGTCCCTCTTAGATATCTAAGAATCCACTGAACTACTTTCTAGTGCTCCTTTCCTGAATTGGCCATAAACTTGCTAATAACTCCCACTGCTTGGGTAATCTCAGGTCTAGTACTCATGTACTCAACCTCATCATGTGATTTGGGACACTATTCTATGAAATGTCCATCCATAGGTGTGCTAATCGGTTCTACATCCTGTATATTGAACCTCTCCACTACATTATTCACATAATCATCTTGAGACAACATCAACCTGTGATCTTCCCTGTCTCTAGAAATACTCATGCCAAGGATTTTTACTCATGAATCCTTCTTGGCACACCTTTGAGCTACTTTTACCTTTAGCTCAGCAAATCCCTATATGTATGAACCTACAACAAGCATATCATCCACATACAGTAACAAGATAATGTCATGACCATTATCCAACTTGGTAAAATAAACACAGTGATTACATTGACATTGACTAAAGCCTTGCTTTGTCATAAACCTGTCAAATGTATACCACTATCCTAGAGCTTGCTCAAGACCATATAACCTGGCCTTCTGTCTCACCTGTCCATTCTCTCCTTTCTTTAACTTAGGAATCCATTCATATTTTAGTGCTTTCATCTTAGCTGGTAACTCTACCAAATCTCCTATTTGGTTCTTTCCCAAGGAATCAATCTCCTCATTCATGCCATGCTTCCACTATTTCCTGGATTCTACCTGCATTGCCTCTTTAAAAATTTTTGGTTCTTGACCATCAGTGAGCAACAAGTTCAAGTAGTATAAAGAAGGGGAATAATGAATTTGAGGCTTACTTACCCTTTCAGTCTTCCACATGGGCGTTTGAGACTCCTTAACAACTTGTTGTCTGCCCAAAATCTGTTCTCTGACCGACCCTAGTCTGCACCTGACCGATGTCGATTCCACCTGATCACTGATGCCAGTTCCCTAACTAGTGTCAGTGTCCACCTGGTCACTGACATCAGTTCTCTGACTGACATCGGTATCCACTTTCCTGACACCACTGACTTTGGTCTACACATGACCGACATCGATACCTGCCTGTTTGACATCGGTTCTCACCTGACCGACATCGATAACTGTGTTTTCCTATGAGTGATGATTTTTACCCGTGAGCTCACTTTGGATCATAACCTTTTCCAAACTGCCTTGCTCAGAATTATTCAGCCCCTTGAACTGATCTTTGTCCATCATCTTCTCCATGAAAACCAAGGCTTTCTAGTTTTTAAGTTTATCAAAGACATCAAACTTCCTCTTAAGAACATGCATCCCCTTTTCATTCATGTGACCAACCCTACAAAACCACATATTTGCATCTACATCTAAAGTAGATAAACCAAAAGGAGAATCAATAATACAAGTAGATAGATAAAGAGTACCTACTTTCTTACCACATGTTAATTCAAGTGCACCCTTGGAAACATTCCAAGATTCTGCTGTGAGAGTAACTGTGCAACCCTCATCACCCAACTTTCCTATAAAAATTAGACTCCTCTTCAGGATTGGGACATGTATGACATCCATCAACACCCATGTGTTGCCCGTCTGCAATTTTAGCTGCACTTCCCCTTTGCCAACAATTTGACAAGGCTCACCAACCCCTAAATAAATCTTTTCAAAGTCTCCATGGACATACTCATGGAAAAATACTCTATTTGTAGTTGCATGGAAAGAGGCAACAGAATCTAAAACCCAAGATTCTACTTTATCCAAGGAACATATAAGAGCATCCTGTGCAACAATACCTACAACATCTGCTTCTTCATTTCCTTCATGTTGATCTTCTACCAACCAAAAATCTTTCTTTACCTGCTCTTTCTTTCCATGATTCAGTAATTGATCATTATTGAAATTGAATTTCTCCATTCTTAACTTACTTTCTTCTGCCATTGCTTTACTCCCACTCAATCAGAAAACCCCTGTGAGTGACCTATAATCAACCAACAATAACCTACTCAACCACTTGTTAGTTGATCCTAGCTCTAAACCAAGCTCTGATACCAACTGTCAGGATCCCTAATCCTTAAGATTACACTTGATTACCTTTGTATAAGCAACTAAACACAAAATTTAACCAGAAGTAAAATGTAACTAGAATTTAGAAATAGCACAGAATATGAGAGACAATACAACCTTGTATTAATACTCTTCCAGAAGTAAATACAATGAAGAAATCACACTCTTCCCACACCTCTTGGGTGTACCAGTAATTCTCCCTCAAGATTTCTCTCACTCAACCAATTACAACCACAACTCAACATAGAGTTGTACCCTCCACCAGTCACTAACAATACTACCAGTACCAAGTACTCAAAGTACTCCAAGTAGATCTCCCTAATCTTGCTCCTTGTTGTGTTGCAGATCTCCTTTGACCTTGCTACCCCAAAAATCTCCTTTGACCTTGCACACACACACACACACCTACAGATCAACTGACATTACTTACCATGTAGATCTCCCCTAATCTTTCACACCTGTAGATCAACTTGGTCTTGCACACCTGCAAACCTAGATCTTACACTTGGAAGAACCCTTGTCCTTGCCTTTGCAAGTCCTTATTATTCTACAATTACAATATAGCCCCATGGGTCTCTTAAATAGATCCCATACAAACAATGATTAGACTTCCTAATTACAATAATTAAAAATGCAGACTCAAGACTAAAATTAGTCTTTACATGCAAACTAGCCATTCATCAAACTAACTGTTCGTGTAACTAACAGTTCTAGAATGCACAGGCGACCGACGTCAGTCCCTGTCTGTCTAGAGATGATCAATGTCAGCAGATTTTGGTCTACCACTGATTGACATCAGTTGGCCTAACTGACATCGATTACTGTGACACTCAACAACCTCCTCCATGTTTGCATCAGTGAAGCTTTTAGCTCCACAACCTAGCAATGACTTCAAAATAATATACAAGAAAGGAAAGGAAAATGTAGTGGATGATACACTATCCTAGAGGGATGATTCCACATATACACTATTGTGTGACATTTCCAAATTATAAAGAGATTATATAGATGAGGAAAGATCGAAATGGGAGAATAACACATATACACATAATATCTTTAAAATATCTAATATGATCCAAATGTGTTTGGATTGTTTTTATGGAAATGGGATGTTATATGGTACTATTAGAGGTAAAATCAATGAGAAGAGGGTGAATCAGTGATCTAAAATAATCTAACTCCAATTTCAATCCTTTCAAGTTCTTAATCAATTACCATAAGCATTCATGAATCATACACATCATTCATAGCAATGAGCAAGAGAGATAATGCAAGATCAATCACATAACACATGACATATGTGGGAAACCCTCTTGGAGGAGAAAACCCATTAGAACTTGTAATTGGACTACTATACTATAATAACAAGAACCAATTTATACCAGATGTAACTAATCAAGGAACTGCAAACCCTACTTAGTGAGACTATAATCCCATAAGGTACTATAACACTTGTCTAGTTGAGTTGAAACAACAACCAAATTTTAGAAAGTTTCACCTTTTAAGTAGGTTTCAACCCCATTAGATGTTGAGATACCCTAACAACACCTAATAACACATCCACCTTTGAACCTATGTCTTCAACACTTGATGATAGACCTTTGATTGTCACTCTTCACCTTCACTCATAGTCAATCTATAAGAGCACTATTTTTCCAACAAACTTATAACCTATAGGTCATAAAAATAGTCCTAAATATTTTATACTATTTAACTCATCCACAAGGCACTCTACCCCTCCTTCACTCCATAATTCACACACAAGACTCTCTCAAATCTCTCTCAAGTCTCTCAATCAAGTCACAAAACCATCATCTTTGGTTTCACTATTTATAGAGCAATCATGATCATCACCATCTTGGTCACCCATTAGGCATACCTTAACCCTTAATGCATATACCATACTAATACATAGCTCAATACAATCTTCATAGGTTGGCCATAACATTTATGGTTCACCCTTAAGTAGCTACACCTTTTAATAAGGCCCTTGTAGCTCTTATAGGTCTCATGGAGACCTATTCACCCATTTATAAATTAATCAAGGAAAACAAGAACATAGGAACACTTTAAATTACATGGGTCCACTCCTTATTTTCCCTTTGACATCCTCAAATGATCATAGTCAAATCTTCTCACCACTATGTACGCTTCAAAAACTCAAACACTAACCTGGTATATAAGAACATCATGAATGAATACACATACAACTTATTAAGATTTTTTCATACTATAGATGAATCTTCAAACCTTCATAATACACACAAATTGTCCTCATATATTCTAAAATACTCCCCAATATCTAATTCATCAAGAGATATTGAAACAGTATCAAAACAAGCTCAAATATCCTTCTTGGGTCACTTGCAGAACATATATGAAAACATAGTCAACTTTGAACCTTCATAACTATGTATGTACACACTTTCAGATCTTCAAATCTATATTTCCAAAATTTCCTTGGATTCCTCTACAATTTCACTTCTTACACCATGAGCAAATTATGTTTGAATCAAAAGTTATAGCCAAAATACAAATAATTGGTTTTTCGTTTACAAATTCAAATATTCAAATGCAAATGGTCATAGTTAAACCTTGAAAACCATGCTCGCATCTCATGTCCTCACTTCTCAAATTAAACACATACCATCTATCTTAATAAATGGATCTTGACCTTTAATACATAGTCTATCAATGCCAAATGTTAAACCTTAAACATGTTGAATTCATCTCATGCACTCTTGAAACTTTGAGCTCATGCACTTTGTCGATCTCTTATATGTATCTTGGTCTTTAACAAAGCTAAATATTTTTCACTTTGACCTCTTAACTTTAATACACATCATTGATCTCTATCTATATGATCACCCATTCACCATTGATCCTTGGAAGAAGCTCAATCTTTATCTCTGCTCAACATTAAACATTAAACACTTAGCATTATCTCATTACTTCCTAAATTCTTGTAGAAACACACTCTATTGATGTTTCTTCAAAATTTATCTTGTGTAAATTTGACTATGAGAACCTTACTTATCTGCCTAGAAGGCCAACTTTTCATAGTCATATCTTTTACCTCAATCACTCGCATGTTCTTAAATTTGGACCATATGATCTCCTCACATATGAGAATCTAGCCATGTGACAAATTAATCTTGGAACCCTCACACATGTGAGATATAATAACATTAAAATTATCACTTAGATTTTTCTATCACAAAGCCAACTATGTCAAAAACTTTTCTACAAGGCCAACTTTGAATATGCATACCTTTTGTCACACTATGGTGCTTACCCTAAAAGTTAACACAAATTAACTAGGTATAAAATTGAACAACCCCATATAATCACCATCTCTTGAAACATCCACATGTGAGAGATATTATACCATCACAATGCTTACTCAGCGCTTTTTTACCTCATGAAAATTTTGCTATGTATGGGAAAATACAGTCAAACTGATTGAGATCCCAAATTTTCCCTTGTATATCTTTTGATGTGATTCGGTGAATGATCTAAAATTTACTAAAAATAAAATAGGGACTATTGTGATCACAACCTATGAACAACACCCCTTGAATCATTCCCATGTGGTAATGGTGACATCATCAAACTACCTACTTAGATTTTCTACCATTGGACCCAAAGTGTCTAGATGAAAACTATGGACAACCAAATGAAATACACTTATGCACACAAGAAATAAAAGCATATAAAACATCTTAGGGACCTCTTTCACATCCTAAAATCACCATACTCATCCTTGAACATCTCTAACCATCCTAAAATTGAATATCAATGAATCATACTTCAAGCATACTAGAATAAGCACATTGCACACTTTGTCATTGTCACTTTGATAATAAAAATACTACATCCACTCATTAGAATACCTAAATTACATCATTGAAAACTCTCCAAAAATATCCCCCTTTGTCATTGATGTCAACAATCATCATATATAGTAATATACAGTTCACCTTCCTTATCTCCCTTCAAGCACTCTCATAATAGGAACTTTCTCCCCCTTTAACATAATGACAAAGTGGGATAAAACTGATCTTGAGGACCTAAAAATACTATAAATATGAAAGGAACATCTTATAAATATGATACAAACTCCCCCTTTACCTTGAGCCTACCTCTCCTTGCTTGGACAACTTTCTCTTGCTCCATGTCAACACTTTCTTCAACCAAGCACTGCAACTAATGAAGAAAGAACACACAAAACCAATAGAGTCTGATGTAACTCACCAATAATAATCTGATATGGACTCCTCCAAAGATTTCTGATCCATTTCACATCATGAGCATCTTCATATCTCCACACACCATGAATAACCACCACACATGCTTACTAGCCTTCTCTCTCAAGCTACCACAAGGACCACCAACAGAACTTCATGATAATAAATAGGAAAAATTCTCTCAAGTAACCTAAAAATTCTCCTTGAAACAAACATACTTTACTCTTTTTAATAAACTGAGCCAAAAGCACTCTTCTTCAAACTAGGCATATCTAGCCTCCTTGTAGCCCTACTTGGAACTTGCAAAGCCCACAATTTTCATTAGACACATCTTCAAAACCTAAAACTTCATATCTATATAACTCTCATATGACCCCTTAATCACACCAATTTTCATCACCAAGCTCATTCTCTGAAACATACTTCCTTCATGAACCTACTAGCTAATTAGCCCTCTAATTTGACAAAAACTTGAATAATTTGAGAACCACAAACGTTAAAATATTTTTGAATCTTTTTTTGATAACCCATTTGGCCCAATAAACCTTTTAATAATCCTCAAACATCAACTCATAAAGAAAACTACTTGTCTAGCATAGCCCAAAACCCTAAAATCTCAAAACAAACAAAGTCAACAAACCTCCTTCTGGGTAACGCACACCTCTAAAACTTTTTACACACCTAGAAAAACCCATAAAACACTTTTGGACCAAAAATTAATCCTTAATACCTTTGGGATCCTTGACATCCTATAACCCATTTTAGGCATGCTTGCCCTTAAGCAAAAAACTAAGAAAATTTAGAGCACTAAAAAATATTCAATTTGCCTTAAACATACATTTAGACCACAAAAACACTTGGAGCACATAAAAAATAAGTGCATAGAACTTTATAAGAATCAAACTCTACTTGACATTGCATCAAACTCATTATGTCATCTGGAAACACCCATTCTGACCCTGCACAATAGCTCCTTCACAAACCTCTGGAACAAGCTCATGAACTTGTTGTTCCCCCTTAACCAAAGACATTCTAAGATAAACACAAGTCTGTATTTAGATTTTCAATATAATATTGAGCACTCAAACTTTCTTCTCCACAAGAAACAATTCTCCTAAGAAGCATAGGTAGCGACATCCTACTTCATAATGTCTAAGAACAATATGAAACCAGGAGTTGCCCATAACTCCTCATATTCCTTCTCCTCTTTATTCATATGATACATGTAGTTATTATTCTTCTTTTTAGGCTTAAAATAATAAAAATGCTCAACCAATACAACATTCTCCTTCTCTTCTATTATTGTATTAACAATAAATAGAAACAACATAGATTCATGACATACTTTTTCATTTATAGAATCTTCCTTGAAGCTTAGAACCTCATCACTAGGCATAGACAATTGATGTTCTTTGCATAATACATGCTTAATAATATAAATATGTTCACTTGGATCCATACACCTTAGAACTATCTTTAACCATCACCTTGGTCTTCTCCTTGATCTTGGTCTCTTCATTCTCAACATGAGTAGATAATGAGATCTCTCGATACTCTTCAAATTTTTTAGCTTTCTCTACCATAGCAAAAAAATTACTTGGACTTGCAGACTCATCATGACTCACACTTGTCACCTTTGGCTTCCATGTGTTAACTTGCCTTCTTCCTTGCACTCTAGGAGTCTGATTAAATTTATTCTATCTTGTAGGCCTTTGCTTGTAAAATATAGCAATGTGACCTCTTTGTTGACACTTGAAGCACACTATACCTTTTTCAAGAAAATTATCTTGCCTTACCTTATTTGGACATAAATTTTCAATGTGTCCTATGTCATGAAAATTAAATCACTTAACTCTATTCACACCTTTTGACTGATGATTCACATCATAGTTCCATGAAAACTCATTTTTAATAGGTCTCTTGCACTCTCTAGCCCTATGACCAAATTGATTACATGTATAATAGTAACCATTGAATCTTGCATACCTCATGGCATTTGGTTTTTGATCTGATTTGTCTTTATTCTACCATCACCTTCATTCCTTGTCTAATGATTTATCTTCAAAATATGATTATCTTGGTTTGCATTAGTCTTCATCTTGTCTTGAGTAACATTCTTTTGGTTTTATTCATATCCAAAACCAATTCTATCACTATCATGATTTTGACCACTCAGAATGTTGTCTAGATCACAAGAACACTTTTCAAATCTCACAAAATACTTCACCTTACTAAATGTCCTCTCTAACTCATATTTCAATGACTCATTTTCAATTACATATCATGAACATATATCTTATTTATCTTTTAGGCTTGTAGATAGGATTTCCAATTGACAACTGAGATGCTTGGCCATATCTTCATGTTCCTTGGTATATTCATTCATTCTTGCTTCATACACACTAAATTGTTGTTCATAGTCCTTGATTTTAGATTTCATCTTCTTATTGATCTTCTGTTCAATCTTCAGTTCTTCAAAAGCATTTCTCAAAGCAGTCTCATAATCCACCTCATCTTCATCATCATTTGAATCACTCCAAGTAGACTCCTTTTGATGTGAGCAACTTCCTTCCACAGCCATGAACAGGGCTTCATCTTCAATAGGTCCATCATCTTCATGATCATTTGCTAAGTCACTGTCTTCACTCTCATCTAATGAGCTACAATCTTCTTTAGTGTAGAGACTCTTCTTGTTCTTGAAGGACTTATTATTGTTATACTTTTTGAATCCTTTCTTCATGTATGTCTTCTTGTCTTCATCTTAGCCTTGAACATGCTCTTCATCACCATTATTCTCATGTTTATGAGGTCACTTATGATAAAAATGTCTTATCTCTCCACAGTTGAAACATTTAAAGGGTATTTTACCCTTATACTTCCTTGAACCTATGTTCAATATCCTAGTAATTAAAGCAATTAGTTCATCCTCATCAATGTCAGATATGTCATACTCTTTGGGTTTCTTACCTTGGAACTTATTCTTTGGATTCATTTCTATCTTGAATTTTACTTCCTTATTTGGTGGTATATCATCATTTACTCTCATCTCATAGGTAGTAAGGGTGTCATGTAATTGATCCATCTTTAACTAAGTAAGATTATGACTTTATTCTATATCAGATACATTTGGATCAAACTTGAGAGATAGAGACCTTAATACATTTTGAACTATAGTAGCCTCCTCAAAGTTCTCTCTAAGACCTATGATGATGTTCACAATCTCATTAACTCTATGTAGAAAAGATGCCATAGAATATTTGTCCTTTATCTTGAGACTTTCAAATTGACTTATGTGAGTCTATAACTTAGCAAGCTTGACCTTTGAATCTCCTTAATAAATGATCCGCATTTTATCCCATATCTCTTTGGTAGATTTACAATGGATTACCTTGGTAAACTCAATCTCTATAAGACCACAAGCGATGGCATTCATTGCCTTAAAATTATTATCAAATAGATTTTTGTCTATAGCACTAGATGGAAGAGTAGTAGGAGCAACATGACCATCCACAATAGATTTCCATACATCAAACCCTAGGGACATAATGTATGTCCTCATTCTTGTACTCTAAAAAGAATGATATAATCCATTAAACATTGGTGTTTATTTAGTAGAAAAACCTCTTAAATGACTACCCATATTGTACCTTGGATCACCTTTAAGCTATCAAGCATTTACCAAAGGACTAGATCTGAGACTAATTGTTAGAGGTGCAATCACTTGGGGGTAAATTAGTGAGCCCAAATAATCCAAATCCAATTTCAATTCTTTCAAGTTCTTAATCAATTACCATAAGCATTCATGAAACATACACATCATTTATAGCAATGAGAAAGAGAGACAATGCAAGATCAATCACATAACACATGACATGGTAAACCCTCTTAGGGGATAAAACCTACTAGAACCTATAAATAGACTATTGTCTTATAAAAAAAAGAATCAATTTAGACTAGTTTCAATTAATCAAGGAACTACAATCCCATAAGGTGTTATAACACCTATCTAGTTGAGTTACAACAACAGCCAAACTTTTATAAAGTTTCACCTTGAAAGGAGGCTAAAAACCCCTTAAATGTTGATTTAACACAATAACACCTAAGAACACATCCACCTTTTAACTGATGTCTTAAACACCTAATGATGGACCTCTAATTATCACTCTTCACCTTCACTCACACTCAATGTGTAAGAGCTCTATTCTTCTAGTATAATTATAACCTATAGGTCATACAAATAGTCCTCAATCTATTCTAATATTTAACTCATCCATAGGTCACTCTGTCCCTCCTTCACTCCATAATTCACACACAAGCCTCTCTCAAATCTCTCTCAAGTCTCTCACTCAAGTCTCAAAACCATCATCTTTGGTTTCACTATTTATACAGAAATCATAATCATCACCATCTTGGTCGGCCATTAGTCATGCCTTAACCCTTAAGGCATCTACCACATAAAGACACAACTCAATACAATCTTCATAGGTTATCCATAACATCTATGGGTCACCTTTAAGTAGCTACACCTTTTAATAAGATCCTTGTAACTCGTATAGGTCTCATGGAGACCTATTCACCCATTTATAACTTCATAAAGCAAAATAATAACATATTAGCACTTTAAATTACATGGGTCCACTCCTTATATCCCCTTCAACATCCTCAAATTATCATAATCAACTTTTCTCACCACTGTGTATGCTTCAAACAACTCAAACACTGACTTGGTATATAGGAACATCATGAATGAATACATAAACAACTTATTAAGATTTTTTTATAGTGTATATGAATGGTAAAACCTTCATAATGCACACATATGGTCCTCATGGAGTCTAAAACACTCCCTAATATCTAATTAATCAATGTATATCGAAACAAGCTCAAATATCCTTGTCGGGTTACTTGTAGAACATATACAAAAACATAGTCAACTTTGAACCTTAATTACTATGTCTATAAAAACTTTCAAATCTTGAAATCTATATTTATATATGTGCCTTGGAGTCCTCTACAAGTTCACTTTTTACACCATGAGTAAATTCTTCATGAATTGAAAGTTATAGCCAAAATATAGAGCACTAGTTTTCCCTTTGCAAATTCAAATATTCAAATACAAACAGTCATACTTAAACCTCGAACACCATGCTCATATCTCATTTCCTCACTTCTTAGATTAAACATGCACCATCTATCTTATTGTATGAATTTTGACCTTTAACACATAGTCCACCAATACCAAACATTGAACATGTTGACCTCATCTCATGCACTCTTGAAACTTTGACCTCATGTGCTCCATCGGTCTCCTATATGTAGCTTGGTTTTTAACAAAGATAAATAACTATCACTTTTACCTTTTGAATTTAATACACACCATTGATATCTATCTATATGATCACCTTTTCACTGTTGATCCTTTAAAAAATCTCAATCTTTATTGCTACTCAAAATTAAACATTGAATACTTGGCACCATGTTGATTCTTGACTTCTTGGAGTACAGGCTGCATTGATGTTGCTCGAACTTTAATTTTTTCAAATTTGACTATGGGAACCTTACTTATCTTCCTAGAAGGCCAACTTTGCAAATTCATATCTTTTACCTCATTCACTCACATGTTCTCAAATTTGGACCATATGATCTCTTCACATAGGAGAATCCAACCATGTGACAAACTTCTCCTAGAACCCTCACAAGTGTGATATATAAGGGCATTAAAAATTCTCACTCAAATGTTTTTTCCATAGAGCCAACTATGTCAAAAACTTATTTGGAAGGCCAACTTTGAACATGCATATCTTTTATCGCACTATGGTGCTTGACCTGAAAGTTAGTGAAAATCAACTAGGTATAAAACTAAAAAAACCCATATTATCACCTTCTCCTGAAATGTCCACACGTGTAAGATATGCTACCATCAAAATTCTTACTCAACTCTTTCTTGCCTCATGCAAATTTGGCTAAGTATGGGAAAATACTGTCAAACTATGTAGGATCCCAACTTTTCCCTTACATATCTTTTGATGTATTTCGGTGCATGATCTAAAATTTAGTGAAAATTAACTAGGGACTATTTTGATCACAACCATATGACCAAATCCCCTTGACTCATTCCCATGTGGCAATGGTGATGTCATCAAACTACCTACTCAAATTTTCTACCATTGGACCTAAAGTGTCTAGATGAAAACTATGGACAACCAGATAAATTCCACTTATGCACATAAGCACTCAAAACATAGAAACATCTTAGTGACCTATTTCACATCCTTAAATCACCATACTCATCCCTGAACATCTCTAACCATGCCAAAACTGAAGATCAACCAATCATACTTCAAGCATACTAGAACAAGCACATCGCACACTTTATCATTGTCACTTAGATAATCAAAGCACTACATCCACTCACCAAGACACCTCCATGAAATTATCATGACATCATTCAAAAATATCCAATAGGTAAAAATAGGATATATTAATGTAAGAACTCAACCCTTAAGCATAATGTTTTTTCAAAGCTCCATGTTTCTCCAATACGTGGGCACTCAGGATTATTGAAGACTTGTCATAAAATCAAGCAGGAGTTATTTTGGGAAGGTTTGAAAGGGGAAGTATTTAAATTTTTAGAATAATTTCATGTGTGTTAATAAAACAAGGGTGATACAATCAAGAATCTAGGGATTTTACAATTATTATCTATTCCCTAAATGTGGGAAGAGGTTCCAATGGATTTCATCATAGATTTTCTCAACTTTGAAGAGGAAAATGTCATCATGGTTGTCACGGATAAACTCACCAAATATTCATGTTTTTTTGCCTTGTCACATCTATTTATAGTAAGTATTGTATCATTATATTTTATGAGTACATTTTATAAGCTACCTGGGAACCCAAAGATCACACTTAGTGATTATGATTCTATATTTACCAATAATATTTGGAGTGAGTTATTATCATGATTGGGTGCTCATTTGGCTCCCAACATGGCATATAATCCCTATTATTATGGGAAAATATAATTGATCAATAAGTTCTTGGAGGGTTATTTATGATGTTTTACTTCAGATAAACATAAGAGAAGGTTTCAATGGATACCACTAGTGTAATAGTGGTATAATACTTTTTTCCATACCTCATCCAAAATGTCTTTCTTTTTGGAATTGTATGGGTAACATAAACCATACATAATCTCATCCTTGAGGGTTCATCCAAAGGTATAGGAAGTCAAAGAACACATTCAATACCAATACAGGTGTTATCTAGTCTCAGAGAGAACTTGGAAATGGCATAGAACTAAATGAAAAAAATAAGTTGATTAATACCTCAATGAAAGACATTTTAAAGAAAGAGATTGGATTTTTTTGAGATTAAAACCACATAAGCAAATTTCCTTGAAATATTATAAGGATAACAAGCTTTTATCTAAGTATAATAGGTCCTATCAGACATTGAAAAAGATTGGTAGTGTGTAACATACAAACTTGAGCTACCCTATTTAACAAAAATACATCTAGTCTTCCATGTTTCTACTTGAATAAAGTCATTGGAAAAAGAGTTTCAACCTAGAAAAAGTTACCAAAGATGAGGAGAGAAAAATCATTTTAAAACTTGAGTAAATCCATCAAACATACATAATGAAACTATAGCCAAGGGTGATTATAGAATAAATGATCAAGTGAAAGAATATGGGTAGGGAGGATATGACATGGGAGGATGAAGCATTAAATTGCATAATCATCTAGTGATTGTCAACATTGAGGAAAATGTTGATTTGAATGAATGAGCATGTTATGTCAATTTATGGCATGTATTGGGATATGTGTGGCCAACATAACATTTTCCTTGTTCATATGATATTTTTTATATATTCATATTATTAGTTGTGTCACCATATGGAGTATCCACAGTGGAAGTAGGGAATATATGTGAGGTAGTGGTTAGTATTGTGATATCATGTGATTTTTTTTTTTTTTTTTGAAAGGTTGTGGAAGTTGGCCCCTCGAAGTGGCTTAACCATATATTTCTAATATTTTGCCCTACTTTCAATCATCTTGGTGGATCAATTCTCTTATGCCCTTATTATTGTGAATTATTATAGTTATTATGTGGTTGATTTTTATATTTTGATCCATTTTCATAAATTTTCTTTATCTATTTATGTACTTTAATACACCATTTAGATGTAAGAGTAGTTTCAACCTTAAATTTGAGATCCATTTGACCATCTTATGAGATTTTTGCTACTTTATTGGAGAAATTGATTGAAATTTTGTAATATATAAAACCTAAAATATAGTTTGGATCCTTTTTTTCTCTCAAATTTTTTTTTTTGAGACCAACAAAGTGTTGTAGCTAAATTGAGACATTTATCACTAGTTAGTAGGAAATTTGTGGAGAAGGTAATGAAGTCATTAAGCAATGTGATATATGATAAATCTAGGATAGGTACCTTGAGATTGATATCTCTCAACATTTTTTAGATAGATATATTTAAAATATTTTTTATATTTTACCATTATACCACAACCCCTTAAGTACCACTCTATAAAATATTATATATTTTCTCAAAAGGTAAAATACATAAACCATGTCAAAGAACTAGTCATCTAAACCAATAGATATGTCATGTAACAAATCTCAAAACTTATTTTGAGGTGGATATAAAAATCATATTATGTGGATTCAATCTAACTATAGAGACTAATATTTTGTATTAAACACTTGATAATGACATAATTGACCAATATTTAACATATTTTACTTATACACATATACATGACTCTTATTCACATTCTTCCTTAGCCATTCATCCATATATGGATTTGACCTTCCTGAATTTTCATTATTGTTACCCATGATTTCCCTAATCTTTACCTAAACAAACAAATGTCATTATTAGATTATCTCCTGATCCTAGATCATTATTATTGTTCTCGAGGACATGTCCACTTAGATTATCATCATATAGTTTTGTCATCGAGGACATGTCCACTTAGGTTGGACCTATCCATGTGCTCTTTAATGGATATTTTACCAAATTTAAATTGTTCTTATAGATCAACTTATACATTTTGCATGTCCATTTATATGAAATTACCTAAATATTTATCTATATAAACATATCAAGCCTAATCCTATTTACTTCTATATTGGAAATCACTTTTTACATTGAGAGGAACTATCCAAAAGTTTCCAAATATTGAACCTCTTAAAGGAGAAGGCCTTAAGCTAAGTTTGAATACCATGACAAGGTCAAATCATAAGTTTTGAATTATTGAAATCCATACACATGATTACACAACATGATATTATTATATAATATTGCATGCACTCAGGTAGGTGGGAAAACTACGTTCAATTTGGCTTTCCTCTTTGGAGTATTAGATACATAGGTAGTGTTTGACCACAATGGGTGGTTGAGTCAACTCAACCCTTAATTTTCACCTACTACCCTATTTTAAATTGGTGTTATGGTATATAGCTAACATTTAGAATAAGGAGAAGGATAACAAAGCCAATCATGCGAGATAGAATAAATTTACATACACAAACACCCTTATTATATGCAAACACAACAATCAAAATTGTCATAGATCATAGTAAACACACATAATAATTATGAACCATAATAGATAGTGTCACACTGTGTAGATGTCTATGAAGTGTACAGTTATCCAAACTAGTGAAGATACTTTGTTTCTATATTTGAGAATTCATAGGTCCATTCTAGACTATTATTGATGAATATACCCTCTCATGCAGTTGCACATTCTAAAAACAAGCTAAGTACTCAATTCATCTAGTGTTTTTTTTATAAATAAACACTCAGATATGTTTAGTTATTATACATTTTAAGAAAATTTTATTTATCCTTAGTTTTATCATATTAGGTTGCATTAACCCAAAAATAGATGAAAACATATTGGTGAACCTATTACATTATCTTGAGCATGAGATACCTTAGATTTTTTTATGTTTTTCTTATTCTATCCTAGAGTTTTAGATTTATCTATCTATCTGTAATTTTCAGTCTGATTTCTAATTTCCCTTTATTAAATCTCGACTATAATGAATATGCATAATATCTATTTTTATTATTCAATCCATGATAGTCATAATTACATATTTATTTCCTTTAATCTATGATATATTTAACAACTATATAATAAAGAGGGCCAAAAAAAAATTCATCCTAAGGCTAAAATCAATCATGAAGAATTTCTATCCTGCATTAGTACTCTAAGTGAAACTTATTTTGTCCCTCCACAAGGTTCTGATAGCTACCATCCCTCGTAATATTTCCATATTATAACTATTACAATAGGAATTGTAATACACCATATATTACAAAGTGAAGGTCATTAGAATGTTCCTCCTCATCCACTTCCACCTCCTATGAATCTTATTAATGGCCTTTGTATGCATATTTAATTGAACATGCCTAGGGTATGTTCTTGTAAAGCCATATTAGATCAGATAGTTATTATGAGAGAGTCCATAGAGAATATCCAAAATAAAATATGTATAAATTTTACATCACTTAAGGGTAAGACTAAAAATCTAAATAATCCTATAGATAATAGCGTAAATTGCATATGTGTCTCTTCATTCAATAACTTTGTACCTCTAAATATTTCATCATAATTATAGGTTAAGAATAAACAATAATCTACAACTATTAAATCAAGAATTTTTCATAAGAATCATAATAATATAAGTGAAATACTATGGGACATACTTCAAATTCAGTTAATCACTTTGCCTCTTATGCATCTTGTTAAGAGATCCAAATTCTATTGTGCCTATCATAGAATGCATAGACATCATATAGATATTTTTTGGGATTTGAAGAGAAAAATACAAAATATTATTGGTAGTGGTTATCCTTCATTAGTACATCCATTAAATCACCACCATATTCAAGCACACCTTTTAAAATTGAAAAGAATACTAATTATGGTTACATATTTTAAGGAACAATTAGAAAAAAAAATTACATAAAGAATAGATGGAAAAAAAAGTTTAAAACAACGAAAATTATTAAAAGACAAGTTGCAAAAAAAAATTCAATATAAACAACAAAATTTACTTATAAAATAAGAAATTAAGAAATTAGATTTGATTAAGAAAGAGGTTCATAAGAAAGAAATTAAAAATAAATATGTGCCTAAAGATGGTAATGTCATGATCATGATTTATAATGGGGAAACTACAAAGCCTTCTTCATTTCTAAAACATATGCTCATTACTCTTCATATAGATGGAAAGCAATGTATAAATGTTAGATTTGATCCCACTTGAGAAGTTAATATGTGTAGCAAGGCACTTATTAAATCTTTTGGATATGACATTAGATACTTGAATATGCCACTATTGCATGTGACCATTCATAGGACATATTCCATGACATGTATATTTTCATAACAAATCGTAGGCCATTGTATTTTAAATTAATACTACTTTGGTTTGTTAAGTGTTGTATTATAAAAAACAAGGGTCACATTAAGAGGTGTTGGATAAGAATATTGATTACATCACATTCATCATTCGAAGTGATATTTTTTCTTTCTCAAATAATGGAACATCTTCAGATCAAGAAAAAAAATGAAAACATTTCTTCAACTAACGTTCAAGCTAAAACATTTAATATAATCACAATAGAGATGCATGATAATAATAACATAGAACACATTAAGGAGCAACAAAGATCCAATAGACCAATTCCACAATATGGTGTGATTAGTTTTACATATGTTATTATAGATACAAAAAATGATTGGAATGACATGTAAAAATTACAAGATGACATTGAAAATATTCTAGATGATTATAACATGTATGATATAAAAAGTGCATATGAACATCCCCTTAATGAAATATTTGATTGGTAGGAACATAATTTATTATACATATCTTCTTGATGTTTATTTGATTTCTCATCCTCTCTATTCTTCTATCTTGACACACATGCCTAGATATAATTTTGCTTTGATCATTCTACTAGCCCTTGACTCTTTTTTTGACTTGGCCCTTGATTTTTTTATTGTTTATCCTAATCCATATATCTATGACATTTATCCTATGATGATACATCTTTTATATCAGCTTCATTCTAGTTCACATAATTTATAGCATACTAATTATTGACTCTTGCATATCAGCTATCTATACCTATTATGACCCACTTGAGCTATCATGATAACATATATTCATGTTGTTTTAACCTTTTAGAACTTAGGTAGGTATAAATCCTATGTTTGCTAAAGAGCTGGGTAGACTAAATCAAAGAAATAATATGCAATAAATACAACCACTAATTTGTTACAAAATTGACTAGCTTAGACTTTTCTAAAAATAGTAATAAATAGTGCAAGTAATGAATTAACTAGAAAACACCTAATACAGATGATTTAGATGTTAGAAAATAAGATATAATTTGATCTAAGTATCATAAATTATATCCTCATAGTGGAACCCTTATTAGACAATAGCACCACAATTGGATAGTGGTGCCATTATTAGAAAAGTGGCGGTAGTGTCTTGATATTGGCAGTAGTGTCCTTATGCAGGACTGTCTTGAGCTTCTTGGTACACTTATGTCTAGATATTTAGTGTATGTTCATGTGCACACAATTTATAGAATCCTATATTTTTCATGTAATGATTGATTTTTTTGCAAACCCTAATCCTCCATGTAACTAGCATGAGCTGAAAAGTGTGTTCATTAGTAGGGTAGGTTGGACATCCTCAACACTTTATTGTGAAGAGAGTTACCTACATACCAACACTCCTTGGAGGGATCAACCCTGTTGTAATTCTCCCCACCTAAGTGTTGGTACAAGTGCAAGTGTTGCTAGTGTGATAGTGGCCTTGAGTGCCTGGAATGTGATTGAGACTAGAAATCTAGATAATTTGATCTTAGGGATACTATAGATGGTAGTATGCAGAAGTAGGGTAAAATAGGGTTGATAACCTTAATTATGCTCAATTTGTTCTATGTTTGAATGTGTATTTTGCATTTTATTTCCATCAAGTGGTTAGAGCGCTAAAAGTCATGTATCTATGTTGTTATTGCTTGTGTGGGTGATAAAAGATGTCTAGGCCAAACTTAGGAGGTTTTAGTTTGAAAAGATATATGTTTGGAAAATGATAGGTCAAAGGATATTAGATTTATTTTGGGGACACTAGCACCATGTGGCGCTAGTGTCCTTATTGTGGAACTAGTGTCTAACTATCATAACCTAAGCATGAAGGGCTAGGATAGAAAAATGAGGGTTTGGGATTACTTTGGGGTTGACTAGGGACGTTTGAATCCTTTATAAAGGTTGGATAAGTGTGACAATAGAATATAGGGTAGGTTTAGGGCTAATTTAGGAATAAGTAGTTGCAAGTAGCACTCTTAGTACTCAAATACCACTTTTGAGTGATTACACATGTATACATATTAATACATGAGCACATGCACTAATTCTTTCCCATTAAGGGCATGCATATTAATATTTCCTCACACACTTTTGAGTTATGATGTTGTGACTCACATTTACAATGGGAGTACATTGCTTGCCTTCGCTTGCTCCACATTTCCATTACATTTAGTGCACATTATACCTTAACATATGTTATAGATTGTTCGGATCCTTCCCATTCTTATCTTTTCAAATATTTAATACTTGGTCTATCTTGACTATATCAATGTATGGCGAAGTTTTAAAAAAATAAAAATATTCAAAAAATAAAAACCAAGACCTATGCATGAATTATTTTGCTTGTTTATATGATTTATCATTAATCATATATGGTACACTATATTTCTATCTTTTTGTATACACGTGTTTCACAATATACATGAGTGAGATACAAAACATACAAGTTTCATATGACATGGACACATAGATGCCGAACATTCCTACACCTAAGAGCTACCTTCCTATACTAGGGTCATGTTTCCATTGGGGGCATCTTGCCATTATACATAGGTTAAATATTCTATGACTATTACCATTAATTATATTGATTTACTTTACATTGAATATACATGATTTGCGCTAACTCATACTAATAATGTTATTCCACTGGATAATATATTTTGCTATATAGGATTATGATATACATTGATTGTATAGATTAGCTTTGTTTGTTTTATACATGATTGATGTTATTGTGTGTTGCATGATGAGATGCTTATGCTAATTTTTATCTATTTTTTGTGACAGCTGATTGTCTATTGTGTGTGGCTTTTGTCTTGTATGACATTGAGTGTTACTGTATGTGCTTTATTATGTGCATCATGGCCATGGCATTGTTTATGATTCTTTAACTATGTTTGTTATGTGTGGATAAATATATGGTTGTTTGCTAAGATTGATTGTGTTGTGATCTATATCATGCACTCCTCTTATTTTTTGTGGTGTCAAGATACATATCATGCACCTTCCATGCAGTTATTACTCAGTTTATGAATGATAATTTATATTTTAACTATTCACTGCATTTCTCATTGTTATATCTATCTTGACATGACACATTTATGCTCAAGATGCATGTTTCATATATACTTAGGTGATCTATTCTTATTATGATGACATATTCTCCACATGTTAGTACATTTTCTTACACTGGTTATATCTTTGTCTACATAAAATGATGCATATAACTCCTTTTGAGATCAGTAATTTGCAAGTTGCATCCCTTAATTCAAAAAGAGGTCATTCACAGCAACTTGTCTTAGAGACTAAGCCTTCATAGTCAGATATTTTATAATGTGTGCACATGTTATTTCATAATGGTATATGTTTACACATATTATTGCAATTTTTACTTAGATTATGAAAGGTTTTGACATAAAACTAGGGGCATATTCAAGGTATATGTCATGAGTTTCCATGATTATGAGTATCATTTCATAGATTCTATGAAAGTATTTTATAAATTACATGATTTATATTATACATATTATTAAATTGGGGGAATATGTGAGGCATATGTTCATATTATCACAGGTATCATGATTCTTTGGCACATGTTATTAGATTCAAATTACACAAATTATTGGATTAAGGGCATATGTTCTCAATCCAATAATTTATGTATTTATGGTGCACATTCTACACAACAAATATTTTGGCATTACACAATAATTATTCAGGTATTACTCAAGTTTAATCATATAATATTTCTACAAGGGGTTATTCAAATATTTTACACAAATTTTTGTGCATTTTTTAGATTTAGTGGAACCCATAATCGATTCCATTTCATATATATAGTGAGTTGTGTAACACTGAAGTTTTGTGTGACTTAACTCTAGGTACTTCTCCATTTTCAATGAAGGTTGTGGAATATTTAACTCAAACCATGTTTTTACATTAACATTTTTAAGGGGCATGATCACCCCATTCTCCATTGTCCCCAAAAGATAGCTTGGTTTGTTTGCATACATTAATTCTTTAATATTTCATTTTGTATATGTCCAATGTTTCACGTCAGATTTATATCATAAGTGAAAAATAATTTCTACATATTTTATTTTAGGGTTGCATAAGCATTGAGTACCTAATTGAACATACCCATCGTAGTTATCCTCAAGTATCACCTTTTATTCTTTTGCTCTAGTAAATCCATTAGTAGAATAAAATGGAGCCAAATGTAAACACTCATATTTGATTTTAAATACTTGGCAATAACAAATTTGACCAATCTTTAACATACTTGACTTATGCATGCATACATGAATCTTGTTCACATTCCTCCTTAGCCATTCATCTATACATGGGCTTGACCTTTCCAAATTGATGTTACTCTTACACAAGATTTCTCTAGTCTCTTCTTAGATAGCTAAATATCATTCTCATAATATCTCTTGATCTAATAGCATTGTTCTTGTTCTTTAAAAATGTATGTGCTTCTTTAAACAATTATACCATTGCGAACCTACCCACTTATGCTAGACCTAGTTACACACCCTTTAACAACTATTTTCCCAAATTCAAATTGTTCAAATGGGTCAACCCACATGTTTCACATGTCAGTTTAGAGAAAATTACCTAAAAAGTAAGCTATACAAACATATCAATCCGAAGCCTATTAACATCTAGCACTCATATATTTATCATTAAAAATCACTCTACACATTGAGAGAATTATCCTAAAATTTCCAAATCATGAACCCCTCAAATGAGCAAGCCTTGAATTTAGTTTGAATACTATTGTAAGGTCAAATCACAGGTTGTCAAGTGTTGAAAGTTATATGCAGGGTTGTGTTGTATGCTAGTATCATACAAGAGTGCACACGCTCAGTTAGGTGGGCTAACTATGTTTGGTTTGACTTTCCTATTCAGAGTATTAGATATGTAGGTAGCATTTAGCCATAGGAGGTGGTTTAAATCAGCGCAACCCTTCCTTTTCACTTGTTATCACTATTTTCTTTCAGTTCTATAGTGCACAAATAGGGTTTGGAGTAAGGAGAATGATAATAGAGCCATTTGCATGGGATTAAAGACATTTACATACACATGAGCCCTTATTAGATGCAGATGCAATGCTCAAAATTGTAAAAAATCAATGCATACACGCAGGATAGTTCCGCACCCTAATATATAATACCACACTATGCAAACATTCAAAAAATGTGGACTTGTCCAGGGTCGTGCAAATACTTTATTTTTAAATATGAGCATTCACAAGGCCATTCTAGATTGTTGTTGACGAATGTACTTTATCACATTTTGCGCATTTTAAAAACAAACTAAATATTCAAATCCTTTAATATTTTTTATAAATAATAAGTTACTATATTCTACTAATTAGACTCAGATATTTAATTATTGAGATCATTCCTTCCACTCTAAACATTAAATAATAAAATATTATACTTGAATGAAGACCTCCAAAACATCAAAAGATAACAATCATAGAGAAGGGAAGGTCCACAAGATATAACCGAGGTTCCGAGTTTGGGGTAAATGGAACCCTCCACGTTTTCGCAGAGTAGCGGAAACGTGAGCATTCATTTTGTTTTCAATACGAGAACATATTCTCAACGGTCAAACGTTTTAAATTTGAATTCCTTTAAAGAAGAAGTTCGCCCTGCAAAACATTCATGGCCATTTTTGGGCTGTGTATATTTCAATGAGACCAATCTTCCGAACCCCACAAGCCATGATGCCAAGCGCTGCAATCTTGCTAGTCTTTTCCATCGTCATCTGCATTTTGCCTCTGTCCGCGCCAAGGGGTCAATTCTCGTGGCCTCCACAGCAAATCCCCACAGACTCCACCGCCCTTCTATGTGCTCAGTCTCCCTGTTCAGAAACAGAAACAGAAATAGAACGACTCGACCTTTCCAGCTGCCAAGATTGGAACGAAAACGAAGATTTCTTAGACGAGAAAAAAGACCCACATCTGCTTGACCATTTTTCTTCTCTCAACAATGAATTCCCTGCTTCAATGGCTGGTGCGACGAGCAAAAACAATGTACGCATACCAGAGGCAGGGGGAAACGTATCTGAGTCACTGGTTCCTGCTTTTTACATTTTTGGGGACTCTACTGTAGATTGCGGGAACAATAACTATTTGGGCACTTTTGCTAGAGCTGATATGCCTCCCTATGGCAGAGATTTCGATACCCACATGCCCACCGGAAGATTCTGCAATGGCCGCCTTACTGTAGATTATTTGGGTATGTAAGTTAATCCTTGGCTTTTGCTTTTCAATCTTTTTCTTGAATTTTGATATTCAATACACTGAAATTTGGGTCTTAAATGTTATATGGAGGTGAAGCTTTGATTTATTGTGTGTATTACAGCGGTGTTGATGGGGCTACCCTTCGTTCCTACATATCTTGGAGAGGGCGGACTGGTGGAGAATATGATGCGGGGCGTCAATTTTGCATCTGCAGGAGCAGGGGTTTTGTATTCCAGCGGCGCTGATCTGGTTAGTGATTGGTCTTTTCTTCCCCAGTTGTACCATACAATTTTCACATTGTTCTAGTCGTGTAGGCTGCCTTCTAAGGCTCTGTTCTTAATAGTAATGCTCCTGTAATCCTTACAGGCTTCTCAAGTAACACAGTGTTCTTAATTGTCATACTGAATGCTTCAAAACCCATTGGACAATTTCGTCAGGGATTGTTAAAGCTTAATAGTGTTAACATTGTATGGGCCAGCTAGAACTTGAACTTGAACTTGGGACCTCCAATTTTTCTGTTAGGTGCTCTGCTTATTTGTTAACTTGTTTTGGTTCAGAGTGGAATTACCTCATTGTTTTTGACACACTCTTAAACCGCACCTCTGTGATAGGAACTCCTAATTCATGTTAAATTTTTATGGGCCAACTAAGACTTAAACTTAGGACCATCTGGTTTTTTGTGGGGATGTTGAGCTCTTAATTCCACTTTAATTATGTTAAATTTTCATGGGCCAGTTAAGATTTAAACTTAGGACCACTTATTTTTCTGTGGGGATGTTGTATCATTAAATTTTTATTTTTTTTTTTTTAAAAGAGTGGAGCTATCTCGTATGCTCAGGACATCTTTTCAATACCTCTTTTTTCGGTTCAGAGTGAAGTTATCTTATTGCTTCTAACACCCTCTCAAACACTACATTTGTGTGTGAGTTCTCAATCTGATTTTGTTTTATGTTAAATTTTCATGAGCCAGCTAGAACTTGAACTTGGGACCTATTTTTCTATTGTGGTGCTCTAACACCAGATTATCTCTTTTTAGTTCAGAGTGAAGTTGCTTCATTATCTTAGAAACCCTCTCAATGCACATTGTTGTGCTATCGAGTTTCTAATCTAACTCCCATTTCATGTTAAATTTTCATAAGCCAGTTATAACTAATTCATGTTCAGAGTGGAATAGTTCCTCATTCTTTCAGACACTCTCTTAAACTACACTTTTGTGATAGGAGCTCCTAATCCCACTCTAATTCATGTTAAATTTTGAGCCAGCTAAGACTCAAACTTAGGAGTTAGGACCACCTCTGAGAATGTTGTACGATTAAATTAGACATCCTTTCAATATTACTTTATTGCTTCTGACACCCTTTCAAATTATACATATGTGCTGTGAGCTCCTAAACTGATTTTGTTTTATGTTAAATTTTCATGAATTAGTTAGGACTTGAACTTGGAACCTATTTTTCTGTCGGGGTGTTCTATCACCAAGTTATTTTTTTTAGTTTAGATTAAAGTTATTATTTGATTGTTTTAAACACCTTCTCAATCCACATTCATGTGCGCTCGAAGTTCCTAATCCAACTCCCATTTTAAATTTTCATAAATCAATTATGACTTGAATTTGGAACGTTTCATTTTTCTGTTGGGATGCTCTACCATTATTATTTTTTTTTTTTTTCAGAGTGGAGTTACCTTCACCCCTCTAACCACACTTATGTGCTTGGAGTTCCTAACTTTAACTTTGAGTAATGTTAAATTTCCATAGACCAGCTAAAACATAAACCTAGAACTTATGTGGAGTGCTTTACCACTGAGCTACTTTAAACTCTTTTTGGTTTGAAGTGAGAATTGTTTCTTCTTTGACCTCTTTCTGGTGAATGGTGGAATTAAGTTTAATTATTGGTATGGCTGATTTTGCAGGGGCAGCACATATCCCTAACGCAGCAGATTCAACAATTCTCAGACATGTCGCAGGACATGTCGCTGTATTTCGGCGAAGACCAAACAAAAGAGAGAATATCCAAGTCTGTAATCTACGTCTCCATTGGCAGCAACGACTACATTCACTTCTACCTGCGTAATGTCTCCGGGATTCGATCCCTTCACCCTCCCTGGAAGTTCAACAAGCTGCTGGTGCGAGGCGTCAGAAACGAATTGATGGTATGCATAAATAAACAAAGAAACAACCCTCTGTATTTGATTTGAATTGTCATATGCATTTTATTCATGGTTTTTCTGTTGCAGCATTTGTACGATGCAAATGTGAGGAGAATGGTTTGCGTTGGAATGGGGCCTCTGGGCTGTGCTCCGCACTACTTGTGGGAAACAAACAGTCAAATGGGGGAATGCGCAGAGGAGATAAACAACATGATTATAGAGTACAACTTTGCCATGAAATACATGGTAGAGAGCCTCAATTCCAAACTTCCTGGAGCCAATATAGTTTTCTGTGACATATACGAGGGACTCATGGACATCATTCGCAATCCCCAGGTTTATGGTAAGTTTTTATTTTCCTCATAACAGTATGTGATGGTTTTGGAGATTAAATTTAGGGTTTTGAATGAGGTCGTTATATGATAAGAGTGTGGTGGTTCAGAGTTCGAGTCTACGAGCGATGCATGCTGTGGGCTGGGCAAATTCGGAGGGGCGTTCGCCTGCGCATTTACCGGCGAGGCTTGCGGCGACGCGTCGACACACGTGTGGTGGGACCAGTTTCACACTACCGACGCCGTTAATTCCATCATGGCAGACAACCAGTGGAGTGCGAAATATATGAACGTTTGCCATCCTATGAATCTCCACGAACTGGTTCAGGCTGTTTCTTGAAATCTTTTCCCTTGGATGCAGACTCTTTTTATCAATTTTCTCAAAATTCATTGGGCCAATAGCGTATAGTTTATTTTCACAGTGATGTTATTGGTTGTCTACGTGGGGTTTGATTTGCCACCATGGCCTGAGCGTGATGTGGGTTTTGATTTGATTTAGCAGCTCTCCAATTTTTTTATTATAGTTTCTCCAAATAATTTCAATATAACTTTTATTTTTAATATTGAGATGTTATTATAGATTGAATATTTATCTCGATTTCTTCTTGGTGTAGAGAAAATATGTATTTTGCTTTCAAATATGAAGATTTGATTTTAATTCTTATATATATATTTTTTTATAGGTTGAGTGAAATTTTAATTGTTTTTAAGTTTTTTTCTATTTTGATGGGTACTATAAATATTTTATTTTAACTATTATATTATAATTAAAGGAAAACAACAAAAGCGTTATTGCAGGGGTTAAAATGGTAGTAAAGATGAGAATTGAAATAAAACAATTGTCGAAAATGAAGAATGATGACATTTTTTTGACTAAATATTTATTTGAAAGAAAAGAGCCTTTACCATGTAATGTCTCAATAATAATAATTTCCAATAAATATGCTTTTAATGTTGTGTATTTTCATTTTCAGAGCTTCAATCAATCCTTATGTGTAGTGGGAAGAAGCAACATATATATATATGAAGTCAGAGAAAACATTTGCTTGCTATAAAAACAATGTTGCCAATGCAGAAAATGGATTCAATGTTTTACATTTCATGGCCTCCATGGTTACAATTAAGAGAAAAATCTACATTTTCTCTTATTCTGCTTTGATAGTATTTATAACCACCTCATTCATTTTCTAGCCTAGTGCTTTAAAGCCTAAATCACTCATCTAAGCACTAGAGCAATTGAGTTCAACACAAAGCCACTAGGATTCGAACCCTTCAACCCATTTCATTTCCCACATCACATACAACACATTACTGCCAAAATCACTGCCAGAGGAAGAGGATTGAAATAGCAATGGGAGGCCTTGTACAATCATCATTTTAACGACAATCGAAATCATAATCATGGTGTCCTCTGATTTCAGGTGGTCGTCAATCACTGAAACAAATGGAGCAGCTATTGATTAGCGTATAATTTCATAGACTAAGGTTTATAGCTTTGTTCTTGTTGGGAGTTGCATTCCCTTAGGTTATTCTCACTAGAAGAACCGCTTCTGAGCAATGATATGTTGAGCAAGGTCAAGGGATCGAAACTGCACAATGATCTAGAGATTTAAGGTGAGCCTAAACACGAAGCTAAATGTGAAGCTCCTTGGGGGTTTTGATAGACTTGTAGCTATTGAACGCAAATTGTCGCTCACGACCCTGTGGAGACTTGATCCCTCATTGGCTAGATGCAAACAACTAATTTGCTATTAAAATCATTGGTGTTTTTAGAATTTATTGGGGATTTGATGAGATTTGGCCTTTTGAGCTAACGATACTCGACCTTGACAGCTTTAGAGTCCCTCTCATTGAAATTATTGCTTTGTTCCCTACAACTCAAACTCACTCTGTTAATATTATTAGTCCCGAAGGGGTATATTAAAGAAGGGGTATACTAAAACAATTAGTTTGATTTAGCTTCTGATTAAACTCATCCTTCTCCACTAATCATAAATCATTGTTTTTTGTGCATTGAAAAATTTGAATGTTTTTAATAGTCAATTTATCCATTTGTTAACAAAAAATGTGAAAAAAGGTATTTATCTATATTTTCATCGGTTAAAATTGTGCCCATGTTTTTAAGGAGCAGACTGATGATGTCATGTACAGTATCATGCCAGATTTGCTAGCAAAAAAGGTAAATGTGTTGTCAGGGTCGTGCAGGGCACAAGGCTCAAGAAATTTGGCGATCTAATTTGTCTCCATCGCATTAAGATGCCATGTCATTTTCCACTAATAAGGAGGAGAAAATAATATTTTGGTTTTGGCCATTTTATGAAGCTCCGAGAGCATGGGAAATGAAGGCATTTCCTTCAATCATGTAGATGGTAGGGATTTTTACTGAGCGCAATTGTTATTTTCTAACATGTAAGTATTACCAGTAGAATGTTGTCATGTTTGATTAGCTTATTTGTTTTAATTTTCTATTGTGGCATTTTATTAGCTTTGTTGTTCACAATTTATGTATATAAAGGTTACTTAGCAATCAAACTATAACCTATTCAGATACAAACAACATTAATAAGGAGGCATCCAAATCCAAAAACAATAGACACTAATTCTCCCCTTGCACTTCACCTGCACAACCATAACCTCACTCTAGAGCAGCATAAGAAGCAATCACATAGGTTAGAAGGTCGAACCCCAGGTAGAGACATAGAAGGCAATTTAAAATTAAAGCACAATAGGAGTCGAAGCTCTATCCCCTACACAATCTACAAGAGCCATTGCAACAACAACCAACACATGTATTTAGACTTGTATTGTAAGCACCCTAATTCATTTGATGATCATCACTTAGAACCAGAGGCAGACTCTAACTCAGATTGACCACTGATATACAAGCAGTTCATGCTCAAACTTAAAGATGATATCCAACCCCAACAAGCTTACTGTAGATATGAAGGATATAAAGCAGATCATATTCACCTTAAAAAACATGCCTTCTTTGAAGCTCATATTTAGACATAGACTGGCTTAAATATATGTATCATCCTTCGCACATAAAGCTTGCCCTACAAACAAGAAATCAAAATGCAAAAGATACAACAAAAGATCCATTATAAGCCTTATTAGTGAAGGATCAGATGAAAGAGTTGGTTAAAAAAGATTTAAATTATCACATTCAGAGAGTAAAATCATATTGTTTTTGTGGAGTGGAGGGGTGTAGCAAGGGTTTTAAGGCCCTTCACTTTCTTGTTAAACACCTCCATAATAGACATCTAGACGTTGTGAAACCTTGCATTTCAAAAGCAAAAGAGGCGATATACTTTCAAAATTATATGAATGATCCAAATTCACCAGATCATGATTATATGCACTTTTCATTGCCCAAATCAAGCACTGAAAAGTGCATATAATCATGATCTGGTGAATTTGGATCATTCATATAATTTTGAAAGTATATCGCCTCTTTTGCTTTTGAAATGCAAGGCTCCACAATGTCTAGATGCATACCTGGGATTGTAGCTTTGATCAACTAAAAACTTTCTGGTTAGAGCTTAACTACCATTAAATCAACTTTACAAACAACATATATAGTTATTGATAAAGGCCAGGTTGTAAATATTACCAGCTCAAATTGTGGCTTTAAATCTGGGATGCAATTGATCTTAATACACCATCTTTAACAATATCTAATCTTGTTAGATCTCAGACCACATTGAGAAAGGTCTCAAATGTAGTGCAAAATAAAATTAAAAAAATAGCTAACTCATTGTCCACACATCTTTGACCATAAAACCTTTAGCCCTAATCATGGAAGTAGGCAAGACCAAATTATTTTTAGTGATATTATCTTCAAAAACTCCCATTGTAACTTATATCTTTAGCAAAATTATATTGTAAAGAGATAAAGGTCACAGAGCGCAGATACATGTAGCAGCATTCCCTGAATCCCAATTGCCCTAATTAATGAGCGTTTAGGGCTAAGATTTTATTTGGTGTTAGAAATTTTATTTTTGTAGGCTGTATTTTTTGTTGTAATTTTGAATATGGTACTTACAATTGTTTTATGTCCTTCAGTATATAGAAATATTATGCATTTTACATTCAAGGCTTTATGGCATCGAATAGATGTCAAAATAATTTCCAAACAAATTTCACCTGGGAAGTTTTTATACTTTAGAACTTTATGGGCAAGAATTAGGGGTTGTCTCTACGTCGATTTATTTTCTTGGATCATAATTGGCTTTGCATATTCAATTTGACATTTAAAAAAACCTATTCTTATGGTAATATGAATATCCTTTATTTTAATTTCTGGGTGTAATTAAAATTATTCATTGCATTCTAGCTAAAAACCAACTAGCAATGGATTTCAACTAACTCATCTATGAAGTTGAAGAATGTCATAAAAAAATAATTTTGTTGGTTCTAATCATTTCATTAATTCAAATAATTTCATGGTTATATCTCAATTAGTTTTGATTATTGATTGTTTGTTAAATCTAAGGATTTATTTGCATTAAACACATTTTATTATTACTAAAATGATTTTTAAAATGACCTCGAGCCATCATACTAGAGATAAACAAAATATTTTCATGTTCTATGATAAGCAATGTTTAGAACAAATTTTAATTATATCTTAACTCTCGCATGGACTTGGCCTATGGTGCCCTTGTTATTTTTACCATCACAAGTGGATTGCTCATCTCATGCTTAACTAACTGAATAATAAAAAAAAATGATTACAGCTCATACAATGATGATAGTAATGGCCTCGATTCACATGAATGTTATAATAATATATAAAAGTTTAAGCCAACCAATGAACATGAAATAAAATTATTATGAACACTGTAATAACATATAAAAGTTTAAGCCAATCAATGAATATGAAATAAAATTATTATATTCTTTAGTTAAAAAGTTTGTAATTTATCTATAGAAAAGGTTCACATATTTCAATGCATGGAAAATAATGACATTTGATAGGTTGATAAGCCATGGTTTAATCGTAAGTTAAAAGAAAATTGAATGAAAGCAAAAATAAAAAAGATGATGGATGGAAAGGACAAAAATATGACCTAGAGCAAGATGTATAATCCATTACATGGTTATGGTTTCTCTTATAGGTCTTTTATCCTTTTATCTTAAAAAAAAAAAAATTGTGGTGGTTATGCTTTGTTTCATGTCTCCTTTTTTTATTTTATCTATAATAATGTGGAGATAAAAAATGTCTTAAAATACATCCATTTGCAATATGTTGAGAGATATCAATATCAAAGTTCTTATCATAGATTTTTTACATATTAAATTAAATAATAATTCTATTACTTTCTCTGCCTATTTCCTCTTAACTAATGACAAATGGTATCAATCTAGAGATAGGCTATTATGTCTAGTTTGAAAGAATCTTACAATAGACTCCAAACTCCACTGTATAGCTAGGATATTACAATTTTTTTATTTACTTCTCTAAGCAAAAAGAAAAAAAAAAACATCTAATTAAGGGTCAAATGGATGCCAAATTTAAGGTCGAAATTATCTTTTGATGGTCAAATGAATGCTAAGTTTAAAGTTGAACATAATTGTGAACAATTTGTTCCATTATACTCCCTTACAATCATTATAGAATGCCTATCAACATATTAAGATCGAGATTAATTTATTAGTATGGATATGATGTAGTCACGGTTAGGGGTCTCATTGAAGAGATACTTTCAACCGTACAACCTTCAAAATTACATGGTGGAAATAATGAAAACAAATGCAACAATAAATAAACTCAGTTCTTTATTAGATTTCAATAATTGAAAATATAACTTGCATAAAATAACAACACAATAATACACAATCTCAAATGATATGTATTTACAATAGATCCTTAGATCTATGTCTGCTAACTCATAGTCTTTACAATTATAATTGTCTCTCATAGTACTCACTATGATCCATACTTAAGCTCGTTGACTAGTTGGCTTAAGCATAGGGGAATGCTTATATAGGCATAATACTCACCTAATTACAATAATGCTCAATAACCCACTAACATTATTAAATATTTATACCACATCACTATTTTCCACAAACAAAAATCGATCATTATAATTCCAATGCATCTTAACACATCACAACATAAGACATCCAACAAAACACATCACAAAGTGAAATTATATGAATCCATAACAACCTTTCATTATTCAAGGAATTAATTGAAAATGATTAGAAACTACAATGACTCTTTCCCCATAACACATCACAAGAACATATGGTCACATAACAAGTTACATGAAAGTCACAACCTTGCATGGTTAAGTTGTAAAACTTTGTAACCAAAAGATGTGCTAGAGAATCCTTGTGTAATTATCCATATATTTGCATTGTTGTGCACCAACATCCCACATAAGACATCACAAAATTGCACATTATAACCCATAATCCTCAAACTCTCAATTTTGTGTGAATATTCTAAACTAGTACTAAACCAAACAAATACCTCCAAAACTTACTTGCACAAAGCTTCACAAGAAACTACAAACTGACCCAAACCATGTGCACCATCAAAGGATACACAAAACATTACAAAGAACTGGTTCACATACAAAGGTTGGATAAACAAAATAGACAAAACTGTGTATAACTCAGGAATTGCATAAACTATAAAAATACTTATTTTTGGCTAAGCGTTAGACTAATTATTTTTGGTTGATGTAGGATTATTATTGAGCTAGGATTCTTGCATCATACACCCTAGGTAATAAAAGAAACGTGAGATCTTGCTCATACACCTTATAAGAGTTATGTTATTGGCATTCCTTATTTTTTTTTATTTTGATACATTTTTCCATATCACATACTCAATTTCTTGACCCTTCCATTTTACCATATATTCTTTGTACTAGGTATCAAATATTCGCTTACTGATTCTTGAATCAATTAGCCTCTCAATTTTCATGTGCACTTTCTCAAGCATTTGTGCTCTCAAATCGATGTCTTTAAAATATGTGATTGTGTTTTCCTTGCTATTCTTCCCTTCATGATACAAATACTAATAAACCACACTGAATATAGGTGATATGTATATCCCATCAGGTAATTCTATCTCATATGAATTTGTTGCAAACTATTTCAACACTCTACATATCTAAATATTCTTCCTTTTTAAATTATCATAAGTTCCTTTTGGAAATATTTCTTTTCTCAAGTGTGTTAAGACCAAGCCTTGTACCTAATATTCCACTTCTCTTCTCCTGATATCTACATGATGTTTGTATTGTGCACTACTTCTATCCAACTGTTTGCATACTTGTTGATGTAAGTCACACATATACTTAGTAAAAAAAATTGTCACAACACTTTTTATTCCTCTCTATGATGCTATATAATTTTTAAACACTTCTTAGACTTGAGCCATAAAAAATTTGAAATAGTGTCCTGATAGTACTCGTATTAATCGAATTATTATAAGCAAACTCAACTTTAGCCAAAATTGAATCCCACATTCTTGGATTTCATTTACTCAAACATCACAATATATTTCTCAAAATTCTATTAACTATCTCCATTTCTCCATTCATCTGAAGATGATATGCAAAACTGAAATGGAGTTTGGTATTCAACTTCTTCCAAAAGGTCCTCTAGAAATGTTGATGAATATAGGAAAAACATAATAAATTCCAATAGGCACAAATCTACACAAATTAATTATTGAGCAATAAAAACCAAATCTAGTTTTTTATTAATTATTTTAAAAAATAAACAAGAGTTTTTAAATAAATCACAACTCAAAATTAGAGTTGTCATGCACAACTAAAAAACTAACTAAATAAAAAAAGCTACATAGAATTAACTGAACTTACTATTTTTAGTAGCCATTACTTTTAGAAACTTTTAAATGCAAGCTTGAATGGGCCTAACAAGTATCCCATATTCTCTACATGGATAAATGAATCCAGTTGATGACTTGCAACTCAAGTTCACACCTAGTTACAAAAATATCAAAATTCTTAAAAAATTGAAAATAATAATTAAAATACGAATTTTGACTTTTAGATGTTTATTTCAGCCCATGATATTTTTAAAAATGGGCCCTAACTCGATAAATTTGGTTATGGTGCCACGGTTCTCTTCAAGACATTTCTTTAAAAAAATAAATAGGCTCAATCAATTTCCCATATCCAAAGTTATGGCCTTCGTAAGATAGGCTCCTACATCGTTCTCTTATGGTAAAAAAGAAATTAACTCCTATGAGTTGCCCTATTAAATTCCTTCCATTTGTCCTTGTAGAGATTCTCCAGTTCCCATTTTGAAATCTAAGTGTTTTCTTCTTGTTTTATTCCTTCCCACTATACCAAATACCTGTTATAGCTACGTTTCCTAGTTTTTACTATTTTCTTGTCCAAAACCTGTGTTATCATTTCTTTCCTTTTTTTGGTACCATGTCACTTCATATATACTTCTTCCCATTCATTATCTACTCCATGAAATGAATATAAAAAAGAAACATTGAATAGTAGAGAAATATCAGATTTTTGTGGCAAACTTACCTCATAAGCATTGTCATTTATTTTATTCATAGTTTTTCATGGACCAATCTTCTTATACTTTAACTTATTATATATTTCTTGGGAAAATATTTATTTTCTTAGGTACACTATCACTAGTTATCCTTCAAATATATTTTCCCTTCTTGTTACATTTATTGTTTCATTATGCTTATCACCATTTTTTTTATCTTTCTCCTTATTTCTTCTTAAAATTATTATATATGCTCCACAAATGTCTTTACATCATCATTAACTTGTTTTTCAATTGGTAATTGCACTAAGTCTATAAACCCTTAGGATTTCTGCCATAAACAATTTGGAATGGTCATTTTCCTATTGACATGCTCATTGAACTATTATATGCAAACTCATCATGTGGTAAAACCATGTCTTATTGCTTGGGATTCTTTCCAACAATGCATCTCAGCAAATTTCCCAAGATCCTATTTTTCTAATTCTATCTATCTATTTGTTTGAGAGAGGTATGCATTACTAAATTATAGTTCCATTCCTAACTTCTTCCATAGAGTCCCCCAAAAATAACATAGAATTTTTTAATATTTTTTTGAATTAATGGTATTTAGAAAACCATGCAGTCTAACCACCTCTTTGAAAAATAGATCTGCTACTCTAAGAGCATCATTAGTTTTCTTGCATGCAATAAAATGAACCATCTTAGATAACCTATTTTCAATATAAAAAAATGAATCATTACTTCTCTATGTGTTTAGTAACCCCAATACAAAATGCATACTCAAATCTATCAATGACCCTCTTGGTATTGGAAATTGCATGTAAAGCCCTGGGTTTTGTATATAACCTTTAGCAACTTGATATATCCTACATCTTGATGCATTCCTTGCCACATCTCTCTTTATCTTTAACCAAAAACACTTATCTTCCAACAAAACTATTGTCTTATTTTTACCAAAGTGTCCACCCAAACCACCACTATGTAATTCTCTTAAAATATTGTCTCATATAGAAGTAACTAGAATACACAATTACTTTCCCTTAAAGAGATAACCATCCTACAAAATATAATCATCATGAATATAACATGCATCACTTGTGAATGGATTCTTGCATTGTTAAACAATATTTCCAAAATCTAGATAAAAATAATACAATTCCTTGATAACCTCAAATCCAACTACTTCACTAACCATAATAGTTAATGATGTCACATGCATAATCAAAGAATAAACTACCCAATTTATGCTTAAAAATAAAATTATATATTTACAAGAAAGAAATCCACTTTGCATGTCTATTATTTAATTTATCTTAAGTGTTCACATACCTCAATTCCTCATGGTCTGTAAAAAGAATAAAATTGGGCACTTATTAATGCCTCCAATGTCTTAGTGCTTATACAATGACATAAAATTCAACATCATATTAGAATATTTTTTGTTTACCTCATTCAACTTCTCATACTAATATGTTATTGATATTACTTCTTGACTAAATACAACACCAATACCCACATGTGAAGCATCATAGTCCACCTCAAATACCTTGTTCAAATATGTTGATTCTAAAAAAAGTACTTCTGCCACCTACTTCTTCAGTAATTGGATACTTTTTTTTGGGTGACCTTGTTCACAAAAAATATTTTCCCTTTGTGAAAGCTATTATTGGTACAATAACACTACTAAAATTATTAATGAATTTTCTATAAAATGTTGCTAAGCCATGGAAACTCCTTACATGTAATATGTTTCTTATAATATGCCACTCAACAATTACCTTTACCTTTTCTTCATTTATTATTACACCATAATCTGATATTACTATCCCAAAAATACCAAAATTTTATGCACAAACTTGCACTTATTTATATTTACATAGAGATTATTTTTTCTTAGTAATTCTAATACCATTTTCCAATTCCTTAAATGTACTTCTTTACTCTTAAATCAAAATACACTACTACAAAGTTATCAATATAATCTGGTAACACATTGTTCATGGTCCTCATAACTGTGTTGGGTGCATTGGATAAAGCAAATGATATCACCAACCACTCATATAATCCATCCCTAATATTGAATGTTGTTTTCTATTCATCTCATTCTTAAATCTAAATTTGAGAGTAGATGCTTTGTAGATCAATCTTAGTAAAGTATGAAGCTCTTGTAAGTACATCTATCATCTAGGAGGGGTATAAGAAATATATATTTAATGGTGATATTATTGATTGTTATATTATCTATACACATCATCCATGTTCCATCCTTATTTATAGTTAATAATGTATGAGTTACACACATACTCATGCTTTCCCTCACTCCAATGTTTTTCACCAATTTAGCCACCTACCTATTCAATTATACATATTATTTTGGGATCATATTATAAGTTGCTTGATAGGATAAAGATGATCCTAGAGTTAAATCAATATGAAATCTAATATCTCTATTTGGAGGTAAACCATCTAGAAACTCATCAAGTATAACATAAACATATTCTTCTAATAATTTTACTACTTCTTTTTAAAGTTGCACAACCTATACTTCTTCTTTATTTGCCATCAATGCATACTAGAAACCTATCATGTTCATCTCTCGATAAATTATTTTGTTGATAACATGATTTATACCTACATGTCTTCTTTAAGAGGTAACATAACTACCTTTTAACCATATTTCTAGATGATATATGTTCTTCTTTCCATCATGGATTGTTTTCTTATCATATTGCGATGATCTTCCCAACAACATATGGTATGAAACCATTGGGATAACATCACACCATATTTCATCCATATACGTATTTATTATGGAATACTTGATTAAACACCTCTTATCTATTGTAACTTAATTAATTTTTTTAAACCATGAAATACGATTAGGATAAAAATGTTTTTCACATTGAAGACCTAGTTTTTCTACCATTTCTTTAGAAACCATATTTTCATAACTTCCACCATAAATAAAAACTCTATATACCTTTCCTCTTGAAGTGCATCCAGTTCAAAAAATATTTATATGTAGTCATAAGTCAGCACTATCTTTATCCTGTGTATGTTTTTCTTGCAGCAATCATTGTTCTCATCATTAGATTTTATACTAATTTGCTGCAACTTCTAATTTTTGTTTTTTTAACTCAACATCAACCATATTCACCCTTAGCTGATCCTATTACCTCATCTCTTTTGCATGATAGTGTGGACACTACAATTATTTATTCCCTTCTTCATAAAATATTTAACAAATATAAGATCTACATGCATTGTTTCATCCTCTACCACCACCATAGCCTTTACCTTTCTAAAATCAACATCCTCTTTATTGATTTTGAAACCCTTACCTAGTATCTTTTTATTTCTCTACTCCATTTGATAATTTTTATTTTGTGGGATTAAACGCACTGCATTCCATTACTAGATATGGCTTTCCTCTCTTCAACCTAGGTGATCTCTAAAAATATAATCTATTTTGTTTCTCTTCTACCTTCAAATCTAGTTGATAGGCATTTTTCATACTACTAGTTCTATGCATGTTTGAATCATCTTGAATATTTTTTTTAAAACCATTTACATACCCTATACACATTTTTTTATGTTTCATCATGCTCCTACTCAAATGAAAAACTTGCAAAACTCATTTTCATAGCATTGTACACTATGATTCTTTTGCCTTATATTCTAAAATATTCTATAATGGGTATATGGATAATCCATAGAGAGTAATTTCTCTCTCATCTTCTCCATATTAATCAAGGTTTTTAATATTATCTTTTACCTTTTTTTCCTTTCTCTTTGTAGGTGACACCACCATATCATTACATGACCCTTCAATTTTGTACATGAAAATTTTAATTTCTTTCCTCTACCAGAATTTTCCATTCAAAAAGTTGTTATACTATTTAACTAGTTTATTAACTCCTCTGGTTTTAAACTACACTTATAATTTGAAACTTCCACCTTTGTTCCTTCATTTCTTCATTCTAAATCCATAAAAATCATTTCTTCGATTGACTATGGCTACTCTTATTCTTCTTCCTCTTGATGAATCTCTTCTTCTTATCTATTTTTTACTCTATGTTATAAACTATTTATTTTTCTCTCTAACGTGTAATAATTGTGGTGAGATATTCCACTTGCCTCTACAACTATTGCATATTCCTATTCATCTATACATAACTTCCTTGTCTTCTTCCCATCTTATTTATGCATGTTCTTAAAAAACTAATTTTATATAAAATATAATTTAAAAAATTAATATGCATTCACAAAATATTACCTTTTAGAACTAATCCTGACTCTGATACTAGATGATGAATCTAAGAAACATACAGTAAGTTTTAATAGGCACAAATTTACACAAATGAATTCTTGAGAAAGAAAATACCAATTATAATTCTTCATTAATCGCTTAAAATAATAGATAAGAGTCTTTAAATAAATTACAACTCAAAATTAGACTTGTATGCATAAATAAAAAGCTAAATAAATCTAAAAACTACCTAGAGTTAATTGAACTTACTATTTATAAAAACTATTATTTTTAGTAAATGTTAAATGGAAGATCCAATAGGCCTAATAATTATCCATTATTCTCTACATGACTAAATAAATCCAAAGGGTGACTAGAAACTCAAGTTCATGCTTAGTTACAAAAATATCAAATTCTAAAAAATCTAAAAATCCTAAAAAAATAATTAAAATATATTTTTTGTTAGATGGTTGATTTTAGCCCTTGAAAATTTTCAAAATGGATGTTAATCAGATAAATCAAGTTATGACACCATATAGTTCTTTAAGATGTGTGTGTTTGAGAAAGGGCTCAATCAGGTTCTCAGATGAAAACTTATGGCCTCTATACAAGAGAGGATCCTGCATCAAATGTACAACAAATTTCACATCCCTCTTCGATACTATACTACACAAAAATCCATGCATTCACAAAACTTCCATGTAAAAACAAGTTCACAATGTGTGTCAAATCACTCATCTTCTTGAAATAAATAAAATGTGTTATCCTAAAAAATTTATCCACAATCACATTTATGCAATCATGTCCTTTCTATGTCCTAGGAAATCCTAAAACAAAATCCCTGTTGATATCCTCCCATGGTCTCTATGGAATAAGAAATGGTTGATACAACCATGTGTTATGACTTCTCCCTTTTTACAATTAGAAAATTCTACATTCATGCACATCTACACTTAGCTTTGGAAAACAGTAGTTTTCAAACAACTACGCATATGTTTTGTCATAACTTAAATGACTTGATAAACATCCACTATACTTATCCTTGATAAAACTATCATGAATTAAACCTATAAGTATACACAATTATGCTCTTTAGAACAACAATCCTTCTTGCATGAAATAATCCAACCATGGTTTTTTGTTTCCACTCACTAGTTTTGCACATGATTTCTATGCATCTATGAAATCTGCATCTTCTTCATAAATAAATTTCATATAATCAAATCCCATGAATCATAAATATTTTTCAATAAAATAACTCTGTGAATTGTCACATTTTTAAATCTATTGATCCAAGCAACAATTCAGGTGATAATTCAGATGACGGTTCCACCCCAATTGATGATAGAACTTTTGGGAGCCATAACTTTTGCACTGTAGCTCCAATTGACTCACCGTTTGAACCATTGGAAAGATAATAATGAGGAGAACATGGTGAGATGGCATGGAGATTCACTCAATGGATTTTGTTCCTTGAAAACCCAATGGAAGTGCCCCAAATTTCAATTTTAGTAGTGCAGTCTAAAAATAGTAAGTTTCTAAAAATAGTAATTCCTTGAATTTTGTATTGTTTTAAATTGTGGAAGTCAAACCAATTAATATACCTCAATATTGGTGACCTTCCACATCCTCCCCCTGATTTCAAAAATGTGTATAAATGAAGATGTAACTTGAATTGGAAATTAGACATCTCTTCCCATAGATAAGCATATAGTTGTATTACGATCTTGAGTAATAAAACATCTCTTCTCAGAGAAATCATTGCTACTATGTTATTTTTTGTGTTATTTAAATATTTTTTAACCAAAACTTTAGAGTTTTGGATCAGTGGTATCAGAGCAGTTTGTCTTGAGAGTGTATGATCCCGAGGATGAGGTTAGGCTACAAGAAGCTTGGGTGGAAAACAATAGAGCTTCTAAACTATCCACCTATTCTCTCCAAACAACTTAAAATGGTGGATGAAACTGAGACATCTAGTCCTTTCAAGAAAATGGTGAATGAATCCCTCTAATGGCGACAAGCACAGATGCTACAACAATTTTCCCAAATTCTCCAATAACTCCTGATGGAAAATTTTGGCTCCTCATCTACACTTCCTAGCTCCTCATCTATGGAACATCCTTTCAGTGCCCCAACACCCTTCAAGGTTCAGGTTAATTTTGATATTCCTACATTTTAAGGCAAAATTAATGCTAATGTAGTATAAAATTGGTTGGATCAATTGTCTTCCTACTTCTTTGTAAATAAATTCACCGATGGAGAAAAGATCACTTTTGCTCTTTTGAAAGCATCATTGCCCATGAAAAATTGGTGGGAAGTGTACAAAAAGAGGTTATGTATAGATGAAATAGGTCTTGAGGTGAAACCTACTTGGGATGATTTCATGGAAGTGGTAAAGGAAGAATAGTATCCCATTGGAGCATATGATGATCTATACATACCGTGGCAACAACTTCACTAAGGTAAGGACCAATCTATTCAAGATTACACATACATTTTTCATTCTTTGTCTGAAAGATTGAGCATCCAAGAAAGCGAGTAACATAAGAATCTAAAATATCATGGTGGACTACAATGGTACATATGGGGGGAAATGAAACTCTTCAATTTGGAAACCCTCAGTGAGGCATACAAGTTCATAGTGAAGATTGAGCAAAAGCATGGCAGAAAGAATATAAAGAGTCAGCCTTAAAAATGGAAAAGTTACAAGGAAGGTCAAACAAGAGGCCAAAATTGGAATAAAAAAGAGTTTTAAGATAAGAAACACCAGAATGGGAAGGCTAAATAATGGTGTGATTACCACAAAACTAGAACTCATTCCAAAGAAGAATGTCGAGCCATCAAGTCACTACTTTCTGAGTCACAATACTCGACATTTACTACTCTATCTCATAATCAACCTAAATTCAAAGAGGATAAAGAATAAATTGTACATGTTGAGCCCAACATCATCATCACTTCATCACAGACCTATGAGGAAAGGCTAGATGACAAGGAAATATTGTTTCACTCCAAATTATGGGTAAAAGGTAAGCCTTTGCATTTCATTCTTGATAGTGGGAGTCAAAAGAATTTAATCTTTACTAAAGTTGTGAAAATTCTAAATATATCCATGAAGCCTCACCCAAATCCATATAGTATTGGATGGTTGAGCCCAGGGAGAGACCTCTGTGTCACCCATCAGTGTCTTATTTCATATGCAATAAAACCTTTCCAAGATGAAGTCTTGTGTGATGTGGTCAATCTAGATGTTTGTGATGTACTCCTTGGTCAACCATTCATTTATGATTGACATGTCAACTATGAATCATGAACCTAAAGAATCACCCTCACTCTTGGAACATGACACTATAGGGTACCAGAGGTACCACGTCCCACATCTATCTCCCCGATCAGTGCCAAACAATGTAAGAGATTGGTGGAAAAGACAAAGCAATTCATTCTCATGGTAGTCAAACCACAAAAATATAATAAGGTCAATGTTGTAGTCATGACTGCATAATCAACACAATAACAGAAGTAGATGGGACAAATCATAGGAGAATATGATGACTTATTCAAGTCACCCATAAGAGTTCTACTGCATTGCTAGGTAAATCATTCTATTGATTTGATCCTAGGATCACCTTTGCCTAATAGTCCTGTATATTTTAGATCAATTTTAGAGAATGATAAGATAAAAAGATAGATTTAATAATTGATCCAAAAGGACCACATCAGGCTGAGATCTTCACCCTATGGTAGCCTAATTGTCTTGGCACCAAAGAAAGATGGAACATGGAGGCTTTGCATTGACTATCGAGCCCTAAATAAAATCACTGTGAAGAATCACTGCCCTCTCCCAAGTATTGATGACATGCTAGACCAACTCCATGGTGCAAATTTCTTCACCAAAATTGATTTCAAATATGGCTATCACCAAATTCCCATCGATCCCATTGATGTCTGGAAGATTGCATTCAAATGTAAGGAGGGGCTCTTCAAATGGTTGGTTATGATGTTTGGCTTAACTAACACACCTGAAACCTTAATGAGGATGATGGATGACATCATGTGACCCTTCACCAACTCATTTTTGGTTGTCTACCCAGATGACATACTCATCTATAAAAGAATATGGGAGGAACATCTACAACATGTTCGTAAGGTGCTTTAAACTCTTTGGGAGCACAAGTTGTAAGCAAATCTTAACAAATGCACATTTAGGATGACAAAAATTTAGTACCTCAGATACATTATGAATGAGGAAGGGGTCCATGTTGATTTAAAAAAGATTCAGGTTATTCGAGAATGGCCTACATCAAGGACCCTCACATAACATCAAAGCTTCTTGGGTCTTGCAAATTTCTATCGCAAGTTTGTTCTTGGATTTTCACATGTTGCTTGGTCACTAACCCAAGTGAATAAAGGAGGAGCTAAAGCTACATTTCAGTGGGGTAAAATACAAAAAAGGGCATTTGAGAATTTGAAGAACAAACTTTGCTTAGCCCTTGTTCTTGCCTTGCCAGATTTGCATTAACCTTTTGAGTTGATGATAAATGCATCTGAATATGCCATGGGAGCTATTATCATGCAACATGACCATCCTATTGCATATCACAATGAAAATTTCATTGATACAGTCAGGAAATATCTGACATATGATAAGGATCTCTATGCCATTGTGCAAGCCTACAAATAATGGAAACACTACATCTTGGGGAAAGAGATAGTCATCCACACTGACCATAGACCATTGGAATTCATCCAAACATAGAGAAAAATACAAAATGAGAGGCACCAAAAGTGGGCCACATATATTTAGCAATTCCATCTGATAATAAAACACAAAAAAGGGAGCTCAAATATAGCCATAGATTTTTTGAGCTACCCACCAATTACTGCACTCACAATAGTTCTTGACCTATGCAGACATGAGACAACCACTTGGGGTGTTCTGTATGAAGCAGTTCCTACCTTTGCTGATACATATCAGGTGCTTAAAAAAGTTAAACATGTTTCTAATTTCTATTTTCAAGATAATGCCCTCTATCATATGGGACACATATGTGTTCTAGCTACAGAGCAATAGAAGATGATATGGGAAGCACATTTTAGTAGGACAACTGGGCACTTTAGTGTAGAAAAGACATTGGCAGTTCTTCAAAAACACTTCTACTGGCCCCATATATGAAAGGATGTGGAAAGGTATCTCAAATCTTACACCCTATGTGTGATAGTCAAGCCAACAAATAAGAAGCAAGGATTATACATACCATATCCAGAACCAACCAGGCCTTGGAAATCTATCTCAATGGATTTTCTCTCAGGTTTGCCCACTTCAAAACATGGCAAGGACTGTATTTTTGTTGTAGTTGATCATTTTTCAAAAATGGCTATCATGATTACTTGTAAAAAAATATATATCTATTGAAAAAACTGCTCAACTATATTTTAGTTGTGTATGGCTCCATTTTGGTCTCCCCAAGTCTACTGTCTCAGATCAAGATAGTAGGTTCCTAAGCATCTTCTGGTCCACTCTGTGGAAGATGATGGATACCAAGTTGATGAAGTCCACAGCCTTCCATCCATAGATTGATGGTCAAACAGAGGTGGTGAATTACTTGATTATTCACATGATTTGGATGTATCACTCCAAACATCCATGCACATGGGATGAGGGGCTTATTTTCATACAACTTGGATATAATTAGGCCCTGCACAACTCGACCAAGCACAGTACATTCCATGTATGCTTTAGGTTCTAACCCATGGCACCAATTGATATAGTCATTCCATTCTCCACCATAGAATACACACCTCATGGAAGCTCTGAGGTAGCAAAATCAACAAATTTCATTAAACAAATGCAACACATCCAGCAACAAGTTCATGACATCTTGGAGAAGATGAATCAAAAGTATAAGAAATGCCATGATAAACATAGGATTGCACACCATTTTGCTATGGGTGACAAGGTTTGGTTGTAGCTTCAAAAGGAATGACTTGCAGGCCCACATAGAAAAATTTGGCCTCTGTGATATGGTCCATACACCATCACCAAAAAAGTTGGAGAAAATGCTTTTGAGTTGAACCTACCAGCCTACCTTGGTCTGCATCCAATATTCAATGTGGAGTTCCTCAAACCATATCATCCACCTCTATTAGACACTTCAATCATAGCAGAATAACTAGACATTGATGAGCTTGATCCATAGAGTTTTGATCTAGTGGAGAAGGATCAGATTGTGGACACCTGGATGAAGACAACAAGAGGACGCTCTATTCCACTTTATCGGGTGGTTAAAAGGGGCCAACTTAGCCACCAAGGTGAGTGGTTCACAGAGAATCAAATCAAGACACAACTACCACACTTGATGAGGAACATTGATACAATGGGGACCATTGATCTCAAGGAGGGAGGAATGATCTGAGAAACAATTTAGGTGATAATTCGGGTGATGGTTTCACCCTAATTGATGATAGAATTTTTGGGAGCCATAACTTTTGCACCGTAGCTCCAATTGACTCACCATTTGAACCGTTGGAAAGATAAGAACAAGGAGAACATGGTGAAATGTCATGGAACTCCAATAAATGTATTTTGACCCTCTAAAACCCAATGGAAGTGCCCCAAGTTTTAATTTTAGTAGTGTAGTCTAAAAATAGTAAGTTTCTAAATATAGTAATTCCTTGAATTTTTTATTGTTTTAAATCATGGAAGTCAAACCACTTAATCTCCCTGAAGATTGGTGACCTTCCACATCCTCCCCCTACTTTCAAAATGTGTATAAATGAAGATGTAACCCAAATTGGAAATAAGACATCTCTTCCCAGAGATAAGCATATAGTTGTATTGCGATCTTGAGTAATAAAACATCTCTTCTCAGATAATTCATTGCTATTGTGTTCATCTATTCAAATTACCACTTCTATGTTTCAATATAAATGAATAAATTTTTAGAAATTAAGCCCATTTCACGTGTATTTAGATCAAGTTTACTTTTTCATTTATTAATTATAGTGATTGATGCTCTATATATAATAAAAACTCTTTAGGAAATAAATGATGCCATTACTTATTGAGTGTTTTCACTATGGCATAGGATAATTGATCATACATTAAACACATAGTCTTCTATTTTATTATTTTTGGAAAAATAGTGTTTAGTTCCTAAATAATAAGGGGTTTGGATTAAGGGGAAAATCTATTTTAATATGGTAAAATATAGATTTTTATCAAGTAAATTACATGAGGAAGAAAAGTAAACTTATCTAAAAAAAGATTGAAATGAATGATTCAGGAGCTAGAAATTGAGGTGTAGGATTGGGACACTATTTGGAATCTAGATTTGGTCTTTGTTCTATGATTGGATAGGAGCACTAAAAGTGGAAAAAAGTGGTACCAACACTATAGTCAACCTATACCACTATTATCCTAAGGATCTAAGCTTTATGGGTTTTGTTCACTAAGTTAGTATTAGCATGTGTATCAAATTTTAGAGGCTAGAAGTTAACAAAGCTTGTTGTAAGTCCATCTTAATCTCCAAAATCCTATATTCATCTACACACATGAAAATAATAAATGCATCAAAAGTTAAAAGGGGGAAAAATTGGGTTAGGGGAAGAATGATTGCATGATCTATAACGCCTACTATCCTGATCATTACCTACATTAACCCTCAAGCTAGTGTCTTAGATCCAATGTAGTTCTCCCTTAAAGAACTTGCATGATAGATGCAATAATGGCTTTCACCTAGGCCCTTCCTTGATTAAGCATGCAAGTCTATGTGTGATGCATAATTTTGAGCTATACTATTGACTAATTTGTATTATGTCTAATGTGGCAAAGTAGTAAGTGGTAGATATAAAATTCCTTGTGTAGTCCTTTATATAGGAGACTATTTATTTCAAATTTAGGAGCTTTATTTGCATTTGGATAACATGGGAAAACATAAGGATGAAGCTAAGAAAAGGGGCAAGACTCAATTAAAAAAATAAATTGACCGTTGGAGGTAAAAATGGCTTTGGACAAGAGTACTAGAAATGGACACTAGTGGCACCAATGCTATTATCCAACCCCAACACTCTTATCCTACAATCTTGAGACCTAGGGGGATGGAAAGAGGATAGAAAACCTGACCTGATTGAGGTGGAATAACTATTTGAAAGGATTTAGATGACTGGGAATAGGCAAAAAGGTGATTCAAGGTTGAAGCAAGACCAAGATGACTAAAGTGAAAGACATGACTAAATGTGAACAAAGCTCATATTTTACAGTTAGAGTCCCCTATGAAAGGACTATGAAAAGACATGTTATGTGTGGTTTCTTGACCAATTTAGGGTGTAAATATTTTCCCCCCTTTTAATCTAGTGATGCAATGAAATGAAGTAATAGATTAAAAGAAAGAAAAGAAAATGTGTACCTGAACATACCTATGTGGAGATAAGTGTGTTAAAAAAGGGTCCAACTTCCTAGCCAAAGAAGTGGATAGAAAGTTGAATAGTGCCTGGAGAAATAAGAAATCCATGAAATCTATGCCCCCTATAATACATATAAATATGGAATCCATGTAATCATGGAGAAGGAAGGCAATGCTTACCCCTTGTGTTGAATCTGACTAGAATGAGAAATGCTCAAAGGTCCAAAACCAATGTCTGCCCTCTGTCCCACATAAACTCATGTAATATAGAATGTGTGTATAGAATTTGTATGTTTTGAAGAGAAAAATCTATCATGCCCCCACTCTAAATAATTTAAGCCAGAACTGAGAAGTGTTTAGAGGTTCAAAACCAATGTCTATCCTCTATCCCACACAAACTCGTATAGTCTGGGTCTGATGCTATGGACCAACCATTGCAGATGATCATATGGTCCAACCTAGTGACATCTTGGGTATAACTGGGTGTAATATAAAACTCTGGTAAATGTGTAAGAAGAGAATGGCATCTCTTTTCCATTCCAATCTATATAATCTTGGATAATGAACATAAACATTTGTGCCATGCCCCCAAATCTAGTATATGAGTGATGTGTATGTATAGTTTGGAAATTTGGATAACCACATGTGAAATGAACTATTGTGTCATGTCCCATGTACAAAACTAGAGATCAAAATAATGTGCTCTGCACTATGCCTATAATTTGCTATCTAATCCTATAGTTATGTCATGTTGTATGAAGCTATATGTATTAGACATGTAGTAATGTACATGCCCCCAAATTTGGTATTTGGTCTGAATCTGTATCGAAGTCATTATGAATCTATATAATCTGAACCACTATATATTTGACTAATTTATGTATCTATAAACTAAAGATATGTCCCTCTAAATGCCTTGAGTAATGCTGAGTGACCCATGTAATTTGAATCACTATATATTTTGACTGATCTAAACTGAATATGATAATCTAAATATTAGAGGTGTAAAAACCATGTTGATTGACCCATGTAGTCTGAATCACTATATATTTTGATTGATCTAAGTTGAATTTGATTATCTAACTATGGCATGTGTAAGAAACATGGTGTATCTATTTATGAGAGTGGATAGGCATGCTAGATAAGTGTAGGAATAGGAATAGTAGGAATGATGCCCCCCTTTTGGGGAGAGGGATGAGATCTGTGATAGAGGAGGTTGAGCCAAAAATGATGACTAGTGGTGTAATGATAAAAATGAGGTTGGTATAGTTTGAATTGATTGAGAAGTTGCTTGATTGATTAGACTAAGTTGTTTTGAAAGTTGAATGAGTTGTTGATTGGTTAGGCTAAATTATTTGATAGTTAAATGAGTCTTTGATTGGTTATGACTAAATTATATGTCTGGGTAAAAGGTTGGTACAGATATGTGTATGGCATAGTAGGTAGATGATGTATTAAGAAAGCAAGGCTCATGTGATGTAAAATATATTATTTTTATGATTCTATGGAATAAAATGGTTTATAAAACAGAGCTACAAGGTTGAAGTTATATGCAAAATGGTATGTTGCTTTGGATGAAAAAATTGTTTGATATAGGAAAGTTGGATTGATTCGTGACTCATTTGTACATTACATCATTTGATATTTTGAGCTCTAGAGTAAGAGATATGCTAAGGAGATGAACACCTATCATGACTTGATTTGAGCAGTTGGTAGCCTAGGTTGAGGTTGGTGGGGAGGTTACCCTAGTAAGTAGTTGAAACATGCAATTTTGGCCTGTTTAGATGCCTATTTTAGACATTTTTGAGTTGTTTTAAGATTCTTAGGAAATTGTTGACTAGTTCCAACACTCTTGTACCTCCTCCAGTGTTATTTTCTAGGATCCAACACTACTATCTAGGTTACAACGCTCTTGTCCATCATTGTTGTCCTATATACAGTGTTGTTGTCCTGGAGGTTGGATTTTTTGGGCTACTGCTTGGTTTACTTACTATGTTTTTACTTGGTTGTTGGTTTGGCATGGTGAACTAATGTATATGATATTTTATAGTGTTTTTTCAAGGTGAGGTACAAATGAGGGAGTTTCAGAGAGGCCAGGTGATGGAGACACTGAGATTGTTAACTTTGTTAGTTGATGAGAGGGTTATGATGGATAGGGCAAGGCTCGGTCATGTGTGACCTAGGTACTATGTAGTGGGATAGGTATTTGATTACCACCTTGTGTGAGAGGTGGAATGTAGACACCTATACTTTTTGGCTTTCGATAGGAGAGATTACTATTACTTTTGAGGATGTGTACCATATTTTGCACTTGTTAGTTAGCGGAT
>JARHVA010005776.1:140000-272500 GCA_037957365.1 Torreya grandis | reverse complement strand
TATGAACATGTGCAATATTTGAAATAGAATCATACATATAAGTATAAATAACATTTTGAAGTGAATTATGTTTGAGAGGAGTGAGAGAAGAGTTAGAAACATGAGATGTATCATTTGAAATATGCATTGCTAATTTGATTATATTACATTTATATTGTTGAGAGAGAGAGAGAGAGAGAGAGAGAGAGAGAGAGAGAGAGAGAGAGAGAGAGAGAGAGAGAGAGAGAGAGAGAGAGAGAGAGAGAGAGAGAGAGAGAGAAGGTTCACATGGAATCAAATTATCACCAATTAGAGGCTCACTTAGAAGTCCATAACTAATTTGTTCATTTGGTGCATTGTGCATAGGAGAATGAGGTGAGAAGTATATTTCCCATTTATCAAAATTATTTTTTTTAGAAAAAGGAATAAAAGAGATAGGTTTGAGAGAAGGAGATGCATCTACTTTTTCTTCACTATCACTTTCACGTATATCATCATATTCCTCATTAGAATAATAGTAATTATTTTCATTGTAAATGAAATCATTTTCCACTTTTTTAGCTAATGTGCAATTTTGCAAATTTGTCCATTCATTGTCATAATTATGAGAAAAATTTAGAAATTGACCTATGGGATGAGAGGGAAGAAGTGCCTAAGTGGCCATTTTATTTCTTTCACCAAAGAGAATGTGCAAAAGTACTATTAAGCAAATAAATGCAATAATAACTACTAACATGGAATTTTTGAAAATATTTTTGACAATGTAAACAATTTGCAAAAATTTCAAGCTATTTTTCTAAAAATTGTAAGGGAGGAAAACTTGGGGTTTGATAACCTAGTTTGGAAATCTAGGGTTTTGAGCTAGGGTTTTAGAATTTTTGAAAATTTATGCAATAATTTAAATTCTAAAAATAAATTTGAATAGAATAGTGCAAAAAATGTATATGAAAAATCATATATTTGAATTTGAATTTTTGCACAAGAAAACTACTAATTTTGAAATTTTGAAGTTATTTTTGACCAAGTAAACAATTTACAAAAATTTCAAAATATTTTTCTAAAATTTGCAAGGAAGATAGGCTTAGGGTTTAAGGACCTAGTTTGGAAATCTAGGGTTTTGAGCTAGAGTTTTAGAATTTTTGAAAATTATGTAATAATTTAAATTCTAAAAATATTTTCTTGAATAGAATAAATGAAAAAAAATTAATACAAAAATTAGAGATTTAAAATTATTTTTTTTGCACAAAAAATATGAAGGAAAAATCCTAAGGGTGCCTAGGGTTTTTAGATTTTGTTCAAAGGAAGTCGGGTTCACCAAATATTTTATTATTTTTAGGAAACTCGTGTTTAGTTCCTAAATAATAAGGGGTCTAGAGTAAGGAAAATTTATAGTTTAATATGGTAAAATATAGATTTTTATCAAGTAAATTACATGAGGAAGAAAAGTAAACTTATCTAAAAATGGACTAAAATGAATGATTCAGGAGCTAGAAATTGAGGTGTAAGAATGGGACACTATTTGTAATATAGATTTGGTCTTCATTATATGATTATATAGGAGCACTGAAAGTGGATAGGAGTGGCACCAGTGCTATAGTCCTCCTCTACCTCTATTTTCCTAAGGATTTGAGCTTTCTAGGTTTTGTTCATTAGGTTAGTGTGAGCCTATGTATCAAATTTTGGAGGCTATAAGTCAATAGAGTTTGATTTAGGTCTATTTTAATCTATAAACCCTATATTTATCTCCACACATACAAACAATAAATGCATCAAAATCAAGAAAGAGGAAAAACTGGGTTAGGGGAAGAATTATTGCACAATCTAGAACCCAAGCTAGGGTATCAGATCTAATATAGTTTTACCTTAGGGAATGCACATAATCAATGTGTATGATAGATGCAAGAATGAATTTCACCTAAGCCCTTCTTTGATCAAACATGTAAGTATATGTGCATTGCAAATTGTTGACCTATACTATTGACTAATTTTTATTATGTCTAATGTGCCAAAGTAGTAAGCGCTAGATATAAAATTCCTTGTGTAGTCCTTTATAGAGGAGACTCTTGATTTCAAATTTGGAAGCTTTATTTGCATTTGGATGACATGGAAAAACTTAAGGATGAAGCTAATAAAAGGGGTAAGACTCAATTAGCAAAATAAACTGACCATTAGAGGTGAAAATGACATTGGACAAGAGTGCTAGAAATGGACACTAGTGGCACTGACACTATTTTCCAACCCCAACACCTCTGTCTTAGAGTCCCAAAACATGGGGGGATGGAAAGAGGATAGAAAACTTGACCTGATTAAGGTGGAATGATTGTTTGAAAGTCTTCAAATGATTGGGAATAGGAAAAAAGGTGACTCAAGTCTGAAACAAGACCAAGATGGCTAAAGCGAAAGACATGACTAAATGTGAACAAAACTCATATTCTCTAGTTAGAGTCTCCTGTGAAAGGATTTTGAAAATACATGATATGTGTGGTTTCTTGACCAATTTAAGGTGTATACATCTTCACATCATTCAATTTATCATTTAATTAAGCTATATGACTCCCTTATTGACTCATTATTTTTTTTATTACTAAGTTATCCACATTACAATCTACCTGAAATAAATTATTAAAATCTAGCAACACCAACACTAGTTATTCAATCACTTTCATATTCAATTAGTGGAAACTATGTTTTGATTCTTTTATCCATGAAAATTATTTCTTAATTTTTTGAATCGCATTGGTGAATGTTGTACATGTCCCATTTATTCCTAAATAACTTCTTGTAAACACTTGCAAGGTCATGAAAACTTCACACTTAAAACATTCTCATAGGTGATAGACACTCAAGTATAGTTTATATTTTTTCTGGATCCATCTTCAAACCTTATTAATAAATGACATATCTAAATTAAACTAACTCCTCTTTCATCAAGATAAATTTATTCAAGTTTACTATTTTTATATTTATTGGAACCATCACAACACTTATCTCAAATGAATTAAGTTTTCTTCCTCTGCTTTGTTGAAAATCAATATGTCATCCATACATATTATTTAAAAATTACCAAACATGTTTTCAACACTTCATTCATGAGTCTCATGAATTTACTTAGTGCATTATGTAATACAAATGGAAAAATAAACCATTCATACAATACCTCTTGTGTTTTTAATGATTCCTTCCATTTATTACCTTCCCTAATGCAAATCCTATGATATCCACTCTTCAAGTCAATCTCTATGAATGTACTTTATGAGTTACTCAATACAATTGGCATAGCTAACCATTCATTCAATAATTTTTGTGATTTAAACATTATATTCAAGTCATCACCTTCCATCATGTAAATCTGGTGTATCCACTCTCCAATTCAATATTCATTGATGGATCTAGAATTAGTGCACATTCTCTATTCACCACTTTTCATAGGTGCTAACACTATTAGAATTATGCATAGGATCAAACTTTATATTATCAACCATTTATCTAATAAATATTGAACTTGTATTTTCACCTCTACATTCTCATTAGGTGTCAATTTATATGTCACTTTGTTTGGTAAAATTTAACATGAAGTCCAATATATTTTATGACTTATACTCCTTATGGGTGGATACCCATTTTGTAGATTGTTATAAATAATTTATATAAACTTTATCAACATCTAATTCAATTCATGTGAAAGTATTCATTTTTTTTGTCTACCCTTGATTAAAACTTTAATGGGCTTCAATAACAATGCATAACATGCATTTTCCTTTTTCACCTCTTCCATAAATTCTTTTACTTATATCATCAAAGCCTTTATACCATTTCCCACTTCTTCACACTGATCCTTCTAAAGATTTAAAGTGTGTATCACTCCATCTTATAATAATGTATAAGTGTTTTCATGACCATCATACTATATACTTATATCAAATTTCTAAGTCATTCTAAGTAACACATGGAAAAAATCCATGGGTATCATATCATAAATAAATTCATCCTTACAAGTATTAATTTAAAAATGTACCAAACATTTATTACTCAATAGAAAATGACATCCATTAAATGTTATAATTACAACCACTAAGATGGGGGGGAGGTTAATCAATGTTAAAAATCTTATTTTAATTCCATATATCATCCATTAATCATTCAAACAAATCTAAAGATATAACAATGCATAATAATCATTCATATGAGCATGAAGTAGGAACATAACACATGAACATAAGATCTATGTGGGAAACCCTAATGGGGGATAAAAAAAAATGATACACCACTTTTTATATAGTCATATAAGTAATTAATCAAACTTTTAGTGAGGCACCAACCCCACAATGAGCACCAACCCCTCACTAGTCAAGCACCAACTCAACTAGTCCTTTAGAAAACATCAACTTATAAGGAGGCACCAACCCCATAGGTAAATTAGCACCAAATCAGTTACTTTGAACCTATAATAACCTTTGGATACTTTTTTCTCACACAAATAAATATTACCACCTTCTTTTTCTCTTCTCACTCTTCTATCTCTCTCAAATAGCCTATTAGGCCTTCTCACTCAACTAGCCCTTTCTTTGTTAGAATTAGGTCATATGACCTTGTTCATCACTTGTATAAACATAGTTATATATTAATTACATATTAATCACACCTATATTATGGTATTAAAGATATCTACTTGGTTTTCAAAACTCTATATCATTATTTCATCTCCTCAATCTACTAACAACTCAAATTAGGCCTTTTAGACTTTCTCTTTATACTTGACTCTTGATATCACCCATATTGGTCAGTAAATAACATATAAATAATTTGTTAAACCTTTTAATTTATCAAAAAACATGTTTCCTAAGTGAAACAACCATTATATAGGTCGGTCATTAACCTTAATGGCCAAAACCACCATTAGGCCTTCTCAAGGCACACATTTCACCTTGACCACCTTGGAACAGCATGAGAATCCAAAAATAGATGAAAAAAATAAAAAATGATTAAATTATACTATTTATAATCTCATATTATGTCCTCAACATCATTTATCTATTTTCACTCTTTGAAACACCCAATTAGGTCTACTTGCAATTAGGCCTTCTCACTGCCAGAAAGTCTATCTTAAAAATATAATGCATACACTCAAATTAAACACATAAAAAATAAATAAACACATATATGTAATATCCATGACCTAATATTAAACATAATTTTAATTATAATTCACCAAACATGGAAAAATACCTTAAACTAATCCTCTTAATATGCTCACTTAGAACTGAACACAGGCTCTAAAACACAATCAAAAGCCTTTAACTTTTCACACCTTCATAGGAGTTTTTAATGAATTAAAATGAGTTAAAATTTATATATGATACCTATATAACAAATTCACATGAATTTTATTATTAAAATATATGAAAAAATACTCAAGAACATCATTCTCACTCATACATAAAAAACTGCCTATAACTCCAAAAACATAGTCATGAAGATCAAGATTTAGAACACGTGTGAAAAAATTTATGAACTTAAAATGGGTTTAAATTATAATTTATAATAATTATAATATATATATATTATAATTTTTAATATCAATATTGGTCTTACAGACCAATTTCATGTCTTCACCTTACACAGACCTCACTATGTTAGACATGTCACTTTGAAAACAAATTTTTGCTTGTTTGTGTGAATCACCAAAACTTATATTAAATTTTTAAAGGTGATATATGTATTTAATAATGACCCCATGTATTTATATCCATCCCTAATCCACTTCAACCCATCCCTAATCTCATTCTCACTTTTGTCTGGTTTTATCACTGTCTTCCTCATTAGGCTTGTTTAATGATATGTAAAATTTCATGACCAGTTTAGCATATTTAAGTTATAAAACCTTATCATAAACTTATATTTTAAAAATATATGTCTCACACATCATACTCCATCTATTTTCATTCTTTGACCTAGTCAACCCTGCCTGCTACATCAAAATTCTAAGAAACAAGGGGTTTTATGTAGCTTTCACTTACTCTTTTGATAAACCAAAACCACCTAGAGAAACTTGGAATATTTATCTACATTTAAAAAAAATAAAACTATTTAAAACAAACCATTATGAACCATATCTAATAATATCTTTCATATTGAGTCCTAATGAGGGTTTTAGGAGGGTTTAGACTGCTTTCCATTCTTAGCAATCATTCATAAAGGATTTACACTCAAATCTAAAAAAAATGTTAGGAAATTTAATATAGGACCATTATAAAACTTCCATTAACTGATCAATATCTCATGCAAAGGTTTAACGTGCCAACGAGCACAAGAAAATCCTTCTCAGGTCTGCAATACCTCATTCTGTGCACATAAAAAACCTCAAAACCAAATTTCATGCTTTCTCCTTTAGGATATTACCTCAAAATTGGTCCAAAAACTTTAAAAAATATATCAAACCTCTAAAAATTCTCTCAATATCTATATAACATTGGGAAATGAACTTGATCCCTCAAGAGGCCACACTAGTTCTCTTTGCACACTAGGCCTTAAACTATCAGTCATATTTAGACCATGATCATACCTTGAAAAATATTGTATTATTATCAAAACCTCATCCTCATGTCATAAAACCTCATACCATGCTCACATACTTCCAACTTTATTCACACAAATCTCATATTTCTCATCTCATCATGCTACCAAGCCTATGCCTTCTCACTAGGTCTCTCAATGTAATGACTAAGCTTCAAAACTGACCTTGGAACACTTCTGAAGGGTTATTTACCTCTTTCACATGTTTACACAACTTTATACACTCTCCCATTCCTATATTGACATAATTCACCAAGATTCACTATGATTTATGTATACACCTTCTCATAGAACTATACTAAGCTTCTCAAGACACCTAGTACTAAACAGTAGCTTCCCTTGTATCATGATCTTGAGTTTGAAAAGCCATCAACCTTATAAGAATTAATAGCTTGCTTTAAAATTTTCTCTTGACATAATAATTATTTTCACATAACATTCCACCAAGCATGACCTCAACTTTGACATTGACATTAATGACATCTATCTTGACTTTGACATCAATGACAACAATAATGCCTCAACACCAAAAATAAGAACATACCTCAACATTCAATAATAAAAATAACTTATAGGGACTTGGATGAAAAATCATCTTTATACTAATTTTATGAACCATCTCTTATAAAACAAGATTATCTAGACTACCACTATAAATAATCAACTTATGGCACTTACCTCTAAACTTATGAATGTTTTTAAATAGATTATTCTTATACATAAGATTACTCTCTTCTTTTTTTGATTTTAGAAACACCCTATTCTACATGAGATATTCTTTAGTTTTTATTTCATCTATGTTAAAAATAAACTCAACAATCTCTTCATCTTCTTGTGCTATATGTGCATTCACATTATTTTTCATACTTCTTTTATTATGCACATGTTGACACTCAAATGTTATATGTTTAGTTTCACCACATATAGTACATGTACCCATGAATCTTTTTCCTCTACCTCATCCATTAGATCCTATAATTATGGTAGAAATTACTATACTTATTCATGCACTTGTAAAATTATGCTGAGAAGTACCAGCTTCTCTGTCTTGCATATAGTAACATTTTCCATTGATTATTTATCCTTGAATGTGAAAAAATCCTTTCCCTCTCACTATTAATTATTATTAGTATGATAAATTCTCCTATACCTTCAATTCACATTGCTAATATTCATCAACATATTTAAAATAGATCATACCATACTTTTATTAAATGGAAACTTGTAATCCATTCAAGTACCTTGAAAAATTCTTAGTGTCATTTCAACATTATCCCACTCTAATGGCAAGTCTAAAAAACTCCTCAATGTATTATTTCATACTCATCTCCCTCTATTGTATATTTTACAACTTATTGAATAAAACTAATTGGTAATAATAAGGTATTAATTTATCCTTAAACTTTTAAACTAGTCTATCTTGAACCTTGATCTTATCCTTACCTTTATGGACTCTTTCTTCATACATATGCCCCAGCTATAAGGATGCATGAATGTTAAAATTTGTGCATGAAAATTTTACCTTATTGGGATATTACATACTCCCATACTAAAATTACTTCTCTAAATAAATTATAAAATTAATTAGTATTCAAGACTAAAACTCCATAACTAACTAGGATGGTCCAAATTTAGCGTACTAGTCATCATCACAACTAAATGGATGAATCTATATTTAGGTTCATCAATCTCTTATTTTATGACTTGGTGATCAAGTGATTCTTTGGAAAATTATGGATCACTTTAAACATCCAACACACAAACATATCTATGTTATGAGGTATACATATCCTATATAATTAATTGTATATCCCTCATTAATCAAGCCAAGTATGTAATTCTTATTGCTTTGGACACTCTCAAAACTATCCTAGTGAACCCTACTCTATGTACCATTTTAAACATGCATAAAATTAAACCTATAAGTCATTTATGTGAACCATAAGATTCTTACAATTCATATTTAATATCTCTAATCTCACCTTAGATCACTTAGGTGGGACCTTTTAGAGTAATTTACTAGACAAGTTGTAATGATGGGTCCAAAAATGTAACTTTTTAGTATTAAATAGACAACTTATTGAGCTCTAACTACCACTTTTGCCTTTAAAACCTCAAATTAATAATATATTACATTTATCATGTATATATATTAAAATTACACATTATCACACTTCCATGACATTCAAATCCACCCAGAAGTGCATTTTCACTACCGTTTAAGAGCATGGAAACACTGACAACAAATATTGTCAAAGTTTAAGTTGTGGTTGTAAAACTCTGGTTCCAATGTTTTATAACCAAAAAATAAATATAAAAACACATATTTTGGGTGGATAACATCTAGGACAAGTTTTTTGGCCTCCCATCAGGTCTGATTGACAAACCCACCACAAGTTTTTTAGCCTAAGTTTAAACACACATAAAATTAAACCTATAAGTAATTTAAATGAAAAATTAGATCCTTAACCTACCTATTTAATCCATATAATCTCAATCCAAAGCACTCAAGTGGAACATTCTATATAAATTCATTGGATAAGTTGAAGTGACAGGTCTAAAAATGCAACTTTTTGGCATTGAATAGGTAATTTCTTGAGCTCTAATTGCCATTTCTACCTTAAAAACCTCCAATTGAGAATATGTCACTTTGATAATGTATATATAGATAAATTACACATTATCACACTTCCACAACATTTAAATCCACCTAAAATTGCATTTTCACTACCATTCAGAAGTGCATAAACACTGGTAATAAATGTTGTCAAAGTTTAAGTTGTGGTTGTAGAACTCTAGTTATGATGCTTCTTGAAAAAAAATTGACACTATTAACACATAAATGGGTGTGGATAACATATAGGAATATTTTATTTTCCTCTCATTAGGCTTGATCGACAAACCCACCACTCATTTTGGCCTCAAGAATGCCCTTCCCAATACAAGAAAAAAATATATTTTTAGCCTAAGTTCAAACACACATAAAATGAAACCTTTAATTCATTTTTGTAAAACATCAGATCCATACCTTGAATATTTAATACCTATAATATTACCTTAGATAAATATAGTGTAACCTTCTAGAGCAATCCATTGGATAAGCTGTAGTGACAGGGCCAAATATGCAACTTTTTAACATCGAATAGGCAACTTCTTGAGCTCCAACTACCATTTCTGATTATGGGACCTCCACTTGATAATTTGTCACTTAGATCACATATTTATATGAAAATTACATGTTATCCCACTTATATGATGTTCAAATCCACACAAAAGTGCATTTTCAATATTGTTCAAGAGCATAGAAACACTGACAATAAATGTTGTCAAGGTTTAAGTTGTGGTTTCAGATTTCTGGTTTTGATGCTTCTTGACAAAAAAATGATGATACTAAAAAATTTATTGGGGGGGAATGGGTGGATAATTTATATTACTAATTTATTGGCCTCTGATCAGGTTGATTGATAAACTCACCACCCATTCCAACCTCAAGAATGCCCTTCCTAATACAAGAAAAATGCAAATTTTTAGCCTAAGTTCAAACATGAATAAAATAAAACTTGTAAATTATTTTAATGAACCATAAGATACATTAAATATATATTTAATACCTATAATCATACCCTAGATCATTCAGATGGAACCTTTTAGAGCAATCCATTAGATAAGTTGCAGTGACAAGTCAAAACATACAACTTTTTGGCATTAAATAGGCAACTTCTTGAGCTCTAACTACCATTTCTACTTATGGGACCTCCACTTGAGAATATATCACTTAGATAAAATATTTTTAGGAAAATTACACATTATAACACCACCATGATGTTCAAATCCACCCAGAAGTGCATTTTTAATACCATTCAAGAGCACAAAAACATTGACAACAAAAGTTGTCAAAGTTTAAGTTGTGGTTGCATAACTTTGGTTTCAATGCTTCCTGAACAAAAAATGATATTGAAAAAAAACTAAAGGTGGGAGGATAAAATATAGGACTAATTTATTGGCCTTTCATCAAGCTTGATCGATAAACCCACCACCCATTCTGGCCTCAAGAATGTCCTTCCTAATACAAAAAAAATGCAATTTTTAGCCTAAGTTCAAACATGCATAAAACAAAACCTATAAGTCATTTCCATGAATTTTAAGATCCTTAACCTACCTATTTAATCCCTTTAATCACAACTTTGAGCACTTAGGTGGAACCTTCATTAAAAATCCATTGGATAATTTACAGTGATGAGTCTAAAAATGCAACTTTTTGGCATTGAATAGGTAACTTCTTTAGCTCCAACTACCATTTCTACCTTTGAGACCTCCAATTGAGAATTTATCACTTTTATCACATCTATATAGGAAACTTAAAAATTATCACACTACCAAAATATTTAAATCTATCTAAAAGTGCATTTTCACTACCATTTAGGAGTGTAGAAACACTGACAATAAATGTTGTTAAAGTTTAAATTGTGATTACAGAACTCTGGTTCCAATGCTTCTTGACTTTGAAGTTAATTTTAACTACCATTCAGGAGAATTAAATACTAATTAATTAAAAATTTATCTTATTTTAACTTAAATAATATGGAATTATCTACTGACAGTGCCAACCATGTAAAGGTGGAAGCTTATCTGGCACCACTAACTTACAAAAAATTGTAAGTAGTTAAAAATGAAATTCATATATACTACCCAAAAAATAAAAAACATTTAATAAAATTTATTACATATACATTTAAAAATTCAACATACCTATGTATTTTAATCCAATGAACCATTATGATTTGCTCTAAACTTGATAGTATCAAGAATAGCTTCATGGTCTGACTCTTGAATTTTCCATAGTTTTTTGTTTAATGGCTTCCCATGATATTTTTGTAATTAAATATTCATTGAAAGAATAAAATTTTAATAATGTAGTGTATTCTTATCTATTTTAAACTCTTGAAATGACCATTGATCCAATTTTTTTATAGGATATTATCAAAACCAAGTTCTAGTGACTACCACTGACCCAGTGTGATAATCAATGTTTTCTCCATCTATAACCAGGGAAATAATTTTTTTCTTTTTCTCTACACACCAACACAAGTAGTAACCAATGCCCTCTTCATTTCCTCATCTACAATAACTACAAAAATATGCCCTGTATCACAAAAAACTATTTTTAGTGACACTATGAAGATATATAATGAGAATAAATTGTACAAAATGAAAAACATTCTACCTAGCTACATTAGATTAGATACATAGTTAAAGTCATATGATAATGTCATATTTTTAAGTTGTAATATTATTGGAACCTGATATATGTTTACTAGAATTAGAGGTTTATAAATCTAATCATCCACCCACTCTTGTAACTCTCACTCATTCCAAATAGAGTCCATGTATGTAGAATAAAAACATGCTAAGTGTCTCATATGAACAGTCCAAAAAATTACATTTAAGCTACAAAATGAGTGGAGGTCACTTGAGCCTATTAGAGTCATACAATCCTCATACTTTACCAAGTGTTCTTCCTATATAAACTAGAAACATCTACAAACAGTAAAATTTGGTTGAGAACCATGACACATGTTCTCATTACATCATTAAACCATGGTTTTTGCATCTATCAAATCAACACCCTCTTCGAATTTCAATTCTTCCTTTGCAATATCTCTTTTTACACATGTTATAGCACTGTCATGCTCCCCTTTTCCATGGCTAGCCTCAGTAAAACTTTAAATGTGTTCTACACTAGTGGTAATGTGTATCTTGCTTAACCAATAAAACATCTATGTATTTTTGAATAATGATGTGTAATTGTTTGACCAAATGTAATATTGATTGAAAGTAATGTTCCTCTAACTCAACTATTCATTTAACTTTTGAAAATAACCTTGTACATAGTTTGAATAATGTGATCGGTCATTGCTGATATAAAAATGATACTCCCTTAATATTTTTTATTGTTACTATGAACTATCAAGTGCATGCATGCATTCTATATGCATGAATATGGCAACTTGTGATGAGTTGTACTACTACGATTGAACTTTCATTTGGGGTTTGAATGTGTAATTTTTAGAAAATTTAACCATTGAAATAATCAAACCAAATGGGAATGTATCTTTACTTATCTTGAAATGTTCATCCAACCATCTAGTCCTTTATGTGTGCCTTGCATACTCATAAATAATTTTCTCCCTAAATTTAACCAAAAACTCAAAAACAGGTATCTTTTATGTAACAAGCTCACAACTTTTATACTATTTTCCATCTTATACTTGATACGTCATGGATTTATATTTGCTTAAACTAACTAATTCCTATTCAATTGTACTTGTACTCTACTCATGAATACATTTTTTTAATTTCGGCAATCCACTATAAATGCTACAATTTCCATTTAAACATGATTTGTTATAAAATAATTGTCCATCCAATCTTTTACAAAAATAGTTGGAATGAATTTCATGGCTGATTTTGGTGTAAATTCATTTCCACACTCTAACAAAATATTGTTAGTAAATAAATTACAACAAATATGGCAAAAAACATCATAGTGCATTTAAAATTCAACATGTTGCCTACAATAACTAGTGGTGCGTGTGTAGTTTATTTTTACATAAAAGGTTTTTCCATCTCAAAATATATTTGATAAATAAATTTTTTAGATATTTTTCCAAAAACTTAAGTATAATTTTGTTTGAGTTATAGCCAAGAAATGTTTTAGATGTGGTTCATGGTTATGAGAACCAACTCTTCTTTTCATTACATCTCTTACATTGGGCAAAACTCTTATATTGTCTTTCTAAAATTGAGCAAGTAACTCTTTGAGAGTATTGACTATAGCCTTGTCCTTTCATATTATGTATTAGGTTCATTAAGCCTTTCACATATTTCAATTATTTTCATTAATATTTTCTTTTTATATTAAGTGTTTGGCTTGTTTTTGAAAGGATTTATTTTTTTATCTATATGGCCACTTACTACACAAGTTATAAGTATACGCTAGGCAACATTACAATCTTGGGTGCGTGATTTTGGGCCTATAGTATGACATGCATCATGTATATTTTTAACATTTTTATTGTTTTCATCATCCATGTTATATGTTCTTAGTCCTACTATGTACATTATAGGTCTCATCTTAATCAATTTTATCAATGAAACAAATAATTGACATCTTTGACTATCATAATCCAAATTATGAAAAAAACTATCCAAAATTTTTTGAGCCATTTTTTTGAATGGCGATCAAAAAATTTATTATTCATTGGTTCTAAAATATTTTCATTGACTTCAATTAAGTACTTGTATTTTCTACATACATTTCTTGGAGGTGTTGTTACTGGTGTAATTTTTTGAGAGGGTGTTTCAAAATCATTATTACTTTCATTATTTAGAGGTGGGACGACATTTTATCATTGTTTATTTCTTCATTATATGTTTCCTTAAAATGTTATTGATTTATTTTTTCATCATTATTTGTTTCCATCAAATTTTATTCATTAATGGGGGGTGAAGCGTCATATAGAGACTCATCATCAACAAAATCAAAAACTTGGAACTTTGAATGTAAAATTCTAACATTATCTAATTCATTATTGTCAATTTCATTATTATTCATTTCATTATGGTAAATTTCATCATTATTCAATTCATTATGGTTAATTTCATAAATTTTTAATTCATTATTGTCAATTGGCTTATTATCTATGGCATTTCTTTCATCAAGATTAGGGTTTGTACCTTGTTTACCATGAAGTTTTTGCATTCATATCTTGTGTTTCTCTCTCAAAATTTCTAATTCTTCTAGTGTTTTATTATTCAACATATTCCTCTTCCTCTAATGTGATCCATCACCCATCAAGGACAATTAATATATTTTTAAAGGTGGGGTCAAAAGTACATAGGTCTTACAGGTCCTGCATAGAATGTTTGTGGGGACAAAATGCTCGATTTGGGTTTAAAATAGACATTGAAAAATGACATTTTTATATATTAATAATAACATGATCACATTATTATTAATACTTGGTTAGATTTAAACATATATGTTGAGAAGCAAGTTCTGTCTATATTAAGAATAACGTAATCACATTATTTAATAATGTGATCATGTTATTTAATAATGAAATTAAATTATTATTAATATATATTATGGATTATGGATTAAGGAATTAGTGCATAGGGTTTAGGGATTAGGGATTAGGGTTTGGGTTTAAGGGTGTATATAAGGTCTAATTGCTCTATGCCATGTGAACCTAATTCTTACTACAAAGGATGTTATTTGGGACTAAATAAATTGGTGAATAAAGAAAGTTTATGGTTTATAATTTAGGTTATAATGTTTAGGTTTTATGTTTTAGGACTTAGGTTTTAAATTATATATAGTTTTGGGTACACATGGTCAATCGTAAAGATAATTGAGGACAATTTGAATCACTTGGACCCAATTTTGACTATAGAATGTGTTTTTGGCTTGTCATTATACCCCATATCATCATATAAATTGAGTGAATTAGTTAAATTGGGTAATCAATCATGTGATTTAGGCCAACCTAAGCCCTGTGAACTTAATTATTAGTCTAAATGATGTTAATTTGGGGTAAAATGACTGGTTCATGGTTTAGAGAGTTTATATGTATGGTTTAGAGTTTAGGGATTAGGAAATTTAGGGATTAACACTTAGGGTATAGGTTTTATGGTATTAAGGTACAATTATGAAGGCATTCAGGGAAAATTTGAGCTCTTTGAACCTAGATCTATGAGTAAAGAATGTGGTTTTAGGCTCAATTAACCCCCACATCATCATAGATTGAGTCAATTAAGTCAATTATGGTAATGAGTGATGAAATTTTAACCAAGTTCATCCTTGTGAACCTAATTATTACTATATAAAGGATGTTAATTAGGGATAAATTTATTAGTTTAGGGTCTACAATTTAAAGTGTTTGGGTTTTAGGGCTTATGGCTTAGGGTTTAAGGTAAATGTTACATGGTTTAGGGTTTAAGTTAAATGGTACAGGGTTTAGGTTTTAATATATCAGATATAGGGTCCAATCACTAAGGTAATTTAATAAAAATTGAGCTACTTTTTCACCTATTTATGATAATTACCTTCATGTTTGCTTTTTTGATAAAATTAGGGTCAGTTAAGCCATATATGTTGCATAAATTATACAATTGATTGAGCCATAAATTTGGTTAGGGGCTCAATTTTTCCCAAATCATGGCCCTAATTATACAAATTGACTAATTGGATCAATTCATGATAGAATCAAACTTAATTTTGCCCCAAATCATATCATGATATTGAAGGGGTTTAAATTGACATCAAATGCATCCTTAATTAAATGAATCAACTCTTTGGTTAACTATATATGGCATGATATTAGGGTTAATTTCACTCTAAATCACATCATATATGATTCAAAATAGGTTCATGTGGCTCATTTTGACCCTAATTACCTCCATAATTGAACTAATTGACATTTTCATTCATTAACTGATGACTTCAAGTTTATTGAGCTCAAAACCACATTCTATACATGTAAAACTTTCATATAAATAAATAGTGTTTCTTTTATTTAATTGATCTAATGAAATTGGAGCTGATGAACCCCAAAATCACATTTTATAGTCATGCAATTAGGTTGAAGGGGATCTAAATAACCCCAATTTACTTTAGATGCACAACTAGATTAGTACTCCAAAGGCTAAGTTTTAGGCATGGGTTTTAAAAAATTCATTTTATGACATCTCATGATAAAATCAATTATATTATAAAATGTATAATGAGTTACACCTTAAAACCAAGTAATTGTAAGTAGTCAAGTCAACATATTAAAATGGCCATAAATTTTTTGAAGTCTAATGTGATACCACAACACCTTAATTCACTATCCAAGGTTAGGGACCTTTACCATATCACATGAAAGAACACCACTATTAGGGATCTCAAGAACATATATAAAATTTGAGCTCAAGAGCAAATTTGGGTTTTTGGGTGTTATGAATATGATCACGTTATTAATGCAATCATGTTATTAATTAATGTGATCATGTTACTAACATGGTTAATAATGTGATCACATTATTAACATGATTGTGATATTTAAATTTAAATTTAAACACCAAGACTTTTGGCTAGGGTATGGCTTGGATTCTAGAGCCAAAGGCTTGGACCTATAAATCTACAACCGAGTCTGAAAGTATTGATAAAAAACAATAAAATTGAACTTTGATCACCAAATACATTATGAATTTCAATGGAAAAATTCAAAAACTTAATACCATCGTGATGAACATGCTCTCATCTTTCCAAAAATATGATTTTTATAATTTTTGGACTAATTTAATGTTTTAAACTATATTGATTTCTAATTATACCTTTTTTAGGCCACTACATGCTAAAAACATACATGCCCATGAATGTTCATGTAATTTATCTTTCATTGATCCAAGTGCAATCAAGTTATACGGTCATAAAATAGGCCTAATTCTACACACATTAAAAAAAAACTAATTTTCATTTTTTTTAAGTTAATTAGGTGCATCACAGGGCGGCTATCCATTTTTTTTGTTATTTTTCAAGGTTTATTTACTTTCAAAATTTATTAAAAAAATATAGGTCATAAACTAAAAGATCTTATCTAAATTTTCACCAAAGTGTTTCAAACAATATTAAACTTTGCTCAAAAAATGGTGCACCGCATGACCATCTATCTACTCTATTTTATTAAAAAATAGTATTCACTCTTCAAATTTTAGATGTTTGACCTAGTTATACTTAACTATTTTCAAAAAAATTAGTGTTTTGGAAACTAGACTCAAAATGCTACTTTTCATGTTCTTACACCATATTCAAATTTAGAGTGTAGATATCTCAAATTATCTATAAAAGTTTAGATTTCTAAAATTTCAAGAAAATCATGTCCATTAGTAGGCCCCTTTTTGTCCCCTAACTTTGTGCACTTACCCAATAAGAAAAATCAGATATATAGAATGTGTAACAATCTACTTAGGATTATTCAACATTATAGCATAAACTAACAAGATCCTAAATATGTATATCGATAAATTGGATTGGCTAAGATAATAAATGAGTAAATAAATAGGGTAAATTATGCATAAAAATCAAATATGTACATACAAGTCCAAATATACCAAGCTATGTCAAAATTTATATTTCCAAATGTCTAATATTAAATATATTTATATTTTTCCAATTGTGTGGGCTTATCCAAAGCTATTTTATAACTTTTAATGATTTTTTCATGAGATCACTCAATATTTATATAGTTAAATGGAATACATTGAGATACATTAAAAAGTTGTGCTAATAATTAAACAATGTTCACTGTCTAAAATAAGAGCTGTGTAGCGGCTATTTCATGCCTTTATAGTGAATATTATGTTGCATTTAATCTTTGTTTCATTGAAATCAAATTCTTAGGATGAGATAGATGAAATATTTTTTTAATAGTGATTCTTAGAAAATATGGAAAGTAGTTTCTTTTATCAACAAATATAAAATAATATAAATATATAATCAAACAATACCATCAAATAAAGTGTATTGGAGGTATCCAGTAGTAATATTTATAATTAAACACTATTGACAAAGAAAAATGTATAATAGTCTAGGCTAAATTTACAAAATCCATTAACATTTGTATATACATTGGTAATTGAATAAAAATCATAGTATGAATTTGGTATGTGAATGCTCGATAGGCACTAGTATTGTTTATTCCTGTAAGATGAGAGAAGAAGTAAAATTTGTTAGAAGTGTGTACTTTGAAATCTAAAAGAAAAAAAATTAAGAGTGGATTATGTACCTTAGTTATTATTTATTATATCATCATGTATAATGAATTTCTCTTTATTAAGAGTGAATATTCCTTATAGTGAAAATCCTCACAGCAGGTAGATAGTGCTAGATTTGTCTGTCACATAGTTGTCATGTGAAATTTATGTCAATGTAGGGAGGGATGTCTTCAATGGCAGGCCTAAAAGATTACATTTTATATTAGTGTTTTTCATAGTTTTTAGATTAAAATTAAGATGATCAAAATATGCATATGAAATTTTTTCATGACATGAAGGACAAATAGAATTTGTGGCCTAGACAAGTTGCATGGATTAAATTGTGAAACTACACTTGTTGCAAGTGAGTTGAAATGGCTTTTAATATAGAATGGCAATTGTCAATGTTCCTTTGACTTGTAAAATTTAAGATGGACAAAAATAAAAGATAGATTTTTATTGAAACAAATATAGAGTTTTATTTAGGGATATAACTAATAGAATAAATAGAAATGTGAAAGTTATGAATAGCTAAAGGTAGTTAAACTTTTCTTGTATTGTGATTTCCAAATGGGTACAAAATTAATCAACCTTATTGAATGACATTGAGCACTATGTAGTTAAATTAGTATTAAATTAAAATAAAATATAGAAATCCAGATTGAAAGAACATTTCTACATTACTAAGTGATGATTATAACATATAACATGCATATGTTATTGTGTGTAATAATGTAGACAAGTCTTGGATAAAATTTATGGTGTTTAATGGTGTAACTAATGTCACTATCATTTGCACAGTTTTTAAAGCTATTTTAGCACCATGTCATTTGAATAATTTTTGAACAAGTACATAAAAAAATCTTTGGCTTGTGATTAATTTTTATATCATTATACTTTATGCATTTTAAAATATACAATTTATAAAGTCCTAAAATATCTTAGGCTCTAGTTATGTCAAGCTCCAATAAGATATATCAATCTCCATTTTAATTATTTAAATTTAGTGTTATATTTATCATAATATAATTATTAAATCTTGGTTGATTTCCTTTTCTCAACTAATTTTTTTTTGAATTGTCATTCTCCAAAGTATTTCCCTCCCTGAATCCTCCAAATGGCCTGAATCATGCCACATGACTATGGGAGAAGAATTCAGGTTGTAAAGTTGCAGAGGATATTTGTCTAATATTCATGCATTATGTACTCATTTTATCTTGTATAAGTCTATTTTATCTTATCTCCATGTCTTTTAATAGGTTAGAATATGTACAGACTCCACTTTTGGTTCCAAGTACAAGAAGAAGATAAATAGTCATAGACTAGAAAAACTATATATACTTGTGTTTATAAGAATAATAGAGTTCTAATTTTGAAGATATCAATAGAGTTTCACATAAATTTTGTTTATTTTTATTTAGAAATAAAGCTGTAAAACTTGAAAGAAGGGTGAGGTTAGTAGAACTTAATATGTTGTGTGTGTGTTGATCCAGATGATTGTGGAGACTCCTATTTGTTTGGGGAGGATAACCTATAGATAAGAAATACACTAAATAAATGGTTGATTAGTTGGATAGTAGGGTGGGTTGCCTAACATGATCTAGATCTAAGAAGCACATGCTTCCTATGAGGCTGCCAATCCATACTTTTAAATAGTTAAGTTTTGAAAGTGAAAGATAAATTGCTTGCATAAATAATAGAAGATACTAAAATAAAATACAAGAAGTGCTTGAAAAGAGATGAATTTGACTAATTATATCAATAAAAAATAGATATTAATACTAAATAAATTAGACATGGTTTAAACAATAGAGTGATGTTATGCGATCAAGAAGAAAGTCAAAAAGTGGGATTTGGTTAGGGTCTGATAGGTTAAATAAACTTGTTATTAGAATTGACACATAGTGACCATTGACAGTTGGGTGTGACCATTGGTAGTTATGTGACCATCGATGGTTAGGGGAAAACCATCAAAGGTTAGGTGACCATCAATGGTTACTATCAAATTTGGCTTAGGTAAAGTATATTTGGTTATGGTTACTTGTGTGGCTTCTTAATTTATTTCTTACGTATGTTTTCATGTATAATGTCTAATTAATTTCTATCTAATTTAATCTAAATACTCTATTTATGTTAATAACTTATTGGTTATTCTTACTTCCTATTCAATGTATGACAATTCACATTTGCTATGTTCTTATTTTCTAACTTTTTGTATGAATACGATACACTATCCTATGCATTAAAGTATATCCTAGCTATCCTCATCCTTAACATGTTTTGATACTTCAAGAACCTCTGTTAACAATGGTGCAGTGAGTGTGGAACACTCCTTTGGAGGAAATTATGTTAAGATGGTTACCAGGATAGAGATTTATTGAGACATGGTTAGACCAAATAATATGTAATTTTGCAGAAGAAGAATAAAAAGAACTGATCTTATCATATAAAAAATCATTCGAGAGCATATTTATGGAGAGATTTATGATTTTTTTATGTGAGTTTCCTGAATTTCTAGCTAATTGGTTAACATGAGTGGAATATTATTTTTTTAACCCAAGAACATAAGAAGTAATAATCTGGATTGAAGAAAAGATATACTAGTTGTAGAAATTGAAAACTAAATGGATAAGAGCAATAGAGTATTGGGTTGCTACTACTATAGATGGATATACAACTAAGTTTGTAATACAAGGATACATAGATGTCAAATCTGTACAGGACTTATTTATTGTAGAAATTTGAGAGAAATTTTTGTGGTGACTATTTATCCTTATAAAGATGTTGGTTGTGGATAAGGCCATGGTGCCTGCTTCAGCCAATATGGAGTAGTCACTTCGGGTGTATAGGGTGTGTACTAACTGATAGTGAGTGATGATTATATGAGTGGATAAGGCTTGAACCTAAATCAATAATGGAGACACAAGGAAATAAGAATCATAAGAAAATTTTGGATTTAGAATGTGAGCTACAATAATAGAATAGATGGAGTAAATAAAAGAATACCCAAGTATTTTTGAGTAAAGCTAAGAGTATCAATAAAATAGATGATGAACAAGTAATAATATGTGATGAGTGAGATGAAAGAAATGAAGAATGAAGTATGAATAAAGAAGATGATGAATGTCGGTAGAAAGAACAAAGTGATGAAGAATGATAGGAAGATGAGATGTTCAAAGAAGAAGGTGAGAATAGTGTAAAATTAGAGAAGTTAGATGATAGATGTGGTGTGAATTTACAAGAGTGGGTATTATTAGCAAAAATATATGAAGAATTAGTCAAAGAAATAGAAAAAAATCATAGATTAATTACAGGTTCAAGTGTAGAAGAATAAGAATTCACAATAAATAATCATTCACCAAAAGAGCACATGTCCCTATAGCCCAATTTATTATATTCCAGTAGAAGTTTTCAACTAGGTAGATAAGAAGATAGTATTTGAGAAGGTCCATTTTTAGAACAAGTGCATTTTTGAGGTACTAAAAAAAAAAAAAATCAATACAAAAGGCTTTAAAGGCCGTAAGGTTTGTTGAAACCAAGCATAGAAAAGAAGGAAACATAGAAAAATAGAGTGCATAGGTTGACTCTCTTAGTGTGCAGATAAATCTTCTTAATATGTAAGTAGGATCACATAGAATGAAATGTCCTCTTATAAAAACTACACAACATATCCCCTAGATACCACTTTATAAAATGGGTGTTTTAGGATCATTTATAAATATGGAGATGTATGATGGGTCTACAAACCCTCAATAGTTCTTACTAACTCATAGAATGAGATGGCAAGCTAAGGGCATCACTGATGAAGCTATCAAAAAATGTGAGTTAGTAAGGGCACTAATTAGAAGATAACTTGAGTTAATTTACTATAGATAAATTCAACATGCAAGTCTACAATAGGTTAAGGAATGTCTTGTCATAGAGTTCAAGATATAGAAATGTATCAGTCAGACTATTCAAGACTTGAAAGAGATAAGGTATAAGTCAAGAGAATTAGTTTACAACTATGATCATAGGTTCTCTAATGTTATGAATAAGGTGGAATTTGACTTAACAAACAAAGATAAAGCTGCATGGTTTATCTAAAGACTATGTTAGAGCTACTATTACACAAACTCAATATGCTACTAAAGTAGATGTTAGAGCTATTGCCTTATGAGTGGAGCAAATTGAATATTATGGGGAAACTCCCATCATAAATTCTAAGATTGAAAATACATTGCAAGATTTTATGAAGAATATAGAGAAATATCATGAGGCAGATAAACCTAAGTTGAATCTATGGTGTATGAAGTGTGAAAAATAAGGAGATCATAGGAACAATTGTCCTAAGATCAAGATAGAGTTATATGAAATTTGTCGAGTAGTAAGACACACAACAACATAGTGCCATCTCCTAAAATAGTATATCAAGAACCCACAAAATTTATAGGATAATTTTTGTAAGTCACACAATCACGATGAAAATAATGTAGGGCTTTGTAGGAGCTCAAAGAAGACATCACCAAAAATTTATTCACCATCATTACACAACAAGTGTCCTTGGTGAAGCAGATGATTTTAGGCCCAGAGGTTGATAAAGGTTATGTGACCCAAGAAGGTCCATAATGGATTCCTAGTTTGCCTCATTACCAACCTCAAGGTCTATCCAGTTGGACCCCTCCTTCATCGAGTTGGACACCACCATCACTGTAATACCAATAGGCCATACCTTGGAGTCCAAAAATGGCATAAAAATAATAAAGTAGTTGGACCTCACCAATTATGAAACAAAAATTTATAATTGAATATAATACCCACTAGCATCAACATTGGAATACAATGCAAAAAAGAGGGTGTAAAGGAGGTTATCAATAAAATAAAGGAGGATCTAGGGGCAAATACAGAGGAGGATACCAATGGACAGGAAAATAACTAACAACACCCTCCTTTGAAATGATATTTATGTGGAGAATATAATCATGTGCAATGAAATTGATCTTTGAATCCTCAAAGATAGTCTTACTATGCATATTGCAGAGTATATGACCAATATGAGATAAAAGACTGTCCTATTTTAGAAAAACAAAGAAAGGATAAGGCTATTAGGAATGTTAATATGGTGAATTCTCAGCCTAAGGAGGATGCATTCTTTCATGTTGTTACATGACACTAGCATGCATAAAGAGGTTTTTCTCCTCTTAAAAGCCTTAGGATTAGGGAATCTAAAAAGCAAAATAGGATAAATACTTGGACCCAGTTATAGAAAAGGGGATCATGTATGAGGCTACATAGATGTTGAAAATAATTCAACATCAAGACACTATTGAAAGAGATGCTAAACCAATAGATTCCCAAATGAATGGTAAGATCATGCACATTATGTGTTAGGATGTAGTTGTTACTGTGCTAACATATTTAATGAAACTTTTAAGCACACTACACAATGAAGACATCTCTCAGAACATCACAAACTTACTACATAATCTATTGGAGTGTGTACAATGAGGGAAATAAAAGAAAGAAAAAATTGTTTGGTACGTCAAAACAAATAAGCCATGGGATGTAGATGCATGAATCAACATTGAAGTTGTGGGATATGAAATTCTAAATGCTATCTTTGATTTTGGCAACGCAGTCAACATGATTCCCAGGTTTACATGGGAGGCTATTAGATGGTGAATTATAAGTTACATCCTAGTAATTTTGATCTTAGATGACTATGGAAGAGTTGAGCCCATTGGCAGATTAGAATACGCTGAGATCAAAGTCATAGTATTGACCCTACAAGGTGACTTTGAAGTCATTAATATAAAGATAACAACACATTACGCTATGTTGATTGACAAAAAATGGGCATATGATGGCTAGATGAATATTAATACTATGAAAAATCAACTAGAGGTGCATCAAATAGATAAGGTTGTCAACATTCCTATGAATAGGGTGCATCAACCCTACATCATTTTGGCTAAACTAGACTCTCCTTATGTCGCACAAAAAACTAGCTAGATGAAGATAAACTCTGAAGAGAACCCAAAATCTCTTTGCACAACTAAGTGAAACTTCTTGTATGAGCATACTAAACCTTAGGTATAATATTTATTCACTTAGTAGTTGAAGACCTCTAAGCAATGGAAGCCTAAACTAGTAGTTACTAAACCATTGATAACCCAATTTGTGATAAAAGATTGTGCACCCATTTCTACTAAATTCCCTACTTGTTCAGAATTTGAATTTCTCTATAAAGCAGATGATCATGTGCAAGATTATATAGAGCTGACCAGAGAAGGCACTTTTCCTTAAGAAATAGCTTTGTCCATCAGTGGAGACTTAGACACACACCTACTCAACTATGCTCATGATGATCATGAACTCTAACCTATGAGAATGGTCTTTACACATGAGAGACAACTTCTTATGTACTATGCAAATTAGGATATCAATCAATTAATTTTGCACCTACAAGTTCATGTCCCTACCATTAGTCAGTGAGTCAGTGCTTTGAATTATGCTCTGAATAGAGTTACATTGACATGGTGGGAAATTCATAAAAACAATCAGCTTGATTAGAATGATGCATGCAAACTTATGATTAACAAGTTCCAACTACCATAGGTCATCAAAAGTAAGTGGCCTTTATTTCAAGAAGGTGAGTTCCCTAAAATACATATTTAAAAATGTGTTAAATTTTGGACTGAGGAACATGTGGCATCAAAGTATTAGGTTCACTTATTTCATTATACACTAGATCCTTTACCATCAACATGGTATATGCATCAAGAAAGTAGGAGGGAGTCAAAGCATTGGGTGCAACTATAAAGTGGATTTATAAAGATGTTTGTTTTTGAAGACAAAAATCCTCTAGTTCATAATACATTGTTGAAAACTATACATTTCCTATGCCATGGGTGTACAAAATATTCAAGCACCATGATGGAATCTAATGTGTAGAAGAATGCAACTTATGATCTAAATATGACATTACAAAGATATAAAGATACCAATAAAAAAGAATAATATCTCATGCATCCATGCCACTAAATACAAGATGAAGAAGAGGAAATTGAATATTTATATATTGATGGCGATATCGATCTGACTGATTTGTTTGAAATTGAATGTCTAGTAGAACTAGACAAGGACCCTGACATAGAACCTACTGAAGAAGACAAGCTGCACAACATAAAAAATATAGAATAGGAAGGGCAAAGAATTCTATAAGAATATATTGATGAGGAAAAATGTAAGATTTACTATTATCCCATTAAAAAGCATGGAGCAAACTTTGGAACTAAGGAGATTCCTAAAGTAGCACATATAGGTGAATACTGGATCGAAGCTAAATTTTTTGAAGCTATGCAACTCTTGTGAGATTATCAAGATGTGTTTCCTACTAAATTTTCAAAGGTTAAAGGAGTCGATCCATCTCTAGGAAAAATACATATTGAACTCAAGAAGTGTACATGACCCATAAAGAAACAACCATACAAGTTGAATCCAAGCATGAAATTGAAAGTGAAGGTCGAACTTGATAGAATGTAAGATGCAGGTATAATTTATCCCATAGAAAAGGTAGATTGGGTTAGTCCCATGGTAGTGTAGCCTAATAAAATAGGAGATATCAAAGTATGTGGTGATTATATCATTCTAAATGATGCATGTGTGAATGATCCATTCCCAATTCTCTTCATAGATGAAGTTTTGGAATCTATTTTAGGCCATGAAGTTTACTCTTTCATGGATGGGTTTAGTGGCTATCATCAAATACCCATCATAGAAGAAGATAGATCTAAAACAACTTTTGCCATAGAATGGGGATCCTTTGCATATAAGGTAATATCTTTTGGCCTCAAGAATGCACCTACTATTTTTTCTTGTGTAGTGGTAACTATGTTCAAATATTTCAGTCATGACTTTCAAGAAGTTTATCTCGATGATTGGGTAGTATTTTATTTATTTAAAGGACATTTGTCTAAACTAAGCCTCATGTTAGAATGTTGTAGAGATTTGTGAATTATTTTGAATTTAGAAAAATGTTTATTCTTTACACCTTTTGGTGTCCTACTAGGTCATATAGTGTGCAGTGAAGGAATTTTGGTAGATCAGGCTAAAATTATAGTTATTTTGAGTATGTCTCCACCAGTTAGCTCCATGGAAGTGAGATATTTCTTGGCCATACAGGGTATTACCATAAGTTTATCTAAGGATATACAACCATATCATCTCCATTGGAGTATTTAATTCACAAAGGTACAAAGTTTATCTAGACTTCCAAGTGCCAAGCAACCATTATCAAATTAAAGCAAAGATTGGTCACTGCACCTATCCTCATCTTTCTAAATTGAAACAAGCCCTTTCATGTGCAAATTGATGTTTTAGGTATTACAGTCAATGTTTTGCTTGTTTAGTCAAGAGATGGTGGACTAGACCACCCTATACATTTTACAAGCTGAAAGTTATCTAACATAGAAAAGAATTACATGACAACTAAAAGAGAAGCACTAGCTATAGTGTTCACACTACAAAAATTTCAACACTATCTTCTTATGACACCATTTGAAGTTTTCATGGATCATCAAGCTTTGTGCTACCTAGTTAGTAAACCAATGCTTGGAAGACATATTTATAGATGGTTGATGCTATTTAAGGAATTCCAATTTTGCATTAACATCAAGACAAGTAGATAAATTTTGGGGCTAGATCATTTTAGTCACATTCGCAATGGTGAAGAACCAAAAAAATTATAGGAAAATTCTCCTGATGCTCATCTATTTCACATTTCTACAATCCCTAAATTTTTTGAAGCAATCACTAACTTCTTCTAACAAGGAGTATTCCCTGTACACTACCAATAAAGAGACAAGAAGTAGTTTATCACTAGAGCTTTGCTATATACCACCATCAGTGGGCCTTTATATCATTTGGGGAAGGATGAAGTATTACGTAGGGTAGTTATAACACATTAATGACCATAACTCTTATAGGAGGAACATCAAGGAATAGCATGAGGACATTTTTATATAGAAGATACTACCAAGAAGTTGTTACAGAGTGGGTTATGGTGGATAAATCTTTTTTAGGATGCACATAGAGTAGCACATCACTGTGATGTATGTCAATGCATGGGTAAACCAATACAAAAAGATGAAATGCCCTTATAACCTTTGTTAGCTAAACAACCTTATGAACACTGGGTCATTGATTTTTTTGGACCTATCAATCCATAAAATAAATGTAGTAAATCAAAGTATATTATCAGTGTGATAGATTATTTTACCAAATGGGTTGAAGCTACTATAAATCCCAACTATGGTGTGAAGGATGCAATAAAGTTTCTTTACGAAAACATTATTATAAGGTTTGGATGCCCTATCAAGTTCATTAGTGATTGAAGGACATACTTCCTGAATAACACCATCAAGGCTCTTACTGAGGATTCATGATTTCTCACAATAAAAGTACTGCATACCATCTACAAGCTAATGGCCAAACTAAGGCTTCTAATAAGGTATTGGGAAAAATGTTGACAAAGATATGCGATGTCAAGAGGGATGATTGGAAAGATCACATTCCTATGATTCTATGGGCATATCACATGCACTACAAGAGGGATATAGGTTTTACTCCCTTCCAATTAGTCTATGGGCTTGAAGTAGTTATGCCAATGGAATAACTATGCATTGCAATAGTCATGAGACTAGGGGATTGTGAGTATCTCACCAACAAACTTCTTGAACTAAATATAATGGATGAATATCAACATAAAGCATCTTAGATGTAGGAAGTTCATAAGTAGAGCCAAAAAATGTGGCATGAAAAGAATCTATGCCACAAAGAATTTTATAAAGATCAACCAATTTTGTTATATGATAGTTGTTTCAGAGCATTTTAGAAAAATTACAGATTTGATGGAAAGGGCCTTATGTTATAAATGAAATATCATATCAAAGAACCATTATTTTGAGAGATTTGTAGGGAACCATTTTTCTAGGGTGGGTGAATGGGTGTAGGCTCAATCCCTACCACTAATAGTCTTAATTGATCTCATTTTATGAAAATAGTGGGTGCTAAGTAGCATCGAGTAGATTATGATTTCTCATTTATACATGTTTTTGTGTGTTTATTTTTTTTGTGTGTTTTTAGATGATCTCTTCACTACCATTTGGGAACCAAGATACCAAGTATAACATGCACTGAACGTGCATAAAAGAATTCATGTGCATCATCGTGGATGTTAGAAGGAGAAAAAGAAAGTAATTAAGTCTAGGAAATGTTTGGACAAGTCACATCACCCAAGATCTTCACTATATAATATTCATCCCCCAGTAGTTAATTCCAGATCCAAGGTTTGATTGACTTAATATTCAACAAATCAGTGGCCATCAACATCATCTACTTGTACTCCCATACAAACAATAAATAAAATAATGATGTATCTCCACACATGTGTTAATGATTAACTATCTTAATTTCTAGTTTGGATAAGATTTTCCATATCATTAATTAAATTCATGTCAAATGGATAGCTAAGCATGTAATTTATGCAAAAACCAACACGCATGAAGTCTATAAAGGCATAAGTTCATAAACCAAGTATGCATTTCATCTTTGTAAATATTTTCACAACCTAAAATTTCAAAGAGCCAAGTTAGTTTTATTATGCAAAGAAGCAATAGAGTTTTAATTTCATCACTTCTACAAGCATAGATACTTCACAACTCATTAGGGGTTTGACAAACACATAAATAGAAGCAATGGGTGTTGATATGGCACTAAGGCAAACAAAATTCAGTGATCCAAAGCCATTTGATTTCCTTCAAGCAGTATAGAAAAAGCTATTTCATCTAGACCCCATTGATGCTATAGAACCATTAGCTCTCAATCCCCCCACTGCTTCCACAATATAGATGTTGAGTGCCAGCTTTGAATGCCTATTTTTGGTGACTTGGGGGAGATTTTAAAAGTCTTGCTCAACTGATATAATGATGGTGCCATCTTCATTAGCATGAACACCACAATCATCATCAACACAAAAGAATGGCCTGAGCTTTGGGTATGTCTGCATAAGGGGACTCCCTTGCTCCATACAAGATGAGAATGCTACCTATTCTCCAAGAGGTCAGAGATTTGTATGTTCATGGATATAGAGGGATCCCAATTGAGTAAATTCATGATGAACTAGTGTGTATCCTCATCGAATGCATCACATGAAGGTTATGGTAGATGACAAAGTCTATAAAGCAGATACTAAAAGAGGTCATTGACATCACCCATTGCATGATCCACCAAAATGAGTAATTTAATTGGCCTGAATACTTCATTCAAGAGCTCCTCATAAATAATGAAAAGTGTCACACATCTCTAAAATAGACATTCCAATACCAATTCCTCATATTTTTGTTGTACTTCACACATTGGAAGTCCTTAGAGGGAGAAGTACACCTCGGCACTAACTATTGGCTAGTGCAACAATTCTCCAACCTCATATGGACACCTAAACATAGAGCCCTAGCTCATGGGATCAAATTTAAAGCATGGTAGGAGGAGTGTGTAGAGCTAATCACCACACATCCTTGGGTACTACCAGATGTAATTTAGCACTTGGGCCAACACGCTACTATCACCTTGCTACCAAAAGGTGTATTCATACACATCCATGAGTTATCAAGGTTGTCCTTTGGAACTATACCATTATTTGTCACCATGGCCATGGTGTAGGCTGAAGTTGCCAAATAGAACTATTTTATATCCAAGCATGTGATACCACCCCAAACCATACCATCTGGCACACCTGTCCCTACAACATAGCAACAAGAGGAAGCCACCAACTTATAGACATAGAAATGAAAGCACAAGATTTCCACCAAGCATCAATCTACATCTCTTCCATTGAAGTGCAAGACAAGGAGCATGGTGACTTGTCTAGATGATCCTAAGGTATCATAGATTACATGCTTGTGAAAGTTACCATAGATGGGGATAAATGAACAATAAGTCTATTAGGTAATGATTACCGATATGGATGGAGACTTTTATGACATAGAGGAAGAGAAGGAATTCTTCTTTTGGAAGGTTATGTGCATAGTCTAAGTACACAAAAAGGTTACCCAAAATCTATGGGTGGACCTTCCATCATGCCCTACATCCATCATCATTGACACTATGTGAGAAAAAGTAGAGCAACTATAGTGAAGGGATGACTTTTTCCAATAACAACCTTTTACCACCATCATAGTTGAATATGTCTTTAGACCACTCCCAAAAATCTCACTAGAGTCACTCATATATGGACCCCAAACCAAGAACGAGGCTAGAGTATTGCCTACCCTTAAAGAATGCACATTCGATCGACCAACCATCACATAAGAAGCACAACCTACTCTAGCTTCCACTTCACCACCACCAAAATATAGGTTAATCCCCCTAAGATGTAAAAAATGATAAGTTTCCAACTCCATAGTCTAACTAAGTGATTCATCACCTTTATCACAAGTTTAGGAGGTTGAAGAGATCACACCTGAGTAACCCAAAATAAAATAACAATAGGCTTTAAGGGAAGAAGCAACTCATGCAGTAGAATGGTGAGTTAGAAAGGAGAAGAAGAAACATCACAAGGATCAAGCTCAATAACAACAACAAGTAAGTCAATAAATCAAAGAAGTTGAGGCCACACAAAAATCCCAAGACATAGAGTCTAATTGATACAAAGCCATCGAAGTAGCTAAGAAGGCACAAGAAGCTACCGATGTAACCAAGAAAGTATAGGAGGTGCAAGCAAAGAAAGATAAAGAAGTTGAGATCACTAGCAAGGCTAAGGTAGAAGAAAAACAAAAATAGGACATAGTGGTGCAGGAAAATTAGGCTAGATAAGATGCGATGTATGCATAATAGCAAGTTGAAGAAGCTATAAAAAAAGGAAGAAGAAGATGAAGCCCTGTGTTAGCATTAGGAATGGGCATAAGCACAAATGCAAGCACAAGATATGGTTGAATAAGCCAAGGTTACTACCCTGAAAGAGAAAAAGAAAGAAGAAGAACATGCATAGAAGCTTCAGGCAAAGGAAGAATAAGCCAAATATAAATTTATGCAAGAAGAGCTGACCAAGAAAATGAAGGAAGAGGTTAAATAAAAGTAGGCTAAAGATGTTGTGCAACAAATCAAACTTGCTGCAAAGGCCATGACATAGAAATAGTAGGTATTAGAGAAACAACGTGTTGAAGTAGAGTAATCAGAATAAAAAGAAGAACCAGCTATAGCCCCAATAGGTTCACAACTTCTAGAAATGTCTTTGGGAGGTGTGTGGCTCTAAGATGTCCTAACTGTGCATTCTCAATGTACCACCATTTCTCTCCCACTTATGGCTATGCCATAACCAGAACCTTTAATGACTTCAATCACATCGGCATCACTCTTGCTCAAGCAGGAAGCATCATTAGATGTCTCTAGAATCCAATTGAAGAAACAACTCGAGGGAGCATCAACATTTTAAGAGTCCATTGCGTAGAAGGCTACCTCATTAGAGCAATAAATAGATCAATCAAAGGTTGAGAATGTTGATTTAAAGGCTCACCTCCATGAAGCTACCAAGATTATTCAATATGCCTATCCATAGTTAATCACTCAAACAATCAGGGACCAAGTCATGTTTGACCAATATAGACTCAAAACTCTAGTCTTTGAGTTAACCAAGGACTGGTACACAACCCAAAAACTCTATGTAGTTAGCACATTGGGACAAGATGTTAAAACTAATTCTATGACTCTTATCACTTTGCTAGAGGAGTAATGAAGCATTTTGAATATTGTTGCACTAAAAGCACAACATGTCACATAAAGCTTGTTGGACTAGAAGCAACAACTAGACAGTTCCTTAGCTAGTTCTAGTGCAGACTTTACTATGGCCATCACTACCAAAACAACCATGGGAAAGCACACCACCACTAGGGAAGATAAGGATGGAGCACTCTAAGAGTTACTAAATTCTAGAGACAACATGCACAATAACCTTCTCAATTGGTAGAGTCAACTTTTGTAGAGTTATTTTACTAATCTTGAAGTTCAATGTCATGCAGATAAAATGGAGCAACTAAATGATGAGATTCAAACTAGGGTCACCAACACTAAGGCAATCATGAGCATAATTGATGACATAGATCTCAAGTAAATAATTAGTTACCATGCTCCATTGTACACTCTGTTATGATTGATCCAAGAAGTCATGTTAGACTGGAATGCCTACAAAACTGATCTAACTTCCTTTTATAGTAAAGTCACCTAGATTATCGACATAGATGTATATCGACCACCTTCAAAGCTCTAGCAGATCATCACTTAGTGTAAAGCTATAGAGTCCAAGTCCAAGGATTCTTCTGGTCAGTCATCACTTGCATCCATGCCACCTCCATCAAGTTAAGTATTACATAGAGTACAAATTTTGTTTAACATTTTGTATTGGGGATGACTCAGTAAGAAAAGTTGGGCTAGGATGGTTGAAAATCTATAAAGGGTGGCCACCTGGTTATGCCAACCTATTGAAAACCCAACAGGGTGATAGGTTGGTATGCTACGTAGTGGAACACCTGAAAGGGTGGTTAAGTAGTGCGTAAGAGATGAAAATCATAAATAATGCCTTGAGCAATTACTGTAACTCTTACTGGACTAACTACTTCTTTAGCCTCTGCTCATTTGTGTAAATTCAAAAGATCCTATGATGTTGTCTCGAGATGAGACAACATTTTAAGTCTAGAAAAGTGTTGGGAGAAGAATTCAGGTTGTAAAAGTGCACATGATATTTATCTAATATTCATGTATTATGTACTCATTTTGTCATGTATAAGTCTATTTTGTCCTATCTCCATGACTTGTAATAGGTTAGAATATGGATAAACTCTACCTTTGGCACTAAGTATGAGAAGAAGATGAGCAATCATAGACCAAAAATATCTATATATACTTGTGTTTTTAAGAATAATAGAGTTCCATTTTTGAAGCGATCAATAAACTTATCTAGTTATGGTTACCTGTGTGGTTTCTTACTTTGTTCCTTGCATGCATTCTCATGTATAATGTCTGATTACTTTCTATCTAATTTAATCTGAGTACTCTGTTTATGTTAATAAATTACTAGTTGTTTTTACTTCCTATTCAATGAATGACAATTAACATTTGCTATGTTCATGTTTTCCAACCTTTTATATGAATATGATACACTATCCTACGTACTAAAGTATATCCTAGCTATCCTCGTCTTTGGCATGTTCTGATGCTTCAGGAACCTATGCTAACAATGATACCGTCTAATTCACCTAAGAGCCTAAGGGACTTTTGAACATGCTTATTTCATAGGATTTTATTGTGGGCCTCCAAAGCCCCAAGATGATTCCATGTGGCATCATCAGACAGACTTAATATCCCTAATAATGCAATAACCATGAAAAATCTCTAGGGCTCCAGATCCTTGTGATGATGCCATGTGGCATCATCATAGGAACCTGAGGACTCATGAGGCACTAATGGAGGTAGTCAACAATTGAAACTCACTAGGCAAGATCATGCCAGTGACACAATCATAGGGACTTAGGGATCCAATGTAGTGCAAAGAGAAATCTAGAAGCCCTAGGGATCCAGATCCCCATAATGATGTCATGTGACATCATCACAAGGACTCGATAACCTAGGAGGTCAAATTACAGTTGATAGGTCCTTTGCATCTGATGCCTTGAGATGATGCCATATGGAATCATCATAGGGATCAAGCGACATTGATAGTGTATTGACCATGGAAAAGCCTTGATGCTCTAGATCCCAATGATGATGCCACACAACATCATCATATGAACTTGAGGACTTAGGAGGTAATAATGAAGGTACACAATAGTTGAAACTTGTCAAGTCCCTAAGGTCTTAAGATCATGTCACGTTATGTGATCTCGAAGACCCAAAGACTCAAACAAGGTGAACAACAGTCTATAAGCCATGAAGCTTCAGATCCCCATGATGATGCCATGTAGCATCGTTGCAAGGACCCGACGACCTAGGAGGTGGGATTATAGTTGGGAGGTCCTCCCCTTTTAAGCCCTAATATGATGCCATGTGGCATCATCCTATGTCCCTGTGACTTGTGAAGAGGGTAGAGCTTGGTCGAGGATTAGTGGTGGCTCAGGGGACCAAGATCACGCCAAGTGGCATGATCCCAATAACTTGAGCTGAGTAAGGTCAACCAATGGTGGGAAGTGAAAAAATTAAAATAAGACCCTCGAGTGCAGTGGAACAATGACATGGTGCCAAGTGACACAATTTGGTGGGTTAAGGGACAAAGAAGATAATTGAGAAAAGGCCATGTGGCCAATAGGCAAAGACCAATGAAATTCATCAAAGAAATAAATTGAAGCTTGAGTTCAAGCAATAGATTAATATGCCAATAAAAAAAATCAAGTAAGTTTCGATGGAAAGCCAGAATTTAGATCATAGACAATGGCCCGCATTTCTTTGAATGCTCGGAAGACTTAGTAGACTTAAATAATTTGATACCACTATGACAAACTCTGATCAAGCAAAATGAAAACACTTGGTAGGGTCTTGGTGAATCAAAAGAGTTTTGTAATTCAAAAACTGAAATGAATAATAATACTAAAAAAAAAATATTACAATAACATTTTTTAAAAATAATATTTATAGTTGCAATAAAACTACAAGTATAATCTCACATAATATCTACATAATATTATATTATTAATATAAAAAGCTTTAGGTAGAACTCTGTAATATTATCATAATATGCATTTCTAATTTTTTGATTGGCTTACAAAAATAGGTAATCAGAAAATGATTGTATCAAAAAATAATTGTTATTTGGTTATTTTTTTATAAAAAAAAGTATATGCATTTATTTATAGTACATATTAATATGACATCAATTGTACATATGTTAATTTTTATTTTTAAAATTATATATTATAATAATATTAAAAAAATATTATAAGAGAACTTTTTAATAAATAATATTTAGAGTCATACATAATTTGTACATTACATTTATTTACTACTTTACAATTATTAAATAAAATCTAAAGAATATGTTAATATTTATGTATCAAATTATATATGAAAAATTATAATATACATTTTTAAAAAATTTGATTGGTTGAAAAAAAAATTAATTGAAAATTGATTCTTAAATAATAAGTAAAACTTTATAATATTATCATAATATATTTTTTAAAAATTTGATTGGTTGAACAAAAACAGTTAATTAAAAAGTAATTTATATAATCTTTTGTCTTGATAAGGATAATAAAGACATGCTCAAAGTTTGTTATGAGATTTTATATAGACTCCATTTTAATTGATTTAAAAAATTAATTTGCATATATATATATATATATATATATTTTATTTTTTATTTTTTTTTGTATTTTTTTTAAGTGTGGAATTAAAAAAATGAGAAAAATTGAGGGCAAGATTTTTAAATATGTTTTTTGATATATATATATATATATATATATATATATATATATAATTATGGAATACCCCAAAACATTATTGAATTTATATATATGTTTAATATTAAAAATTTAAATCTTTAATACTATTTTTTAATTAACATTGGCATTGCCTTTATAAGGTACAAAGATTTCAAAGTAAATCTGACTATTATTTTTTAATATAAAAAATGTAGTAGAGTAGTATACTTAATCAAAACAATATATAAGGTAAATTAAAAATTTAATTATTTATTTATATAATTAATATATTAAATAGAAAAATAAATTTTATAATATATAGATATATGTATATATTAAATATTAAATATTAAATAAAAAATAAATTTTACTAAATTTTTAGAAATTTTATATATTAATTTATTTTTTTATTTTTATTTTTTAAACACCACCATCTTTTTTAATTGAAAAGTACCTATATATTAATATGTGATGGATCGCTGTATCAAATGATCACTCAAACCAGAGACCACAATAAAATATCATAATATTTTAAACAAACCAAAAAAAAGTGTGTTTTTTTTAATTTTAAAAAGGTACCATTGTGAAGGAAATGTACAACCCTATCCAGTCCACACATCTAACCTCCATTGTAAAATATACGCCCTCGTACCAAGAAAATATAACAGTACAACTGCCATCAGATCAGATGACATATACACTACACTGAAAAGGGTTTGTTCAAAAATTTTGTCTGGTTACACCCTAATTAAGAGAGTACAAATCCCAAAAAGCCCTCTTCCCTATTGCACAAAATTGTTTAATAGAACAGAACGATAATCAGCCTTTAGGAACAGGATAGGATTTGCCTCGGCACATACACCGATAAGCTACAGGGCAGGATTCTGCTCTTTCTACGTCTATAGAGCATTTGGAGGATCCCACTATAACTCTTACGCAAGGAGAACATGCTCCACATGCATGGGAGCAATCCGGGAGCGTCGAACCAGCGACCTGAAGCATCCTTGCCTGATAAAACCAAACAATATTCTCTCACCCACAGAATAAAATTCATCCTGGGCCTAAAAATCTCAAATAAATTAGCCAAAACTAAATTCATCTCACGTACCTCAACTTTTACAGGTGAAGAATATGCATCCTTCTTTTTTTCATCTGGGAAGAAAACAAAAATTATTACATTAACGTTTTAAAAACTAACAACAGCTTAACTCTCTTTCAGACCTTAATTCTTAGCTTTAAGATTATCGCCTAAAACAGTGGTAAAAAAATAATACCTTAAAGACAAACAATATTTTGGATCATAGCATACTAAATTACTAACAACAGTTTAACTCTCTCTCAAACCTTGATTCTTAACTTAAGATCGTCACTTAAAATAATGATAAAAAAATAACAACTTCTCTCGATAAAAATAAACAACATTCAAATTTCTTATTAGAAGCATACTAAATTTATACAGTCAGCATTTTCCTAAAGAATAATCTTGTTATTCTAGATCAACTCAGATTAACAGAAGCAGCCTATGTGTGCTCACCCAATCTGATCATGGTGGGTTCCCTTCCAAGAGTGAAAGGAATTAGCAGCTGAAAAAGAACAAAGAAAAACACAAGCAGCTGTAAAATCACAGACTTCATTATTTTCTGTAAACTAAACCGCCCAGATTGAATTGAGAAATTGCATTGTAGGAAGGAGATTGTGCAGATATAAGTGGAAATTTATAGCAATTTTTTAATGATGTACAAAAAAGCATCACATGCAATGCGGTGTGTAGATAATTATTATTACTATAAACAGGAGATCATTTCATTTGCTTCTTCACATGGTTTGCAAAGGGTTTTAGAGTTCCGATGATCGCTTCACAGACTGTGTGAGAGTATACAAAATTTCATGGTTTCACGCAACACGCGTCCCAGTGGAATGGGAAAAAAAATATCTGTAAGGCGGAATCACGTGTTGTGGGTAAAAAGGGTTAGCATTTGTGCCCTACTCCACAGGAAAATCTAGTATCCAAGAACATTCACGAGACCATTTATGGGGCGTCAAACAAGTACATTTTTCCTTTATAACCATTTATTTAACAAATAGACTATCTGCTGGCTTAACTCAATGGGTCAGAGATGTTATGCTTTCACAGTCCTGGATAATATAAAATAGAATTTTGGATTCAAAAAATGTGAAAAACAAAATTAATGATCATATATTTTAGATTACATTCTATAAGCTATCATCATAAATTATGATAAAAAATATTGTTATTAAAAAAATTTATACATTTTTTATTTAAACTAAATAAAAATTGATTTTTTTCTTAAAAACTCCTAATCCCCTCATACCATGTGACTTATTTGATACCATCTAAACATTTATTGTGGGTTTATAACTTGCTAATAGTAGATGACATATTTCCTTAATTCACACCGAGTATTTTCTTCAAATAATTGATTTCAACATAAATTCTCATTTACTTTGAACTAAGTTTAATAACATATGTAAAATAGTAATTAATTTTAAAAACAATAAGATTTAATCCTATTTGATTTTATTTCACCATCTTTTCGTAATTGTATGAAATTGATGATAAATATAAAAGTCTTGATTCGAGTTGTAGACATGTAAACTAGTCATTGGACATTTGTTAGATGTAATATTTTGTTATTTTATTGTACATGCGTGTTTTATGATTATTAGTCCATACTAGGCTCTATTAGCATGATTTTTCATGTTTTTGGTTGTTTCCCATCATATTCCCTTTCTTTTTTAATCTCTCATGTCTCCTTCTCTTTCATGTTTCCTTATATAAAGTTGGTGTTTATTCCAGAAATGTACACTATATGTTTCTAGGGTGGACCCTTTTCACACAATTTTGGGTCCTTGGAGGTTGTGGATCTTAGCTTGTTAGTTTTCTCACTCATTGTGTGTCAGCTTAATCCATAATCGAAATAGATACTCCATAGCATAATTCACCAAACACATAATTATTACAAAAAATGTTGCCCCCATATCCTATGCTATAGAACAACACCTAAAATTTTGTAATAAGACATATTCCAAATCTTATTGACTATTATCTACAACATACAAATGAATACACAACTTTTCACATGCAATCCCTGCATGCTACATCCATTACATACAATCCTTCCCATTATATCCATATGACTACTCCATACATGATTGCAATTTAATGTTCTTGTAAATAAGTGGAAAAAAAATGTTAAGATTTTTAAACAAGTGTTATGCTTGTGTTAGTTGATTCTTGAGCTCCCTTAGGTGTTTGATATGTTATACTAGTTGTAAGGAATTAAAACATACAATCAATGAAATCAAAGACAACATCAAAGAAAGATACACAAGACATTACCTTGGAGAAACTCAACATGATAAAAATATAGAAGATTGAAGCCATGTTTCCTCATCTCCACTATGTTCAATATTTTAAAATCTTATTCCTTCTTGGGCTTATATGGACACCATCTTCTCAATGGATCATTCAATAAAAGTGAATATTGAACTTAACCATCTGAGCGTTATACTTAACTCAGTTCTGCTCTGGCCTTAATTAACTTCTTTGTACTTCACCAAGTTCTAATTCACTCATTGTGTTTCCTCTGTTTTCAATTGCCCATCTTTAATCATTTGATTTTTTTAAATTGATCCATGAGATATACAGGTTCATATATACAAAAGAACAATGCATTAGGCTCAAAAACAGAAGCCCAAGAGTCATAACTCAAGACGAAATGTCTCCCATGTCCCTTAAATTTATTTTAAATGAAAATTATAATGGTTTCAAACCTTTTTCTAACATGTGCATAAATTTAATAGGTTTTTTAAAAAAATCTACAACGTTTTTATTGGTAAATGTCCATCCACTTCCAAAGGCCATAAAATTTACATAAAAACTCGTATAAAATGCCATGTTGTTTAGCCTACATGATTTTTTGATAAGAATCCAAATATGTACTTTATAATTACTTATGATTCAACCATACATTGATTTAGCCCTTGTATAAACAACTAGTTGTTTCAAGACTCCTTGACTCCTTTTTGATAGTCAATTGTCTTACTGATTGAATTGGATGATCTTATTGATCCAAAATTTAAATCAATGACCCAAATCTGAAGGATTTTGGTTCCAAAAAACCTCTAGACTGAAAATATAAGGTTGCATCTTATATCTTTTCACATGGGATACCAATTTTATCATCTTTTTAGACTGTACTTTTCCCCTTTCTCTTGGATAGTGATTGCCCAATCTAAAACCTACAAAACTACATTGATTAAGATTCCATGAATCTTTCCAATATATGTTAATTAACATTATTTCACTCTTTGGTTTCTTAATGAGATTCTTATTAGTTGATCCTCTTCACCCCTTTTCTATAATTCACATGCTTTTAGGCTAATGTGCATATTTCTCCTACAATATGCTTATACAACATTCTCCTTATTATTCACATTATTTATACAAGTGAAGAAAACATATTGCATAATGTAAGTGGTGTTATAATAAGTCATCGTTCCCTTATCTTGGGTAGATTACCTTTTAACGAATGCAACATACATGGATTGATAATGCAATTTTATTTACAAATTTTCTCTTATCTTGCAACTCAAAGTATGCATCAAAACTAATGTAATAGAAATTGAATGAAATCAATGAAGGAAAATAGATGTCAAAGCATACACCCATCACAACCAAAAGTCTTCTTGTGGAGTGCTACTCACCATGGAAGCACTTCTCACCATTTATTAATGACCTAATGTCATGCCACTTATTATCTCTCTATGGAAGAACATTGGGACTCATGATCATGCTATAATATACCCATCACCATATTTACCAACTGTTACCATACCCAATTTTTTTTTGGAAAGCCTACTACAACCTTACTCCATGTGCATACAATAATTCAAACATATGAGACCAAATTTATATAAGTATTTATAGGTTAATTATGTGTATACCACAACCAACAAAGGCATGTTAAAATAATTACAATTATAAAAAACTATTATAACCTTGCTTGCATATTTCACTTCTATACTATTATACATATTTTCAACACACTTTTACACTGCCAGCTATATTTGGAACTATCATTGTTGAGTTGTGGAGCTAAAAGCTTCACCAGATGAACAAATGTAGGGGTTGCTGGAGTTACACAGTCACCGACATCGATCAGGACCGACTGACATCGGTTAGGGATCGGCCGGCATCGGTTATATGCAGATAGACAGAGACCGGCATCAATCATCTATGCATTCCCAAAATTCTAATTTTGAGGAGAACAGATTGTTTGCATGTAAAGACTAACTGTTAGTCTTGAGTCTGATTTTCTATTTTTGGCAGGACAAATTTGAACCTTTGATTAAGAGGTGCATCTAACGGTGGAGAATGCATGGCTCATGAATCCTAGTACTATATAATAGGGTTAGATCCTCATAGTTTGTAAGGTGGATCAATTCAAGTAGTTGAGTTAGTTGTAATTGAGAGAGAGAGAGAACTCTTGAGGGAGAATTATTGTACACCCAAGAGGTGTGGGAAGAGAGAGAGATTTCTTCATTGTATTTCCTTCTGGAAAAGTTTAATACAAGATTGGTTGTTTCTTGTATCTCCTATTCTTTGTTGTTTCTGATTTCTAGTTACTTATTATTTTTGGTTTAATTCTGTGTTTAGTTGCTTATACAAAAGTAATCAATTATGCTGTAAGATCCTAACAATTGGTATCAGAGAGAGCTACATGATCCTAACAATCATTTTAATGTTTTTAGATATTGGACAAAATGCTATATCTAGAGTTTATTTTATATATGAGTTAATTTGGTCATGATATTCAATTTTTTGCATAATGTTATTTAGTTTAGCTTTGCATACAATTATATGTTATAGGTATTATTGATGCCATTAGTGGGTGTATGTACAGGTAAAATGAGCTAGGCTGGTGGTGGATTCCAATGGTCAAGGGATAAGGAACAAGGGCAACCAATATAGCCAAAAGGGGTAATATAATAAGCCATAAACACTTGCAATAATTTGTTCATTTTATATTATTATTATTATTATTATTATTATTATTATTATTATTATTATTATTATTATTATTATTATTATTGTCATTCTTAATCATCTTCTTGACTTATCTATCATGTATTTTGCTTCATCTTCACTTTATCTATTTTAATTATTTGTGGGATTGCTTGTGTTATCTCATGTACGATAGTTTTGATCTGTCCTTTACCTTGTTATTTTGTGATCTCCTTGGTTATTGTTCTGATCTTTTTGTCAATGCATAATTGTTTTGCTTATGTATGATCTTTGGCAATGTTAACTCTTTGCTTTGCTTGATTGGTGTCGTGACTTCGATTGTCTTGGTTTGAACCCATAATTGTTATTATTATTTTGTTAAACATAATTGTTAAACTTGGGTGTACCTTGGTATTGTTTTTTAACCCTCTCTTGTCACTTCCCTCAAAGCTCTTAGTAAGTGACCCTAATGAATTGTCTCCTAAGCTGAATTAATAATAATATATTATTTTAAAAAATTAAGGTTTTCCATAATAACCATGGGTTCATGAGACTTTAACCCCAATTCAAAACTATCATTGAAAACTTTTTGTGTCTTTAGTTAATGTGTACATCCATTAAGTTTTGCAACTTTGGAAGAGCTTAGCTTGACCCCTAATGCCATGAGAGATAGGGAGGCATAGAGGGGACTGGAGAAAAAAATGGAACCCTAAGGCATGGTAGAAGAATCAAGGAGATTTGGGGGCATGAAAAATCTTGTAGGAGAGAGAGAATTGACCTGCTTAGGCTGAGGATAGAAAAGGAGGGCTTGGCCAAGGAAAGTAAGCATAAATTTTTGTTTTCTCTTTCACTTATTAGTAAGAAAACAAGTAAGTGCTACAATTTCATTTCTCTTTCATGCAAAGAATGTGGTGTTCATTTCTATATTATGAAGGCAAGTAATAATAAAAAATTACTTATAGGTTCATAAGGAAGTTGTATGACTTCTTGATGAACCTTCAAGGGTTTGAAATGAATTTATTTTACTAAAAATCCACCACTCCCTCAATGGGTTGCTAAAGATTTAGTTTCATATTTATGGGGTTTTTTAAAACTAGTTATTTCAATCAAAATCCTTGCATTATAATCAAGATAGAATTATTATTAAGTATTTATAGTCTTTTTTGTGTTTACCTTACTGGAAAAGGGTGACCTAGTTCAACATTAGGCATACATTTTAGTCTTTTGTTTAACCATTTTGTGAGTTTTATCTTCTACCCTAATTTTGTTTTTGGAAGTCAATTTGAAAGTGTTATTATTTTCATAAATTCTGTGCATAAAATTTTGTTGGGTTTTTATTAAACACTTTCTGTTGGTAATTGGGTTTTTAGAAAATCATGCTTTGGGCTGAGTCTTTAATACATCATTTAATGAGGTCAATTGGATAAGTAGTTCACTTCTAAAAATCATTCAGATGAATACCAGGGTTGCCAAGGTCATTTATTAATGTCTATATTTAAAATTTTAGTGTGAAATTTTCACTGATGTAGTTGTTTTAATTAAAAAAATCTTTCCCCTTATTATCCTTGCTTACATTCTCAAAGTCCTAAAATCTGGACTCTACCTCCTAGCAGATGGTTGGGGGTGGTAAGGGCCACCAGTTGGGGGGCTCATAGGATGGGTTAGGATGGGATGGCTTATATGAAGAAAATAGTTCATGCTTATCATTAAATTGGTTTCTTGTTGACTGCAATACTTTGTGATATTAATCCACTTATGGTATAGTGATGCAACATGCTTTGTAATTTAACTTATTTAATATTTAAAATTTAGTCATTAATACTATTGTATGATTGATGTCAACCTTCATTATCTTCTATCTTATGAAACTAGTTACTACAATTATAAATTTTGGTTGTATTGATTAAATACTCTCACATATTTTATTTGCTTTAAGGAGATCTTTAGATTGAGAATTTTATTTTTAGTTGTAGTATTATGTTTTAAATCATTAGAATATGTTAAGAATCTTAGTTATTATTAAATATGAAGGTGTTAATAAGATGTTGAACTTAGATGTTCTTATTGCTCAATATGAATGCTTATTAAAGCTTGTACCATCTCTATTACATGTGAACTTGGACACTTAAGTTAGATTAATGAATATGTTTACTATATGTTGCCATTAAAAATTGGTAATTAGTTAAGATTTGATAATTAAGTAAATTTTGTGTGTTGCCTAATAAGCATGTTTATTCTTACTTAAATTGTCATTGATTGATAGTCATTATATTAATTATGCAACTATTACAATGCTGCACATTAAATTATTTAGTCTACTTTTTTATTACAAAAGACTACCTATAGGTGCATTTTCTATAAGATGTTATAGCACTCAGTTCCAACTTCATTAAATAGTTATTCCACTTCTTGTAAAAATTATTTTTCCATCTTACTTTAGCTTACATATTATTATTAAGTAGCTGATCCTTTATTTGCATAACTAACAATATGATATTGAATGCATTTATATTGCATAAAGCAATGGAATGAATTAGAAAGAATTGTTTGTTTACAAGGTTATGTTTCAATTCAACCTTATGATTAAAACTATTAGCACTTGAAATATAGTCAATTCAAATTGATAGGTGTAACATGATTTATTGCTAAGATATTTAGAATCTTTACTCAATGAAACTATAAGTCAAATTAGTTATGTTTTATCTCATAAGGAGAAATCTTGTCTTAATTTATTTTAGTTATTAATTGAACCTGGGTTGAAATAGATACAAAAGTTATTTCTTTTCTTTTGTCACAATGATTCGATTATGTCATCCTCCTTAAAGTAGTAACTCAATAAAATGTGGTTATTTTATTCTATAGGCTATAAGGAGGCCATCTAAATTCCTCAATTAAGAATTAATTTAGTTAAAAGATTATTAGTAACTATTATCCTAATTCTAGTCCATATTCCTTTTATTCACAACTAATGCATATTAAGATTTGAGTATCAATATGCATAGTAAAATATAGTGGAAAAAAGGTTGCCTTCATTGAATGCACTTTTTCAGCAAGCTAATGAATATAGTAAATCAAGCTTAAGTTAATTTTATGGTATTTTTATAATTTTAGTTATGACATGGTAATGGTTACCAAATTGATAATTAAAAATAAAATCTGTGTTGATGTTCCTATGGGAACAAATTTAAAAAAGTTAATGTATTAAACTAAGGGTTATATATTTTTTTCCATTTTAAAAATAAGTGGCATAATTTGACTAGTCTTATGATTATGACCAAGTGACATATAAATAATACTAGAGAAATATAAATCTCTCAAAGACTATTTACATGATGGTCTAGTGAGAATATAATGCCACTATAAGTTGAAAGCATCATATCTGTTCATAAATAATATTGACTTAGAAAGAATTATAAATTAATTAGTTAAAACAATAATTTATTTTATAAATTGAAGGCATGAGGTAAGATGACCCCATAACCATAGATCATGATACAATGGTCTAAAGTAAGGGATAATACCATTAAGACCTTTCACATGTATCAAGTACATGAACATTCAATTGCATCTTAAGGGTGTGTATGTATAGCCCAAATTCTAAAATCTATTCAAATCAGTACCATTACTTGAATTACATAAAATAAAAGTTATGAACTTAAATTAGAGTAAATTCTTGATTGAATAACATTGATAACCTAAATATTTAACTTATTTATCCCAATCTCGAATAAGGGCAAGTTGACTACCATAGCCTATACTAAGTTTTTGTGAATACCAAATGTTTAGGTATAATAAGGACACCTACGTGGTCGTATTGGGAAGGTGTCTACTACCATGCAATTATATATATATATATATATATATATATATCGATACACCCTGAATTGCATGTGGATCTTCATAGAGTAATAATCTTCCTCGTAAAATCTTCTAGGAGTAATTACCCCTACTAAGGGTTTAATGCATGTAAACACAATGATATGTCATGCAAAACCAAGTCTTAGGTCATAAACTATTTCACCTTTTGTTATAAATTTTGAAAGACAGGATACTCAATTTTTTTTGGGAGGGTCATTTCACCTGGTATTAGAGCTTGTGCTAAGTTGTCAATTTTAAATACAAAATAACTTAGAATAATTTAATTTTGAAATCTAACTAAGAAACTATTTGGTGGATTCATAAGAAAATGGTTAAGACTAGAGCTCATAGCAATCAGGTTGACAATGACCAAGGAATTTATATATGAGTCTTAAGGGGTAAACCTTGAGGTAGAGGTAAAAGCTGAGGTAGAGGTTATACTACCAAAAACCCAAACCAAATCAAGAATGAACCTATTCCCCATTAAAAAAATAACAACACAACATCAAATGATAATGTGGTTGGGAACAAACCATTTAATAAAAAAGAAGAGATCCTTAAAATAATCTTATCTGAACTGAATGCCATTCAAGAAAAAATCAAGAACGGAGGCTAAACAATATTGAGGGTAATTTTTAGGAATAAATCCCTCAATTGAGAGTTGGATAAATAGGGTAGAAAACACTTTAGTAAGTATCTATAAGGATGGTAGAACCCATCATCAAATAACTCAAAAATCTTCCCCCACCTACCTTCTCAGGTGAAGAATCATGAGATGTAGCTGATGCATGGCTCATAAATCTAGAAAAATACTTTAACCTTCATGACATGCCATCTAATGTGAAGGTAAGGTTTGTTGTCTATCATTTAAATCATTTTATTTCCTTATGATGTAACCATTTGTATGCCTTAGAGGGGTATTAGCCTATTACCCTCACCTAGCCAATTGATGAGAACCATTTTTGAAAAAGGTACTTAAGTGCAAACTTCAATGAGTAGAAAATAATAAATTTTTAGCTAGCAAAAGAATATGTCTATCCTTTAATATAAAAATAAGTTTTTGAATCTAATACATCATGTCGACTACATGTATAATGAAGAGATAAAAATAACCAAGTTTAAGTTAGGGATGAAGGAAATATTGATGCTTGACATCAATATCACTAATCCTAAGACACTGATAACTATTATAAAATCTTCCCATAGGGCAAAAGAGAAGGAAAAGTCTTGGAAAAAAGTGAGACATAATTCAAGATGAATAGACAACAATCAAAAGCTAGGAACCCGCCTCCCTCATCAAAAAGTTTCAATAAATCATACCATAATTGAAAGTTACAAGGGAAAACTAGGAATTTCAATTGATTCCAAAGTCAAAATAAGAATTTTAAAACCCAAGGCAACTCTAAAAATGGATCTTTCAGGAAGGACTAGTATTGAAGCAGCCAACATGGACCAATCACAGGGGAAAACACTATTCCATTAGCCCCATAAAGGATAGTGGTATGTTGGAATTGTAATGATAACCACTACCACAAGGACTGCCCAAAGCTAAAATTGGGATAGCCAGTAGACCATAGAGTACATGTTGCACTAGATATTTGGAAAGTTGATTTTTAGGCCACCTTGATTAAGATTATAGATAATCTTGATGGTAATTTTGTAGTTATTTTAATTGATTCACATGCAATGAATAAATTTATTTCATCTTTTATAGTGAATAAATGCAAGAGAAAATACAAGCCATTGAGAGAAGGATGGGAAATCAAGTTTGGTACCGACAAGAGTGTACCTATCTAAGAATGCTTGGAGTAAAGTGAACTTGATATTAACCCCTTAAAAGATAAGAGTAAATTTGTTTGTAACACCCTTAGGGTCTTATGACATTATATTAGGCATGGATTAGCTACATTAACACCATACAACACTTGATTTCTCTCAAGAAAGGATGCAATACACTAATGAGAATGGAAAACTTATTGAAATCCAAGGTCTTCAAGGGCCAAAAATACAAAAAATTATTTTAACCCTATAATTAAAGAAGGTTGTTCAAAAAGGGTGTAAACTCTATGCAGTCGAACTATAAGAACTTCTCAAGGAGGAAGAACCCTCTTGTTCTGATCTTACAAGCATTTGTGGATGTTTTTCCTAAAAAGTGTCTTGTTTACCACCAAAATAGGAGTTTGAATTCTCTATTGAGATTATGTTAGGGGATACCTATACATCAAAATCTCCTTACTAAAAAAAATTGGAAAATTTTAAAGAATTGAACGTCTAATTACAAGAACTTTTAGATAGTAGAAGAATTCGACCAAGCGTGTCACCTTGAGGTGATCTGGTGATCTTTATAAGAATGAAAGATGGTACTTTAAGTTTTGCATTGATTATCATATGCTCAACTAAGTAACGATAAAAAATTGTTACCTACTACCTTGGATCAATGATTTGTTTGATGTAATGAAGGATGTAGTAATCTTTTCTAAAATTGATTAAAGATTTGTTTACCATCAATTAAGGATCAAAGAAGAAGATATATTTAAAACTACCTTCCGAACTTGATATGGCCACTATAATTTCACCATCTTACCATTTGGCCTCACCAACACACTTTCAACATTCATGAATCTAATGAATATTGTTTTCAGGGACTTCTTAGACAAGTTTATACTAGTTTTTTTGGATGACATCCTCATCTACTAAAAAAATGAAGATGAACATGATCATCATTTAAGGCTAATTTTGCAAAGATTAAGACAACATAAGTTATTTGGTAATTTGTCCAAATGCACCTTCTACCAATCAAAAATACATTACTTGGGACATGTGATTTTCAATAAGGGAATAGTAGCGGACCTAAAAGAATTTCAATCCATTCAAGAGTGGCCTACTCCATCTAACATACACAAAATATGTAGTTTTATGGGCTTGACCATCTAATATCAATGATTTTTGGAAAATTTCTCTTGCCTAGCCAACCCCATTACATCCTTATAGTGTTAAAGTAAATAATTTATATGGACACCTCAGTGTGAAGAGGCTTTTATAAGGCTCAAAGAGATATTAACAACCCCTATTTTGATTATACCTGATCCAATCAATAATTTTAAAGTATAGGTTGATGCTTCTAAAGAAGGATTTGGTGACATATTGACCCAAGAGGGTAAAGTGGTAGCCTATGAATCTCACAAGATTAAGGAAGCTGAAAATAACTATCCCACACATGATTTAGAACTTGCTACCATAGAGCATGCATTAAAATAGTGGAAGAAATTTTTTCTAGGTAAACATTTCAAGGTGAAATATGATCACCATAGCCTAGAACATCTTTTCTTGCAAGATGACTTGAATGCTTACCAGTGTAGATGGTTGGAATTTGTCAGTAATTTTGGAATGGACATCACTTATGTGAAGGGTAAGGAAAATCAAGCGGTTAATGTACTCAAAAGGTGTACCTACCTTATTGCCTTATCTATTCTCCAATCAAATTTAGGAATATTGTCCTACAATAACAACTTGTTGATAATTACTACCACTAAGTAAGTTTAGGATTGGCTAACGAGCCTTTGGAAAAAAGATTTTCTAATTTTTTGTTGAATCAATGGCCTTATAAGGCATCAAATACTATTATTCTACCCAAATTAGGTGGACTGTACAATATTATACTACAATAAGTTCATATAATGCCCCATTTTGCCCATCCAAGGTTCACTAAAATGATTCATGAACTAAAAAGGCTCTATTTTTAGCACAGTCTAAAGAAATATATTGCTAATTTTATGGTGAGATGTCTATAATGTTATCATGTGAAGGCTAAAAACTACCATCCTGGGGGTCTATTGTATCCACATGACATACCAAGAGACAAATGGGTAGTGTTTTCACTTGATTTTATTATAGCCTTGCCTAAATCTTGCAACTGACATGACACTACATTGGTAATAATTGATAAAATAACTAAAGTTGTTCACTTTATTTCTATAAATTTGAATGATGATGTTGCTATTTTAACTGAACCTTTATGAAAGAAGTGGTTTAATTGTATGGTATAATATAATTCATTATCTCTAATGGAGATAAGTTTTTCACATCAAGGTTCTGGTAAACATTGACCACAACCTTTGACACTCGACTAAATTTTAGTTCTTCACACCACCCAAAAATGAATAAACAAACTAAAAGATTAAACCAAGTAGTTGAAGACATGTTGTGCATGCATGTTATGGATCAACAAACCAAGTGATATGATTATATCTACTAAGTTGAGTTTACCTATAACAACTCTTATCATTATATAATTAAAATGGCTCCTTTTGAAGCCCCATATGGACAAAAATGTAAAATTCCACTTGGATGGGACAACTTAGAAAACTAGGCCATTGATGTCTATAATTGTCACTAGAATATGATGAGTAAATTGTCATATGCCAAAACATGAAGTGTTAGGTTGTGGAGCTAAAAGCTTCAACCCTTTGCAAACTGAGGAACAGATGGTTGCTGAGTTCTACAAGAACCGGCGTCGGCAGCAGGACCGACGTCGGCAGGGACCAGTGAAGAATGCCACCGGCGACAGCAGGAAGTCGGCCGATGTCGGCAGAACCAGACAAGCAGGGACCGACGTCGGTTGCCTGTGTGTTCCAGAACTGCCCGTTTCACGGACAGTTAGTTAAGTGAACGAAGAGTTTGCATGTTGAGACCAGTTAGAGTCTTGTGCTGCGAGGACTATTGTCTAAATTAAGAGTCTAAGTTATTGTTTGAGTTAGGGATCTATTTATAGACCCATTGGCATGTATTATATAAGCATGAGATAGAAAGGAAGAGTTCCTTCTAGTTGTAAGATCTGTGAGTTGCAGGTTGTTGCAAGCTCATTGGGGATCTACATGTAAGTTTGGTCTTTGAATTGCAGGTTGCAGGTTCATGAGAGATCAGCTTGAAGTGCTATAGAGTGCTTGATGTACCGGCAGGGTTATTACTGACTGGTTGGTGAGGTGAACACCGATTCTGTGTGTGAGTTGGTTGTTGGGACCATTTTTGTGTAGGAGAGTGTGTGTGAGAAGAATTACTGAACACTTGAGGTGTGGCGAATCTCTGTAAGGTGAAAGAGTGTGGCGGCTCTTTGTTGTATTCTTTTCTGTTAGTGTTAATACAAGATAGTGTATTGTCTCTCATAATCTGTGCTATTGGTGAATTCTAGTTACTTGTGTTTCTAGTTATTTCCGCATATTCAATTGCTTATATTTGGTAATCATACTGTGCTCTTTCTGAGGAGCAAGATCCCAACTAGGAGGTGGAATCAGAGCATGTTTGTTGTTCTAGATTCCCTGACAACTGGTATCAGAGCCTTGGTTGTAGGTTCTTAAGCTTGATACCATCAATTGGTATCAGAGCTTTAGGTTGGGATACTAACAGATTGGTGTAGATCTGGGTAGTGTGTTTTGATTACAGGTTACTCACAGGGTTTCTGTTTGAGTGGGAGTTGAGCAATGACAGAAAGTAGTCAACTACGAATGGAAAAGTTCAATGGCAAGAACTACCAATTATGGAGGATGCAGATTGAGGACTATCTGTATCAGAAAGATTTGTACTTACCGTTGGGTGGGGTTGCTAGCAAACCCTTGGATATGAAAGATGAAGAATGGGAGGTTCTTGATCGGAAGGCTCTGGGATCTGTTAGATTGAGTCTTGCATCATCTGTGATTTCCAGCTTATCACAGTGTAAGACAACGGTGGAGTTGATGGAATCTTTGGCAAATTTATATGAAAAACCCTCAGCTTCGAATAAGGTATTTCTTATGAAGCGTTTATTTAATTTGCAAATGTTGGAAGGTGGGTCTGTTCATAGCCATCTTAGTGATTTCCATGGTTTAGTAAACCAGTTAAGTTCAGTCAATATTGTATTTGATGATGAAATAAGAGCTCTCTTAATCTTGTGTTCATTACCTGAAAGTTGGGAAGGTTTGGTAATGGCAGTTTCTAATACTGTGTCTCCTTCAAAAGTCTTAAAAGTGGATGATATTGTGAGTGTAATCTTGAACGAAGAGATACGCAGGAAAAGCACAGGGGAATCATCTGGAGATGCTTTGAGTGTTGAAGGAAGAGGAAGGCCAAGAGAGAAGATAGAGCGTGGGAGATCAAGGTCGAAGACGGGCAAGAGATCCAAGTCCAGGTATGGCAGAATAACCTGCTGGAAATGTGAAAAGCAAGGGCACTTAAAGAGAGATTGTAGATCAGGTACAGATCAGCATGAAGAACATGAAGAAGAAGCAGATGTTGCGGGTTAGATTGCACAGGATGCTCTGGTATGTTCTTTGGATAAAGTAGAATCTTGGGTATTAGATTCTGGTGCCTCTTTTCATGCATCCCCACATAGGGAATTTTTTCATGAGTATGTCCAGGGAGATTTTGGAGAAATTTGTGTAGGGGATGGTAAGCCTTGTCAGATTGTTGGCAAAGGCAAAGTGAAGCTGAAACTGCAGACAGGTAACACATGGGTGTTAAAGGAGGTCATGCACGTCCCAGTTTTGAAGTGGAATCTGATTTCTGTTAGAAGTTTGGGTGAAGAGGGTTGCACAGTAACTCTCACAGCGGACTCTTGGAAGGTTACCAAGGGTACACTTGTTGTAGCTAGAGGTAAGAAAGTAGGTACGCTTTATCTATCTACTTGTTTTACTGATTCTTTTTCTGGGTTATCTACCTCAGTTGTAGATTCGGAGATGTGGCTTGATAGGCTTGGTCACATAGATATGAAGGAGATGCTGGTTCTTGAGTCAAAGGATATGCTTTCGGATTTGGAAGGCATGGATCGTGGTTTCTGTATGCAGAAGAAGAAGGTGAGGTTTCTTGAGGAATCCGATGTTAGTGACAAGAACAGGAAAGCCTTGGTTTTCAAGGAGAAAGTGACGGACAGAGTTCAGCACAAGATGCAGAGGAATTCTGAGCAGAGCAAGGGTGATTTGGACAAGGGTTTGATCCAAAAGGAGCTCGCAGGAAAAAGTCAGGTCTCACAAGAAAAACACAGAGACCGACGTCGGCAGGAAAACTGGCGTCGGTGTCCAGATAGGGACCGATGTCGGCTATGTGCAGCCCGACGTCGGTGACTCGGGGTAGACAGAGACCGGCGTCGGCCAGGGGAAACCGACGTCGGCAGAGAGGCAGTCGCAGGGAACCGACATCGGTCGGCTGTAGACTGAGATGTGACTGGCATCGGTTACTGAGACGAATTTTGGGTGGACAGCAAGCTGTTATGGAGTCTCAAGCGCCCATGTGGAAGACTGAAGGTGTAAGTAAGTTCTTAAATTCGTCATTTCCCTTCTTTACACTACTTGTTGCTCACTTATGGCATAGGACCAGGAAGTTATTGAAGAAGCAGAACAGGTAGATCCAAGAAACAGTGGGAGCTAGGCATGGATGAGGATGTGATTCCTTGGAGGAGAATCAAACAGGTGTTTTGGGTAGTGTTGCCAGCTGGAAGTAAGCACTGAGAGACGAATGGATGTTAAGGATAAAGAAGAGTGGAAATGGATACGTGAGATGGAAGATCAGGGTATTTGATCTTGTATTTGCTGCAGAGCAATGGAGGTTTGTTCATTGTGTTTCTCTTTACCAGGTTGGATAGTATTAGCTACACTATCCTATTTCTGTATGATGTGCTTGTTGCAGGGTTACATATACAGGTATTGTTGAACTAAAGGTAAAGCTAGTTCAGGTGTTTGTCATGGAGAATCTGGGAGCAGCAAGATTCTTTGGCATGAGTGTGTTCTAGAGACATGGTAGGTCATATGTTGACTTTGTTTCAGGATGATTGTGTGAAACCGGTTTGCACGCCGATGGTTAGACAATTCATAGAACAGGTGTCTTGATTCACATAATGAGGTTGAGTGCATGGTATGTACTAAACCTGAATTTTCCCAAGCAGTGGGAGTTGTCACAAGTTTGGAGTCAATCTGAGAAAGTAATACTGAAGGGTAGTTCAGTGGGACCAGCAGCAGGTGCACATGCTATGCAGGGTCAAGTTCTTTTTCTACATGGTTGTAGATGCGGATGTGGCAGGTAATTTGGATGACAGGTTTTGCACCACGGATTTTGTGGTGGTTGGTCTTCAAGGGTGATTTTGAAGATGGATACATAGCCAAGGTAACAAACTAGACGGTGTACAGGTACATGTACAGGTTGCAGCTGTTTATCTCCAAGTGGGAGATTGTTAGGTTGTGGAGCTAAAAGCTTCAACCCTTTGCAAACTGAGGAACAGATGGTTGCTGAGTTCTACAAGAACCGGCGTCGGCAGCAGGACCGACGTCGGCAGGGACCAGTGAAGAATGCCACCGGCGACGGCAGGAAGTCGGCCGACGTCGGCAGAACCAGACAAGCAGGGACCGACGTCGGTCGCCTGTGTGTTCCAGAACTGCCCATTTCACGGACAGTTAGTTAAGTGAACGAAGAGTTTTCATGTTGAGACCAGTTAGAGTCTTGTGCTGCGAGGACTATTGTCTAAATTAAGAGTCTAAGTTATTGTTTGAGTTAGGGATCTATTTATAGACCCATTGGCATGTATTGTATAAGCATGAGATAGAAAGGAAGAGTTCCTTCTAGTTGTAAGATCTGTGAGTTGCAGGTTGTTGCAAGCTCATTGGGGATCTACATGTAAGTTTGGTCTTTGAATTGCAGGTTGCAGGTTCATGAGAGATCAGCTTGAAGTGCTATAGAGTGCTTGATGTACCGGCAGGGTTATTACTGACTGGTTGGTGAGGTGAACACCAATTCTGTGTGTGAGTTGGTTGTTGGGACCGTTTTTGTGTAGGAGAGTGTGTGTGAGAAGAATTACTGAACACTTGAGGTGTGGCGAATCTCTGTAAGGTGAAAGAGTGTGGCGGCTCTTTGTTGTATTCTTTTCTGTTAGTGTTAATACAAGATAGTGTATTGTCTCTCATATTCTGTGCTATTGGTGAATTCTAGTTACTTGTGTTTCTGGTTATTTCTGCATATTCAATTGCTTATATTTGGTAATCATACTGTGCTCTTTCTGAGGAGCAAGATCCCAACTAGGAGGTGGAATCAGAGCATTTTTGTTGTTCTAGATTCCCTGACATGAAGCCTAATTCTAATCAACAAAAATGTTATGTTGATCTACATAGAATGCCTCGTGACTTCACTATTAGAGAGAAGGTTTTTATGTGTGTAATGTCGTAGAATAGTTCCATCAAGTTTGGGAAAACCTCCAAGATGGATCTTCACTTTGTTGGACCATTAGATATCTTGGACAAAATCAGAACTATTGCCTACCAATTGGATTTACTATTGATAATTCATGATGTGTTTCATATTGCATTGTTAATAAAATATGTACCTGATCTATCTCATGTGTTAGATTGGAAAAATTTATAGGTTTTAGAATAGAAAAAGATGCAGTTGAAATTAGTGAAAATCTTGGGTCATCATAACATTAAATTAAGAAACTAAGAAATATAATAGGTTTTGATACAATGGGACCCACTAAGTATTATAAATACCACTTGGGCGGATACATAACTATTTAAACAACACTATGCATGGTTGTTTTGACCTATCATCAGGACAACTCTTCTTTAATGGGAGGAGGATGTTATAACCCCACCTGCATATTTTATTTCTATATATTTTATACATAGTTTCAGTATACTTTCACACTATTCATCTATATTTAAAACTATTATTTTAATATATTTAGATATTGGACAAAATGCTATAGCTAGATTTTATTTTGCATATGAGTTAAATTGATCCTAATATTCAATTTTATGCATAATGCTATTCATTTTAGATTTTTATACAATTATATGTTACAATAACTATTCATTCCATTTATGGGTGTAAGTACAAGTAAAATTAGCTAGGTTGGTGGCGGATTTTGGTAGTCAGGGGATAAGGAATAAGGGTAACTGACACAGGTAAAAAAAGGTAATATAATGAGCCATAAACACTTTTAATAGTTTATTCTTTTCATTCTTGATCATCTTCTTGACTTGTTTATCATGTATCCTAATTCATCTTTACTTTGTCTATTTTAATGATTTGTGGGATTGCTTGTGTTGTCTCATATGTAAAATTTTTGGTCTATCCTTTACCTTGTTCTTTTGTGATTTCCTTGGTTGTTTTTTTGATCTTATTGACAATTCATAAATTTTTTTTACTCATGTATGAATTTTGGCAATGTTAACTCCTTTCTTAGCTTTATTGGTTTTGTGACTTTAAGTGTCTTGGTTTAAACCTAGAATTATTTTTATTATCTTATTAAACATAATTGGTATACTCAGGTGTAGCTTGGTATTTTTTTAACCCTCTCTTTTAGCTTCCCTCCAAGCTCCTAGCAAGGGACCTTAATGAATTATATCCTAAGTTGAATTAGTAATAATATATTATTTTAACAAATTAAGATTTGTCATAATCACCATTGGTTCATGGGACTTTAACCCCAAATCAAAACTATCATTGCAAAATGTTTGGGTCTTGATTAATATGTACATGCATTAATTTTTGGTGACTTGGGAGGAGCTTAGCTCAACCCCTGATGCCATTTTGCTTGCTTGGTCGCTAGGGTAGTTGAGAAGGAGGAGAGAGAGAGAGGGAGGTGTAGAGGGGGATGGAGAAGAAAAAGCAAACCCTAGGGCATGGTGACAACATGGAAGAGATTTGGGGGCATGAAAATCCTACTGGAGAGAGGAAAATAACCTGCATAGGGCTAAGGCTAGAAAAGGAGGGCATGACCAAGGAAATTAAGTGCAAATTTTTGTTTTCTCTTCCATTGGATTGTAATAAAATAAGTGTTGTATTTTAATAAGGGCTTTACTATGTAAATCCTAAGCTAGATTAAAGGGTTGGGTCTATTTTTAATCTATAATAAAACTCAAAATTATTGACCCAATGGAATTTTCCAAAAATAATTATCATTAGGAGAAAAAGAATTTATCTGGATATATATATATATATAATATATATATATATATATAGTTTTTAATGGATCAGGGTACGAGAAACAACTGAGAATATAATGGAGAATATTTCATTTATTGATTATTTTTCAAGATTTGGCTCTAAACAGTAGCACCCCCTTTAGGACACTAGTACCATGTGGTGCTAATGTCCAATTATGGAACTAGTGTCCTTTTTTTAGTGACTATATGTAACTCTTAGGGAAATTATGGGAGTTTTGGGAGGTCTTGTAGGTGATTTTGTGTCATGAAAGAGATCATCTATGTCATTATTTTGGACGATTATTCTCCAAAACCCTAATGAATACCTGTACACATGAAATAATGAATTAATTAAATGCAAAAATAAAGTTAAGACTAGGTTGTGGGATGTTATGATTATTTATAGTAGAACCCCTATTGTCCTAGTAATTGCCTACATTAAGCTCAATGTTAGGGGTATCATATTGCATGTAGCTCTCCCTTGGGGAACATGCATCATCAAATTGCACAATATGCTAGAATGAATTTCTCCTAGGCCCTTCTTTGATTAAACATGCAAATGTTTTGGTCTAAAAGCTGAGTAGTATGCAAAGTATTTGAGCTATACTATTGGTTGATTTTGTGTAAATAAGTGCCAAAATAGGAAGTTCTATATTTAAAATGCCTTGTGAGGCTCTTTATATAGGAGGATCTCTGTTTGGAATATAATGCTTTATTTGTTGGCTAACAAGTCATGAAAAAGATATCAAAACATAAGAGAACAGTCATGGGGGGGTTAGAACTCAAACATGGGTGAAAGGATCCATCAAACACTGAAGATAAAAGTGGACACTAACACCATGTGGATATACTACCCTAAAAGTGGCACTAATGTCCTAAGGCTTAGGACAAAGAAAAAATTAGGGATGATAGGCTAGGGCCCCTTGGGACTAGAAAAAGATGACCTATGACTATTAGGGTGTCCAAAAAGGGAAAATAAGGCATAATAAAGATCAAAAGACTCAAGATGACCATGTGAACAAGGCCTATAATCATCACAAAGATGTTTGTGTGAAGGAATAAAAAAATACATAATACTTTTGATTACTTGACAAAATTAGGGTGTTTATATTTCCCCCCCTTTTATTCTATTAATGCAATGAAATGGAAGTAATAGAGTAAAATAAACTAAAAATGTGTACCTATACTTACCTATGTGCATATAATCTAGATTTTGGCCAAAGAAATGGATAAGAACTAGAGTGTAACATGTGAAGGGAAGACATTTGGTGTGAATTCCACTTGTAATGAAACTTAGTATGTAAACTAAATGCATGGAGAAACAAGGCTCACTTTCCCTCACTCTAAATCTGAGTACTGTAACTAAATGCATGGAGAAACAAGGCTCACTTTCCCTCTAAATCTAAGTATGTAAATTGAATGCATGGAGAAATAAGGCTCATTTTGCCCCACTTTGAATTTAAGTGTGTAAATTGGGTCTAGTGTAATGTAATGGATCAACTGTTGAAGATATCCTTGTGGCCCAAACTAGTGAAAACCTGGTGACAATATTGGTAATGATACTAGTGTAACCTGATAAATCTAAAAAATAGGGACCAAGAACATGCACTTTGCATTGTGCCCCCAAATATTGATATTTAAGCAATGTAGCTGTGTATTTGAACATTTGAATGAACTGTATACCTATGTCAAAATTATATATCTACGTAGAGTGTATATCTAAATACCTATGTAAAACCTATGCAAACCTATGTAGACATGTGCGTATGTATATCTTAGAACCTATGAAAATGTGTGTAGACTTGTGCATCTATATATCTTAATATTATGACTATAGATGCTTGTGTAAACCTATGTATACTCGTGCATCTATATATCCAAAAACCTATGAAAATCTGCATAAACCTGTGTTAACCTATGTAGACCTATGTATCTATATATTTGAAAATTTATGCATCTGAAAGCCTATGTAAACCTATGTCTCTATATGTTTTAAAATATGTGACTTTGGATGCCTATGTAAACCCATGTAGACCTATGTGTTTGAAAATCTAAATAATTTGTGCATTTGAAAATGTGTAGAACTATATGTCTGTATCTCAGAAAATATGTGATTGTGGATACCTATGTAAAATTGTGTGTCTAAAAAAATTGAATAAGTTGTACATTTGAATTCTTGTGTAAAACTTTGTATACATATGTGTTTGTATATTTGAATAACCTGTGTATACATATGTTTTTATATATCTAAATAATTTATGCATTTGAATGCTTGTGTATATCTAAAAATTTGTGACTCTAAATGTCTAAAGTAATATATGCACATATTTCCCCCCTTTTTGGTGAGGGAGTCAATACTATGATGAGTATATGTTACCAAAATTGGTAAGGATAAAATGTGTTGGTGTTACTTGGTAATTGTGATGTATTATGTTTGGATAATGTATTGTGTCAGAGTTGATAATTTAGTATTGTTGACTGATTGATTATGCATGTTATTGTTTACTAGTTTTAGTGTTGTTTTACTGATGTCAAATTTGGCTATGATTTTTTTAGGTTGATGTTCATATGAGGGGGTTCTATATAGGTAAGATAATGGAGACTATATAGGGTTTGCCCTTGTTTGATGTGGAGATAGAGGTGCTCAAGAGAGAAGGCCTATAATATGTTGCTTTCTTGAAGCCTATGCCCTAGGATAAGCATATGATCTCTAAACTATGTGTGAGGTGGAATATATATATATATATATATATATATGTATATATGTATATATGTATATATATATATGTATATATATATATGTATATATATGTATATATATATGTATGTATATATATATATATATGTATATATATATATGTATGTATATATATATATATATATATATATGTATGTATGTATGTATATATATATATGTATATATATATATGTATATATATATATATATATATATATATATATATATATATATATATATATATATATATATATATATATATATAAACACACACACACATTCTATGGTTGTTGATCTCTAGGTTATGAACTATATAATAGGAGGCTACTAGTCTTTAAGCTATACAATGAGTAACTAGGTATTTCTCTACCATGAAAGTAAAGACTCATCATTTAGGGAGTCAGAGTGACATATTGTTGACCATGATTGTGATGACTGATGTTCTACAATTGCATAAAGTTCTAGCTATGTTATTATTGTCATTTATTATCATGGATGGGAGTGGTGTCTCTATCTCATATAGGATGCACAAGATAGTGTATGACATTGAGCATCATGGCATCATTTACTCTTGGTGGCATACCATGATAGCTCATTTATATAGGGAATTATACTTATTTACACAAAATATGAGTGGTGGGGGGGTACCGATGTGTTGACACTATTAACTTATCAGGCATAAGATCACATAGTTGTGAGTAGGCTAGTGGCACATCCTTAAGATGGATGACCTCACCCATAAGTATTTGTAAAGAGATGGAATAGGATAGGGAATGCACCAAGGAGGAGTACTACATATTATTAGTAGTTATTAGATAGTTTGAGAGCATAGGATATTGTTTGGAGATCCTACAAGGGCTATCAGGGGTGGCTTGAGTATAGAACATAGATGAGGCAAGTTAGAGTGAGCTATTGGATACATTATTTATAGGATAATGTATACACATTATTTTAATATGATAAGGTTACTTGATAATTTAGAGTTGTATAGGATGTACCCCCAACACTTGTGGTGTGGTTGAGGAGTTATTGGGATCTTATGAGGCTAGGTAGTAGGCTAAGGCCATCAATTGCTGAGTTAGCTCTTATGCCAATGATGGAACATGATCATGAGATTGAGGTACTGGATGTAGTCTATGTTAGAGTGATAGAGGCATATGTGGCCTAGTGGAGTGGGCACATATGGGCACCTATATTCCCAATAGATGGGATGATCATAGAGGAGGTACTATATGTAGAGCCTCTAAGGGATATTGATGGTAAGTTAGATAGTTGGGTTGTATGTTTTGTGTAATGTTGATCATGTGTTTTGATATAATATGATTCTTATGTATTGTATGGATACATGTAGATGTAGGAGATGATGATTATTAGGATTCATCATTGAGTCGATGCTATATGAGTTGACATAGTATATTCTAGATGATGTTGTAGATGATGGACTAGTGGAGGAGGCCACCAATCTAGCTAGGGTGTATGCCCATTTGTTTGATTAGTTAGTGATAGTGACTGTGGATTTTAGGCATGTAAAAATATATAGAGATGAGTTACGTGTGGAGCTATAGAGGCATACCATTCCCTCTCCTAATGCTCTAGGTAGGGTGAGTAGTCATATAGTAGATGACTACATATGACTTCAACAAGAGTATGCCGAGTGTAGGGTTGAGCTTGGCATGTACCGAGAGAGAGAGAGAGAGAGAGAGAGAGAGAGAGAGAGAGAGAGAGAGAGAGAGAGAGAGAGAGAGAGAGAGAGAGAGAGAGAGAGAGAGAGAGAGAGAGAGAGAGAGAGAGAGAGAGAGAGAGAGAGAGAGAGAGAGAGAGAGAGAGAGAGAGGAGAGAGAGAGAGAGAGAGAGAGAGAGAGAGAGAGAGAGAGAGAGTATGTATAGCCATAGATTAAGGTATTGTATATATAGTGATGCCTCTAGTTTTAGTTTTTATGTGTCTAATAATGAGAGTGAGGGAGATGGTCCTAAAAGTCATGTTCACATCATTGAGTGATGCATCATATTTGTATTGAAATGATGTTCTGAGTTATATATATGTGGTTGTTTAATTTGGAATTTGTGTATTAGCATTTGGATCTTGTAATATTTTATTATTTATTATGCATTTAAATTTATTTTATTTTTTGAAATGTTGATGTTTATAATTTTGGTTTGGTTGGACTAAATTTAATTGATTTGTATATGTTGTATGAATATTTATGGCATGTGTAGGAGATTTAAGATTTTGTAGTGCATTGGTTTACAATTTTTTTATATCTCATAATATGTTTTCATGTATAACATGTGATGGAAAGATTCCCTATCTGAACCTGGATGGCATGGATAAGCAACAACCATACTTCTCATGCTGTGTTGTTGTAGACAGAGATTGTGAAACTAGAGCTACCTGTGATGCATTGGTAGTGTTTGAATGCATAGACTTTCATGAAAAAATATTAATAAGTTGAAAATCTAAAAATTCACTCTGATTTGTATGATTTCCTAAAAATATTTTGATCGATGTGTGGATTGAAGCTGGATTTCGATCTCTATAATGGTTTCCTTTTATCTTTATCGATTGTTGAATTAAAACTGTGCCCTTGGGTTGATAATTATTCCCAAATATTTTGATTGGTGTACATATTTGAGGTACATTATGATCTCTATAATTATTTCTAAATATTTTGATTAGTGTTTCTACTAAAACTATTCCTTTGAGTTTGTACTTTTTCCCAAATATCTTAATTAGTGTGCAAACTAGAGGTGCATTCTAAACTCTGTGAATTAATTTCCATCATTGCTGAGGTAGTGATGTATGAGATTGTTGATAAATGGATATCCTAGAAGTCATAATGCTCATATAATGAGTAAGCAATGTTTTCTTAAAAGGAATGTCCTAGGATAACTCTATAGTAGAGGATTGTGATCTAGGAAAGTGTGGAAAATTAGGGCCTGATGCCCACTATGTAAATTCTATGATTCCTTTACTAACATATTGGTTGATGAAAGCTCAGAGTGCATAGCAAATGGTCATCTAAATGTCCATTTATCTTAAGAAAATAAAAATAATGATTATGTGGTACTTGGTTCAAATGGTGTGGTAGAGGATGATTAGTTAAAAGAAGTGTGATCATCCCCTTATCTAGTAGTGTAAGCAAGATTTCATGAGGCCTAGCCTTATCTAAAAACTATATAAACCCTTTGTGTATATCTTATGTGCTACTCACTATATATTTTGCTATGTAGAGTGGTTATTTGCCCTTACTAAGTATTTTTATTGGTTATTTCTATTCCATTGGTTTTTGAATTAGAAGTGGAGTATGCTCTTGTACCAAATTTGATGACTGAGGTTTTGAGGAGCCTATAGCCAAATCTACCTCTAACTATGTAATTACTAATCCTAACTATGCCTCTAGTGATATATCTACATCACATAGATGTCTAAATGATTTATATGTCTGATAAAGAAATGTTTCCTTGAGAGGAGAGATTAAAACTCTAACAAAGATGTATTGCACTTCTAAATCCATTGATTGATAAATTAACTGATGCAAGTAAGCTTTGAAATGTAGAATGTACTCTAATGTGGGTTTTGTCTCACCCTGGTGTAGTGAAGATAACCTCTCATGTGTGACTAGAGGTCCTTTATTCTATATATATTGTCTGAGGAAGACTATCTCTAGCTCCTCATATGTATATAAAGATCCACTAGGGAGTGTATGGTGGAACCAATCTAGTGCTTTGTCCTTTAGTGACTTTAGAAACACTCATAATAGAATTAAATTGTTTGTAATATGAGCCATGGCTTTCTCATAATCTTAAAGGTGTAAATATGGATCTCCTTGTCCATCAAAGATAGGTAACACTGGTATTTAAAAGTTATGTGGTAACCTCATAGTTGAGATTCCACATAGAACAGGGTTATTATGTATAATATTGGCATCAACCTAGGATTTTTATTCTTTGTTTTCCAAAGTGAGATGATGTACTTATTTTTGTGAAGTACCCATAACATGAATTAAATAAACTAACACTTGTGAATGTATATTATCATTATCAAGGGGTTTGTTTAATGCTTGAATTTTATTGTTCATTTTAGCCATTGGTATACTAGATTGGAAATCTTGTTTAGAAAGGGTCGGTGTGCTCTCAATAACCTTTTGAAGTGTGATAGATTGGACTTGGTTAGAGGTAAATGATTTATCACCCTCATTTGGGTTTGTTTCATAAATGGGATTTATTGTAGTAAGGGGGGTCAAGGGGGATTAATTGGTATCTTTTATATTGTTAGGTTGTGAAGGAGTATCATATAGTAGTTGAATAGAAAGTGTTTTATTCTCTAGTGAATGGAAATTATGCACATAATAATAAGTGTGTATGTGTGTGTTTATTTTTACATGTGACTTATTTTTTGGTTGAACAAGAGAGATATGTGATGCAAGAAAAGAAATAAAAATTGTAGATACTCTATCATCTTCACCATAATCACAATAATCAACAATATCCTATGGTTCATCAAAATCAGAGTTTAATTCATTTGAATAGGTAAGAGTAGAAGTATCATCCACATTCTCATTAAGAGAAGGATAAGGAGAAGATTTTAACTTTTTAGTATTATGCAATACATCATCATGTGTAAGTGTAATGCAAGGCATTTGTTCATTAGTCATTTTTTAGAAGAAAGCATGATTATCACTTTCTATTTTAGAATCAAGAGAAGGATAAGTAAAAAACCATTTTTTTCTTTTTGCACATTATGACATATAGGATAATAGTTACAAACATGTGCATTATCTATTTGTGGCAAATAATCAGTACATTGATCTTGAAATGTGAATGAAGGTGACAAAGTAATTTCATCTACCTTAGTTTGTGCATTGCTAAAAAGGTGTAACATACTTTATATTTGCTTTTTGAAATGTAATTGAGAAGGGTAAAGAAGATTCATTGTTCTTATCTACTTTACTTAAAGCATGCAAAAGTGATTTTTTTTAGTGCACTTATATTGATTAATTTTGAACAATGAAGTAGGAAAATTAGTTGAAACATTACCAATAAGAGGTTTTTGTGGCATTATATTCTTAATTTGATTTTTAGGAGTAAGAAAAGAGTAAGAGTGAAGAGAAGATGATGCATCTAATGTATCCTCATTTGTATTGTCATGCTCATAATAATCCTCATATCCATCATTATAACAATAATAATCATCATCATTATAAATGAAATCATTATCATGTTATAATGTATAATCTTGAAAATTTATCCATTCATTATTATAATCATGAGATAAATCAAGTGGATGAGGGGTAGAAGACTTTTTAGATGCCATTTTAACCTTGACAAAGAAGATAATGTAAACAAAGAGTAATAAACACACAAGAGGTAGAATATAATCTAACATAAGTATGTGTGCAATATGTGAATTTGTCGAGCAAAGTGTTGTAATAAAAAATAGGAGTATGATTCAAACCCTAATTGCTAATGTTTGTGTGTATAGGGACCTAGTATGTGGATCTAAGGTTTTGATTGTAGGGTTGTGTGGTAAATATTTAAATTAAATTAATTAAATAAAACCCTAGTATAGGATCAATTAAATTGGCTAGGTCAAGCCAAAAAAATAAAAAATTAGATTTTTGTAACCCTAATTTAATGTACCAAATTTAGAGAAAGTAACCCTAATAAAAATTAGGGTTTTGAAGCAATATTTGAAGTAAGATAGGTTCACCAATTGTTTTGATCTTTTAGGGTTTAACTATATAAATCCTAAGATATAACAAAGGGTTGGGTCTATTGTTAATCTGGAATAAAATTAGAAATTATTGATCTTATAGAACTTTCTCAAAATATTAAGCATAAAGAGAAAATAAAATTATCTAGAGATATATAGAGTTTTTCATAGACTAGGGTACTAGAAAAAACTAGTAGATAAAGATGAATCTTTTATCTATTGACTATTTTTCAAGTTCTAACTGTGGATAATAATGCCCCCTTTAGGACAATAGTGTCATGTGGTGATAATGTCTAATTCTAGTGCTAGTGTCCTTTCTATAGTGACTATCTATAACTTTCAAGTAAGTTATGGGAGTTCTTGGAGGTCTTGTAGATGATTTTGTGTCATACAAGAGCTTGTCTATGTCACTATTTTTGTTGATTCTTCACCAAAATTCTAATGAATATCTGCACACATGAAACAATGAACTACTCAAATGCAAAAAGAAAGGAAAAGTTGGATTGTGGGATGTTATGATCATGTGAAGTAGAACCCCAATTGTCTTGGCCATTACCTACATTAACCCCAATGTTAGGGGTTTCATATCACATCTAGTTTTCCCTTAGAGAACATGCACCATCAACTTGCATGATATGCTAGAATGAATTTTTCCTAAGCCCTTATTTGATCAAGCAGAGTAGTATTGGTTGATTTTATGTAAATAAGTACCAAAATAGTAAGTGTTAGATGTAAAATGCCCTGTGAGGCTCTTTATATAGGCAGATATTTGTTTGGAATATAATACCCTATTCATTGGTTAAAAATTCATAAAAAATATATAAAAAAACATAAGAGAAGGGTCATGGAGGGGTCAAGACTCAAACATGGGTGAAAGGGCCCATCATACATTGAATCAAAAAGTGGACACTAACACCATGTGGTGATACTATCCCAAAAGTGGTGATAATGTCTTGAGGCTCAAAATAGAGCAAAAATCAGGGATGATAGGCTAGGGGCCCCTAGGACTGGAAAAAGGTCACCTATGATTACTGGGGGTGTCAAAAATAGGGAAAGTAAGGCTTAAGAAAGATAAAAATACTCAAGATGACCATGTAAACAAGGACTATAATCATCATAAATACCCTTGTGTGAAAGAGAAACAAAATACATAATACTTGTGGTTACTTGACCAAATTAGGGTGTTTACATGTTATAATTTCTTTTCTCTCTCATGCAAAGAATGTGGTGTTCATTTGTAGATTTTGAGGGCAATTAATAATAAAAATAATTACTCACAGGTTCATAAGGAAGTCATATGACTTCCTAATGAACTTGTAATGGTTTGAAATAGATTTATTTTGCTAAAAATCCACTACTCCCTCAATGGGTTGCTAAAGATTTAGTTTCAATTTTTTAGGGTTTTTTAAAACTAGTTGTTTGAGTCAAAATCCTTGCATTATAATCATGACAAAATTATTATTAAGTATTTATAGTTGTTATATTGTTTACCCTATTAGAAAAGGGTGACCTAGTTCAACATTAGGCATAAATTTTGGTCTTTTGTTTAACCATTTTGTGGATTTTATCTAATGCCCTAATTTTGTTTGTGGAAGTCAATTTGAGAGGGTTTTTATTATGGTAAATTATATGCATAAAATTTTGTTAGGTTTTTATTAAACACTTATTATTGATAATTCGGGTTTTTGGAAAATCATCCTTTTGGCTAAGTTTTTAATACGTTATTTTATGGAGAAATTATTTAAATGATTCATCTATTTATACCTAGGGTTAATAAATTATTTTATTTGTAATCATCTATCTTGTGTAATTTTTTGATTTCCTAGTACTAAATTTAAACAAGCTATATAATATCCTAATCTATAAATTTCATCACTATTTCAAGTGATTAAAATATCTGTATTTGGTTAGCTGGTAATAAATAAGTGAAGTGTTTAAAATATTAATGGTTAGTTACAATTTTATTTCTCATTCATTTTTTTATGACTACATATTATTTGATTAGGGGTTCTATATTTTTTTTAACCTTGGGTTACTTAGAACAAGTGATGAAAGAATAATGAGATCAAATGGATAAGTTTTTGACTTCTAAAAATCATTCAGATGAATACCAGGGTTGCCAAGGTTATTTATTAATGTCTATATTTAAAATTTTAGTGTAAAATTTTCATTGATGTAGATACTACAAGTTAAATGATCTTTCCCCTTATTGTCCTTGCCTACATTCCTAAAGTCCCAAAATCCAGACTTTGCCTCCCAACTGATGGTTGGGGGTGGTAAGGGCCACTAATTGGGGGGATCATAGGATGGTTTAGGATGAGATGGATCATATGAGGAAAAAAACATGCTTATCATTCAACTGGTTTCTCGTTGACCACAATACTTTGTGATATTAATCCATTGATGATATAATGATACAATATGCTTTGTAATTTAACTTGTTTAATATTATAGATGGAGTCATTAATACTACTATATCATTTATGTCTCCCTTAATTATGTTTTATCTTATGAAAATCATTATTACAATTCTAAATTTCAGTTGTATTGATTAAATATTCTCACATATTTTATTTACTTTATTAGATCTTTAGATTGGAAATTTTATTTTTAGTTGTAGCATTATGTTTTAAATCCTTAGATTATGTTATGAATCTTAGTTACTATTAATTATGAAGGTGTCAAGAAGATGCTAAACGTAGATTTTCTTATTGCTCAATGTGAATGCTTATTAAATCTTGTACCATCTCTATTATATGTGAACTTGGACACTTAAGGTAAATTAATGAATATGTTTACTATATGTTACACTTAGAAATTGGTAATAAATTAAGATTTAGTAATTAAGAAAACTATGTACCTTTACTAATAAGCATGTTTATTCTTACTTAAATTGTCATTGATTGATAGTCATTATATTAATTATTTAACTATTACATTGCTACACCATAAATTGTTCAATCTACTTTTTTATTACAAAAGACTACCTATAGGTGCATTTGCTATAAGATGTTATGGCACTCAATTCTAACTTCATTAAATAGTTATTCCACTTCTAGTAAAAATTATTTTCCCATCTTACTTTGGCTTACATATTATTAGTAGGTAGTTGATCCTTTATTTTCATAACTAACAATATGATCTTGAATGCATTTCTATTGCGTAAAGCAATGAAATGAATTATAAAGAACTAGTTATTTGTTATGTTTCAATTCAACCTTATGATTAAAAATACTATCACTTGAAAGAGAGTCAATTTGAATTAATATGTATAACATGCTTTATTGCTAATATATTTAGAATCTTTACTCAATGAAACTATAATTCAAATTAGTTATGTTTTATCTAAGAAGGAAAACTTTGTCCTAACTTGTTTTAGTTATTAATTGAATATGGGTTTAAATAGTTACAAACATTATTTCATTTATTTTGTCACAATGACCTAATTATGTCATCCTCCTTAAAGTAAACTCTCAATAAAATGTGGTTATTTTATTTTATGGGCTATATAAAGACCATCTAAATACCTCAGTTAAGAATTAATTTGGTTACAAGACTATACATAACTACTATCCCAATTCTAGTCCATAGTCCTTTTATTCACAACTAATGCATATTAATATTTGAGTATCAATATGCATAGTGAGATATAATGGAAAAAAGGTTGCCTTTATTGAATGCACTTTTTCAGCAAGCTAATGAATATAGTAAATCAAGCTTAAGTTAATTTTATAAGTTTCTTATAATTTTAGTTATGACATGGTCATGGTTGCCAAATTTATAATTAGAAAACAAAGTCTATGTTGACGTTCCTATAGGAACAAATCTAAAAAAGTTAATGTATTTGATGAAGGATTATAGGTTTTTTTACCATTTTAAAAATAAGTGGTATAATTTTAATAGTCTTATTATTATGACCAAGTGACACATTAATAATACTATAGAAATTTAAATCTCTCAAAGATTATTTACAGGATGGTCTAGTGAGAGAATAATGCCACTATAAGTTAAAAGTATCATATATTCTCATAAAGAATATCGACTTGGCAAGAATTACAAATTAATTAGTTAAAATGACAATTTATTTTATAAAGTGAAGGCATGAGGTATGATGACCCTGTAACCATAGATCATGGTACAATGATCTAAAATTAGAGATAATATCATTAAGACCTTTCAAATATTCAAGTACATGAATAATCAATTACATCTTAAAGGTGTGTAGGCATAACCCAAACTATAAAATCTATTCAAATTAGTATCATTACTTAAATTAGATAGAACAAAAGTTCTGAACTTAACTTAGAGTAAATTCCTACTTGAATAACATTGATAACCTAGGTATTTAATTTAGCTATTCCAAGAATGAATAAAGGCAAGTTGACTACCATAACCTATACCAAGTTTTTACAGATGTGAAACACTTAGATATGATAAAGACACCCAGGTGGTCCTATTGGGAAGGTGTCTGCTACCATGTAGTTCTAGATATATTGTTATGGATCATATATGATACATCCAAAATTGCATGTGGATCTCCCTAAGGAAATAATCTTCCATATAAAATTTTCTAGGAGTAATTGTATACACAATATTTTTAAACTTTTATCAATTACTAACACTTTATATCTTGTAGAAACCTATCGAGACTCAATCTCTCTGAGTGCACACCCTAAGGGGTACACCAAGAAAAGGGTGGATAGACCATTGGTGCTTTGTAGGATTGTTGTACCTTCTTTCCACATTATTACCAATCTAACTAACTGCTAAAACCATTCCCTAATTTATTACTCCTATTTTTCACAATCCTCTAATCTTTTCCACTTTCCATACCTCTTTTCATCACCTTAAGTACTTTTTGTTAGTCATCTATACTAGGTCGACTAGGTCGACCTTGTATAATTTTGGGTAATTTTCACTTAGGAACTAGTTTGGCCTTTGGTCGACCTAGCTCAGGACCTAGCAAATAATTGTCTAAAATTATGGTAGGTTGATTGGGTCAACATTGCCAGTGAGATTTTTAGAAGGATTTAGTGTCAAATCCACCTATATATACATGATTATTTTGTCATTATTTCAATATGAAATCAAGAGTTATTATTCGCTCACACTTCTTTACAATCTGATCTTCCACCATTCTACTTGAGGAGTTTTAGCTTAGGGTTTCTATTTAGAGAATCTAGTCTTGTGGATAAGTATTAGATGCTTTGGTTTTTCTTAGTGATCCTTACAAACCACAACAACCTATTGTAAAGCCTCACTGGCTAAGAGAGAGATTGAGTCTCGATGGGTTCATCATTCAGGTAAGTATTCTCTAACTTTGCTCCTCTCTTTAGTAGATAGAAGTTGCATAACTATTGGCTTTGAATAGTATTACTCTTCATATTCCATGTATTAGGGTCTTACTCATACTTAGCCTAATTGAGATTCTCATATACATGTTTTGATTATTTTTAAACCATCATGTTGCGCCACAAGATTTAGTGAGCACTAGATTAGATTTACTTTACTTATTATTAGTTTAGGTAAAATATTAAAACTTAAGACCCCATTAGGGTTATTACATGGTTGTTCTTGATTGGAGGCTTTAGAACCCTCCCTAGCATGGTGTATTATGGTAAAATATCCCCTAATCAAGTCTAATAGATCCCATATTGGTCATGTTATCATTTAATAAATGTATCCTCAATTGAAAGTGTATGGTATGATCTATCTTCTCTAAGTTATGATTGATTTATAGAAATGATGCATTTATGATTACATACATTATGGTGAACCTAATATGAATCTAACCCTTGAACTTTTAAAACTTATTTCATCATTTTATCATTTATTTTTCATATATTTATAATGCTAGGTCAAATGTATCAACATGGTACTAACTTCTATGTGCAAGTTTGACACACAATCACTTCAAAACAACTATGTTCTATTTGTGCAAGTTTTCCGAAATTCTAGTTCATACTACTAAGTTGACCCAGTTGACCTTGTATATTTTCAAACATCAGATTCAACATATTAGGTTGACCCATTTGACCCTATTTATTTTCAAGCTATCAACAATAGGTTTTTGCAAAGCTTGGTTGACCCAATCAACATAGTTAGTAGAATTTTCAAGTATAAATCAAGGTTCTTCAATATCAATCTTATTCTTCTCTACATCCTCCAACCAACTAAGGTTCCTTTCTATCCTTCTCTATCATTTATAGCATTTGTTATAGTTCTATTTTTCATAGTTTGCAATCTTTAAAACTACCCCTATCCAATCAACCAGGTCAAACTTGTCAATGTAGTTTTGTATTCTTGTGTGCAAACTAAAAAGCTAGGTCAACTCTGTTGACATAGTTCACTCTCAATATTTTTGATTCTATAGTATAGAGGTGACCTTGTCGACCTTGTTTTATATTCTTTGCATACACTATCGACTAAATCAACACTGTACTATGTTTCAAGTTTGAAATTAACATTTATATGCTAGTAATTAGCTCACACTTTCATTTCTTGTTACTTGCATTCTTATAATATATCACATAGTATAATTAGGTGGTTTTTAATATACCATTTAGTTGCACTATTTTATATTTTATGCACACACTGCCAAATCACAAAATCTTAAAAATAATTTTAACAATTTTTTACCCAAGGCATACCTACTTGGATTTCATGACCAAGGGGGAAGTTGACTTGGTTTTCTGACCAAGTATAAACACGTGGTTAATGATATATTTTTTCTAAGCACCTGACACTTTTATCACTGTAGTGTGTGAAGTGAGGGGGTAAGCCCCAATTCAAGCATGTACCATTGTCAATACAAATCCCTTTTAGTCCAAACATCTTTAAACCACCTTTAGATTGATTTCTAGTTCCTTGCTTACAACCAACTTCCCATCACATTTAAAATTATACTCTAATAATCTAAAATCCTTCATTTTGACCACTTCATTATCTTTTACTTTCCAAGTTGATTGCTTTCTATTTTCTCAATTGTATGTTGTATTGTAAAAAATTGCATTAGCTAGTTTTGGTGCAAGGTTTTATGTTGTGTGACTCAATTGGATCAAACTCATTGATCCAATTTATTATATGTTTCCTTTCATTTCTTTCTTTTCTAAAGTACTTGAAAATTATTTATTATCTCAATACACAATCATTTCCATCAAGATAGTCTCTTACATACTGTCAGTAAATGTTTCCCTTATCTGTTATGCTAGGTTGACTTAGTCAACCCTGTACACTTCTTCAACCCTTTTATGTTGTGCTAGGTTGACCCAATCGACTCTGTATAGTTTTTTAGGCCATATTTTATATGTTAGGTTGACCTAGTTAGCTTTATACATTTTTCTACCTTGTTTATCATTCTTAGCATTTTGTTCATTTCTCTGAAGTCATCATGAAGTCTCTTATTAGAAACTTCTTGGATAACTTGAATCCATTTAGATACTATATTGAATTTTCATTTCTTCCTTTCTTTTCCTCCTAAGAGCACCATCAATTTCGGGGCACCTTTTCGCCTCTTTCGTCCATCATGTGGTTAGCACCTCAAGATGAAGTTGATGGGTTTGATCCTTTCTATACTTATCAAGATGCTTCTCATCTTTAAAACCTTAAAAATAATGTGGGAGTAATTGACATAAGTTTAATCAATAATCACACTAATAATCCATCTTATAACAACCCTCCCCCTAATACCAATTTTGGGAATGCTCCTACTAATACAAACCCACCCCTAATAAAACTCAAATTCTTTCTCAAGTTATCCAACAAATGAACTTAATGCAAAACTTTAACACCAATCAAATGATGTAAATTAAAAAAAAATTCATTAATATGGCTAACCAACCTCCAACTATTAATCCTTAAGCCAATCCCAATTACATTCCTCCACCTTTTAGAGATGTTTTAGGTAATGTTATTCCTCAACCCACAATGAATAACAAGATGCTTCAAACTATTCAAAATGATCCTTTAGCTCTCTTAATTTTATCTATTGATATTGGTAACATGTCTCCAACTATCAAGTATGATTGGATTAAAGACCCAACCTAATTTATCAAAACCTTTGGCAACCTTTACAAAGAGTGGATCCAAACTAATACCTTCGACACTACTAAAATATTAGTCAAAACTTTCATTGGTGATGTATTAGAATGGTAAAACTAATAACCCCAACATTATATTTGTCAACTTGAAGGTTTGGTTAATCTCTTAGTTAAAGAGTTTCAACATAATGACCTTCCCAAAAATTGTCTCAGCCACTTCATCAATGCTAAGCAATGTCCCACTGAATCAACTCATGAATTTATCAAAATATGGAAATCATTAGCCCATAAACCCAACCATAACATAACTGATGAAACTTATTCAAACTCTTTATCACCACTTTAACTCCTCCTCTTCAATATAAGTTTCAAACCTTTACTCCACAAACACTTAATGAAGCTCTTGACCAAGATAAATGTCAAAAATTTCTCATGAAGTAATTTGAACCTAATTCTAAAATTTTAAAAAGATATTTTAAAACATCTACCAATGCTATCACTAGTAATACTCTATAAACCAAACCAGGAATTGTCAAAGCTGATATACCTTCACCTTCTCACACACCTCTCTTTGTGCAATAAATGAAACAACTCTTACCACACTCTAAACCTTTCACTTATCCTAGCAATCCTCTTAAATGGTATGACCCTAATTAATTTTACTTGTTATATGCCAACATTGGTCATTCTTGTTAATATTGTAGAGAGCTCACTAAATTTTTGGTCTCCTATATGCTTAGTGATTCATTTAATCACAAAACTATGATCAACCTTCATCTTTAAGAGTATAATGTTGCTTCTCAAAGATGAAAAGATTCTAAATCTTCTACCTCAAATAACCAAAAATATTTTTCAAATAATCAACTGAATACCAAGAATGTTTGTGCCATTGATGCCAATTACGACCAATATTATGACAATTCTCAATATGTTAACACTACTAAAGTTAACTATTATCTTAAGCTGGCTCACAAATATCCCATTGCCAAACCTAAAAAGCCATCCTTAGAAGAACAACTTCTCAAGGACACTACAACTACTAATCTAGATTTGGAATCCCATGAGGAACCACTTCCTCCTTCCGAACCTCCAACCATATCCATTCCTTTAGAAGCTACTTTACCTCCTAAACCTTGTGCTAGTTCTTCTAAATCTCATTGGAACTTTATTGATAAACTCAACTCTATGCCTTGTAAGATTCCACTTATGGAGTTGGTTCGTACCTTACCCTATCATCACAAGTTCCTTATGCAGTAATTACAAGAAAATGAAGATCCATTCTCTATAGATGAAGAACCACATTTTGTTAAATCTCAACCCACCAATGTAAATACCATTGAAACTATGTATCCTTCTTCCAAGCCTTCTATCAAATTTTTATAAGAGGATATGATCAATGATGGAATTCTTTTTTGTTCTGATGATCCATTACTCTTTGTTAAAATAGCCATTAATACTACCCTCATTCTTAAATTTCTAGTTGATAAAAGCTCTAGTATTAATGTGACATCCTTGTGGCTTATCCAGAAACTCAATTATAACAAGGATCATCTCAAGCAAACCCATCTTATCTGTCATGGTTTTGATAAGATAAATCAAAAGACACTTGGTTGCATTTGGATTCCATTAACCATTGGACCTAAGACCATTTGAACCAAGTTTATGGTCCTTGACTTGCCCTTATCTTATAATATACTCCTTGGTCACCCATGGACTCATAAAATGAGATCCATTGCTTCTTTTGGTAGTTAATGCATTAAATTCTTACATAATGAGAAATGATACAAGCATGAAGCTAATCCCAACCCTTGAAGTATTCAAATTCCTAATCCTAAATATTAGTATCATATTCCTATCATTCCTAGGATCAATAATTCTCCTTTACCTAAGTTCATTAACATGACTCATAATTTACAAGTCATTCTTTCATATTTTGATGATGATGAACCTAATGATTTGCAACATACTTGCAAAACTACCAAGCTACCTCCATATATTTTGCAATTGCTTCCTCCTTCTTTATTACCTAGGGACCATACTATTCCTCTTATTGATGAGATTATTGACTTTCCCCCTCCATGAAATGCTCAAGAGATTTATTTACCTTAATATGCCTTCAATTGTAATGATTTTGGAGTGGCCAAATTATTTCAAGATCCTCTCATCATGTCTCCTTAAATATTTATTAATATTGGTATTTCACCTTTTGAAACTCCCCTTGATTCTCAAGCATGTACAATTTCTCCAACGTATGATGATAATTACATAATGGCCCAATCTCAATCTCAAGACTTGGATGTAAAACATTACCAAAAAATCTTAGCCCAAATTCATACTTTTAATCAGGATGTGTGTACCATTTTTGTAGATCATGAATTATATCATGAAGGTTGTGTGCCTCCTCCCATTTCTCCATTTCTTGATGCCCCTTTGGTGGTAGAGAAAATTATACCTTCCAAATCTCTATAAATTCCTACATCTCCTTTACCACCATTGGATCCAATCATTACCTATAATCCTTCTCCTATCATCGATCCCACCAACACTCCAATCTTTTTTTATCCATTTACCTCTCCTACTCCCAAGATTACACTCGATGCCTAGTCAACCGATGTTTTTCAGATGCATTCTGAGTATGATAACCATGGTAATAAAATTATATATATTGAAATAGATGTTGAGTATTGTGGTCCTCTTCCAACCTTACTTAGTGATGAATCTATTCCTCAAATACTTCATGCTCGAGAACCTCAATTTCCTCAGCAATATCATAAATTTGAGAATTTTAAAACTAAAACCCATTGTTTCAACAACTTCATTACTAGAATTGATCCTAAAACTAATCCAATCTCTTATTTACCTTATGCACCCTACCACTTTCAAGATAGAAATACCATGCTTATAAAAAAACTACTCACATTGAATATGGTACTCCATCTTTTCCTCGATTGATTAAAGTATATCATGAACTCTCACCTATAGAACATGATAATTTTAGCTTATTATTTGATAAATTTTATGATTTTTTCACGTAGTCTTACGAGGATATGATTGGTATTGACCCTAACATTGTGGTGCATAACATTATTACTTATCCTGATGTTAAACCTATGCATCAAAAGAAAAGGAAATTTCCACCCGAGATTTTCACCTTATGTCATAAGAAAATAATCAAATTACTCGATGAGAAATTTATCAAACCAATGTACTATTATTAATGGGGTTTAACATCACTCCCATTTAGAAAAATGTCATTACGGTCATTCACATTTGCATTGGTTTTTGTAATATTAATCTTGCTTGTCCTAATGATAACTTCCCTTTACCTTTTATAGATGCCATTGTTGATTCCATAGCTGGTTATGAAATATTAGCTCTCATGGATGGCTTCACAGGATACAATCAGATTCACATTGCCTTTGAAGACCAATGTAAGACCACTTTCACCATATAATGGGGCACCTATTACTATGTCAAAATGCCTTTTAGCCTCAAAAATGTTAGATCCACTTACCAATGAGAAATGACTCATATATTTCATGATATTATACATAAATTTGTTGAAACCTATGTGGATGATATCATTACTAATCCAAAAGTTGTAAAACTTATCTCTCAAATCTTGCTATCATTTTTGACCATCTTCTCAAATACCAAGCTAGACTAAATCCTTACAAATGTATCTTTGGTGTCACATTTGAAATTTTTTTAGGATTTCTAGTCTCTCTTTGTGGCATTTATTTTGACCCAACCAAGATTAGTGCTATCATCAACATTCACATTCCTTGATCCATTCTTGACATTCATACTTAGGCAAACTTTGGGAAATTAGATGATTCATCCCTGAAATGTCATATCGAATCCACTTCATCAATTCTCTTCTTAATAAATTAATGCCTTAGAATGAATTGACCCTTATCAAAAATACTTTGATAATATGAAAGAGTCATTGCTTCACCTACCTACACTTCATCCTCCTTCCAATGATCGACCCTTAAATCTATATACTTCTTCAACACTTATATCAGTTGGGGTAATGCTTTCCTAACAAGATGATACTGAAAGAGAGTATGCCATTTATTATATTAGTCAAGGCCTCATTGATTATGAAACATGTTATACAAAATTTGAACGTCATTTCCTCACCATCTATTTTATAGCCAAAAAGCTTCATCAGTACATGCTTTACCAAACTACTTCATTACTTCTTCTCCAAAGGCTTTCTTCATAGAGATAGAATTAGTAAATGGATGGTCCTCCTCATGGAATTTTATCTCTACATTATAACTCAAAAATATGTTAAAGAGTAAGTCATAGTTGATCAACTTGCCACAGTGCCTGTGCTAGATACCAATCACCTTCAAGATAGTCATCTAGATGAGAATATCATTTACATTAAAGGTCTTAATAAAGATATCTGTCTCAAATATTACTTCCATAAATTTACCATTGATATTGAAGATAATAACCTTAATGAATCCACTATTTTCCTTGATACTACTAAACCTAAAGTAGTTATCAAAGAGCTTCCTAAAATTAATGTTGACTTGCATGAAGATACTTGGACCCTTCACTTTGATTGTGCTAAATTCCTTGAAGGAGTTGGGGTGGGTTGAATTCTTACAATTCCTCTTACAAAAATCATACCTTTAGCTTTTTGTTTCACCTTTTATGTCACCAATATTATGGCTAAATACAAAGCCCTCATCTTAGGCATGAGAGATACTTTTGATCTAGACATTAAATATTCACATGCCTTAGGTGATTCCTATCTTATTTACCATCAAGTCAATGGTGATTGCCAATGAAAAATAAAAAATATCATTACCTATCATCAAATTATAACCACTCTTGCTAAGGATTTAATCTGTTTCACTATTGATCTTATCCCTTGAGATCAAAATTCCATTGTTGATTCCCTGGATTCTTCAAATTCTCTCTTTCATCCCCACTAAGCTCTTTCTATTCCCACCTTTCTTATACAAATACAAAAATCTCCATCTTGTACTCAAGCGCCATATTTTATCATCTACCACATTGAGATTATTATCAATTAACAAAGCCCATGGTACAAAGACATTATTCAATTATTAGAACATCAAACTTATCCTCATAACTTAGACTCTTACGAAAAGATGCCTATTCCTAAACAAGCTTTCAAGTATATATTTCAACATAAAATCCTTTATTATCACAATATTGAAGGTACCTTACTCCATTGTGTTATGAAAGATGAGGTAACTCCTCTTCTTGAATAAGAAAATGGGGGAATTTGTAGTGGCCACTATAATAAACATGCTTCAACCCGTAAATGCCTATGTATGGGTTACTTTTGGTGTACTCTTGAGAAGGATGTAATCGAATTCAAAAAAAAATGTACTCCTTGCCAAATTCATGATGATCTAATTCATTCACCCCCATCTGAGCTTCAAACTATCTAATCTCCTTAGCCATTCTCCATGTGGGGATTAAATCTCAGTGGCAAATTACTTCACTCCCAAGATGGACATGTTTTTATCATCATTGCTACCAAATATTTTACCAAATGGGTTGAATTCATGCCCCATGTTAATTTCACTGGTAACACCATTATAAAATGTATTCTTAATCAAATCATTTTTTACTTTGGTGTTCCCCATACTATCATTTTTTATAATGGTGGTAATTTCAAAAATAAGGATGTCAAACAACTCTGTGTTAAATTCAAGATCAATTACAAATTTTCCATGCCTTATCATCCACAATGCAATGGATAAGATAATTCCACTAACAAAATTCTTAACTAAATTCTCCAAAATAAAATTCATGAAACCATCATGGATTGGCACATTCATCTTTATCCTAGTTTTTGGGCCTATCAAGCTAGAACAACACTGTTATCTCTAGTTTATGGTTCTAAGTTAGTTATCCCTTTAGAAGTTGATCTTCCCTCTATTTTTATATCTCTTCATGGTATCATTCTTGATGAATAAATATGTAATACTCACTTTCATGCCCTTGATCTCATTTATGGACATCATCTTTGTACTTTACAACATAATTGCCAATACAAGGCTCATATTGCCAAACAACATAATAAATGTGTTAAAGTATGCATATTTAATATTAATTATCTTATCCTTAAATTAGATTATACCCATGATAAAGAATGTAAATACGCTAAATAATGGTGGGGTCCCTATTTAGTCAAAGATATTCTTGGTCTAAGTACCTATCACCTTCAAACTAATGTAGGCTATGTTTTCAAAGAGCCCACCAATGCACAATTCCTTAAGAAGCACTTTGCCTAAATATTTCCTTGTTTTCATGCTTTCTATCTACATATATCTAACACTTTTTTTAGGTTACATGTATCTCTCCCTTTGCAACAATTCTCTCTTTTAACAAACCTTTAGTCCTTCCTATTTGGTCTTTTGGTTTCCCCTTTTCTCTCATGAGTTGCATTGTAAAGCCACTGATAGGACATAGTCTTCCTCATGATGTAACATAGTCTTCTTATGTACATACTTTTTACACACTTTTTTTTGACATACCTTGTATTTCTCTTTTGTGAGTTACATTGTAAAATCATGAATAGGACCCGATATTCCTCACAAATACCATTTTTTGCTTATCCCATTTATTTTTCACATGCTTTTTGGTACCCTCGTGGGTTTATATTTTATGAGTTATAATGTAAGACCATGGATAGGACCTGGCCTTCCTCATAAAATTACCATCGTGTTATTACTTTTTTTAAAAATATTATTGATCCTTGTTCTCAACTTTAACTTTTGCTTCTTTTGATTGATGAAATTTGTACAACAATCTATGTTAGCATGTTTTTCTCCATTTACCTTATTATTATGATAAGGAATCACACTTTATTATAATTGTATCCATTTTTTTCCCTTTGTCACATTTTTTATGATTTAAATCAATTTAAGTTATTCCATGTGTCATTCCTCTTGATTTCCTTTCCTTTCACTCCATTGATAAAACATGGTCGAAGTCAAGATAACACTTTTATTTTACCTAGATTTACGAGACTCTTAGACCCCATGTTATTTGAAGTTATCTCTCTTAGAAAGTGAGTCCCAAGTATTCAAATAAAATTCATCTTTAGCACCCATATTTGGTTTTCCAAATCCGTATGGAATAGGACTAGAAAAAAGCCATAAAGAAAATTAAAATCCAAATCATTTGAAATAAAAGGTAATGATATATAAAAGGCAACTTACGAATCTCAAAAGTCAAAATCACACTAAAAGATGTGATTTCAAGCACATTTCCTCTTTCTAATTGAATCTCAAACTCCATAATTAGCCTCACATAGAGTCGAGGTCCTTTGGGGTGTAGTAGGCTAGTAGATTAGAATAAGAGAATTAAACAAACTCTATGGTGCTACCTACTTTCTCATACAAGTACCCAGTCTTCGTAGTAGACCGATGACTCTATAAGGGGTCCTAAGGAATGGGGAACATATTATGGGAAGATAGGTCCATTTTACTTTTTATGCATATCACCTTCATGGGATGATATACATACATCATTTATTGACCTAAGACTTGTGTGGATAAGTGAAGTTATTTAGAATCTTTAAGGTCAAAAGTCCTATTGTTTTGACAAACCTAATTTGAGTGTCTTGACTTTGATAAAGAGTTCTTCTACCTTGGTTTTTCCTTCATTCTCCCCTCCACCTATTTCATTTCTCCCCTTGATAGGCAAATTGTGACTCCAAATATATTTTCCATTCTTCTTCTATATTCCTTTCTTCTTCACCTCTTAAAAACATGATAGCACTACTTTGTTTCAATTTTATCTATCCTTAGAAGCGAAAAAACATGTTTGAGCAACTATGGATTTCTTATTTATACCATATAACTACATTCCTAGACTTGTTTTACTTTAATTTTACCATTTATCATTATTTTAATACCCTTATATTATGGGCACCTGGGTCCATACCTTTTTCCATTATTGAGTGAGGTTGGACTATTAATTCTCACTCAACAATGTTATTTTCCCTTCCATGCACCTTTTTCCATTGTTGTGTGAGATAAGGATTGTTACTGTTCACTCATCAATATTGTTTTACCATTTTGTTTTCACTTACCCATCTTTGTTTAAGTAAGGATTGTTACTAATTTTACATTTGATGTTTAATTACCATCCTTTTTGACATGTATCCTTGGTTTGAATTAGTGAGTTTGAATTTATTACTTAAGGTTTACTTGTTTGAGTTTTTTGATCTTTAGTAGCCTTGGATTTTTGGTTACCTAATTTACTCTTATTTTTTACTTGGTCATTTGGTCTAACATAGCACTTGTCACCCTAGCTTGCCAAATTTCCAAGTATGTCCCACCCTCATAGCGCCAATTACCTTGGCTTTCCTATGTTTTTTTCCTCTTTAGTTCTATTTTTTTAGTTTGTCAAAAGCAGTCTCTATGCCCTACACAATCAAAACTAATAACACAACAAGCAATCATCCAATGATAAAGTTAAGTCAAGGTATGTATCACATTTACTTTTTAGTTGTTTACTTTTTTGTTATTTACTTTTAGTTATTTTATGCTTTAAAATACTACATCTTTTATTTTAGCATTAATGTTATGTGTTTTTATGTTCCTTCTCGAAGCACCATCCCTATTACACGTTAGTGACACATGATGAGCTTCAAGTGGGGCATATGTATATACATAATATTTTTCAAATTTTATCAATTACTGATACTTTACATCTTGTAGGATCCCATCAAGACTCAATCTTTCTGAGTGCATGCTATAAGGGGTGCATCAATAAAAGGGTGGGCAGACCATTGGTGATTTGTAGGATTGTTGTCCCTTATTGCCACATTATTATCAATCTAAAAAGCTCCTATAATCATTACCTAAGCTATTAATCCTATTTTATAGAGTCCTCTAATATTTTCCACTTTCCATCCCTATTTTCCTAACCTTAAGTCCCTTTTTTTAGTCAATTGTACTAGGTTGACTAGGTTGACCCTATATAGTTTTGGGTAATTTTCACTTAAGAACTAGTTTGGCCTTTTGCTGACCTAGATCATGACCTAGTGAATAATTGTCTAAAATTGTGCTAGGTCAACTAGATCGACCCTATCAACTAGGATTTTTGAAAGGGTTTAGGGTCAAATTAGGATATATATACAAGATCATTTCATCATTATTTTAATATGCAATCAAAAGTTATTATTCACTCATGCTTATTTACAATATGCTCTTACACCATTCTACTTGAGGAGTCTTGGCTTAGGGTTTTTACTTGGAGAATCTAATCTTGTGGATAAGTCTTGGATGCTTTGAAATTTTTTAGTGATCCTTAAAAACCACAACAACCTCATGCAAAACCCCATTGGCCAAGGTAAATATTGTGTCTTGATCAGTTCATCATTTAGCCAAGTATTCTCTAACGTTACTCCTCTCTTTAGTAGATAAAAGTAGTATAAGTATTTTATTTGAATAATATTACTCTTTATATTCTATCTATTTTTGTCTTACTTATACTTATCTTAATTAAGATTCTCCTATACATGGTTTGATTGTTTCTAACCCTCATGTTATGCCACAAGCTTTGGTGAGCACTAGATTAGATTTAATTTACTTGCTATTAGTTTAGGTGAAATATTAAAACTCAAGACCCCCTTAGGGTTATTACATAGTTATGCTTGATTGGAGGCTTTGGAACCCTCCCTAGCATGGTGTATTTTGGTAAGATATCCCCTAATTGGGTCTAGTAGATCCCCATAGTGGTCATGTTCTCACTTAACAAATGTATCCCCAATCAGAAGTTTATGGTATGATCTATCTTCTCTAAATTAAGATTGATTTTTATACATGATGCATTTCTGATTAGATACAATAATTACCCTGAGTAAGGTTTTCATGCGCATAAACATGGTGATAGGTCACATAAAACCAATTCTTAGGTCATAAACCATTTCACCTTTTACTATAAATTTTGAAAGAAGGGATGCTCATAATTTTTTTTTCTTATTTCAAAAACTAGCCTATACCTCCATGTTATAATCATGTGGGTTCTCAAATGCATGTTATAGACTTTCATAAGAAAATAGACATGATACATAATATAAATATGAATTTACATGGAGAAAAAAAGTAAGTTGTATGAAATCAAAAATGCATCATGTCTATAAATCAATCATAACTTAGAAAAGATAGATCATACCATACACTTCTGATTGGGGATACATTTGTTAAATAGGAGTATGACCAATATGGGGATCTACTAGACCTGATTAGGGGATCTCTTACCTAAATACACCATGCTAAGGAGGGTTCCAAAGCCTCTAGTCTAACACAATCATGCAATAACCCTAAGGCAGTCTTGGGTTTTGATAATTCTCCTATACTAATAATAAGTAAATTAAATCTAATCTAGTGCTCATAAAATATTGTGGCACAAAGTGGGAGTTAAAAATAATAAAACTAAACATGAATATAATATATATACTAATATCAATGTAAATAGAATCCTAATGGATGGAAGAGAAACACAAATGCATATTTATCTACTCTTAAAAAAGGAGAAATAAAGTTAGGAATACTTACTTTTGAAGATATACCCACTGAGCCTCAATCTCTCCCTTGGCCAAGATGATTCACAAGAGGTTTTTGTGGTATGTAAGGATGAAAAAAAAATTATATCTAGGCCACACAACCTATCAATGTGTCCAAAATACTTCTCCAAAAAACAAGATACGTATCTACAAATAAAGTATGGAACCCTAAGATTTAATTCTCAATTAGAATGGTCAATAAGTAGATGTTCATTCACTCTTACTTTTTCTTTTATTTCTTCTTAATAAATGGTGGGAATGAACTTGTATATATAGGCAAATTTGACATTTGAACCTTCCAAAAATACCAACCAATAGGGTCAATCCATTCAACCTGGCATAATTTTAGAGAATAATTCACTAGCTCCCGAGCTAGGTTGGCCAAAGGCTAACCTAATACTTAATTGAAAATATCCTGCAACTGTACAAGGTCTACCTAGTTGGCCTAGCATATTTGAATGATAAAATGGGATTTAGATGAGGAAAAGGAGGATAAAATGTAGAAATTTCTTGGAATGGGTATAATAGAGAAGAACAAGCTTAGGGTTAATGGTTTCAAAAGACAAGTGTGTAGATAACAAGTGGAAAAAGGGATAACAATCCTACAAAACACTAATGGTCTTCCCACCCCTTTCCCAATGCACCTCTTAAGATATGTAGTCAAATATATTGAGACTTGATGGGTTCCTATAAGATACAAAGTGTCAATAAGTGATAAAATTTTGAAAATATTATGTGTATACATATTCCCCACTCAAAGCTCATCATATGTCACGTGAGTACAACATGAGATGGTGCTTTGAGAATAGAACATGATAACACATAATGTTTATATTAAGTAAGATGTATTAAGGAGAGAATAAGATAAATTAAAGGATAGAATTGAAAAGCATATACCTTTAATTTAGTAATGTAGATGAAGAAGTAGATTTTAAAAGAAGTGAAGGTGTCTAAATGTGAAGAAAATTAGGGGAACCTATAGAAGTGAGTGCAAAAATAGCCAAAAATCAAAATTTTTGGAAGATATACATATAGTAGTCAAAAATATTCTCTATGTCATCACGATTCTAGAACATTTTATGGTTAAAAAAATGGATGAGAAAAAACAAAGATATAAAAAAACAAGGAATCTAACAGAAAAGATTTGAAAGATTAAGATTTTTAAAAAGTGATTTTAAATAGGTTGAAATGAAAGTCATTTTTTATTTTTGACCTGTGAAGGAGAGAAAAAGAAATATGATAGATAAAACAAGCTAAGATGGTGAGGAGACAACAGACTAGGCAAGAGTGATCTCCAGAGGTAACAACATATACACTACAAGTAGGAAACTAAGAATCTCAAGTTAGTTTTTGAATATTTTGGTGATTTTAATTATTTTTTACAAATTTATGTTTTTAAGGATTTCTAGATATTGTAATGAACTCAAATTATATGCTAAGGGTAGGAAAAACCAATTAGGGAAATAGGTTTGAAGGGTTTGGGAAAATAAATGCTAAAAGTTACTTATTTCACAAAATGTAAGGGGTTGGTAGGGAAAAACAACTAGGTTGACCTAGTCAACTTAGTAGGCTAAAAAGTGACTAAATCCATACTCCTGACCTAGTAGGTCTATGCCGACGTAGTTAGTTTTTTAGACTATTGACCTAGTACATTGTTGTCAATTGAGTAGAAAATTCTAGTATGATAACACAGTACTAAAGGAGGGAAATAAATAGGTTGACTTAGATTTTTAAGTCAAATAAGTCAAAATAAGGAATTTTTAGTCAAACTAGTGTTTGACCAAAGGACCAAAATAGTATAAAAATTTGTGCAAGTGGCTGAACGAGTGCTAGAAGGGCCGAGGATGACTGAGTGAGGGATAAAAAGGTCGAGTAGGCTAGAAATAGGTTCATTTGAAAAAATGAATAAATTTAAGCAATTTAGGATTATTTTTTATTAAATTTTAAAAAGAATATATTTTGATTATACATGACATGAAGGATATAATACATCTTTTATTATTTCTTGGTTATAAGGGCATCCAAGATTTTCTTGTTTAGTAGATGCACAATGGCTCCTAGACTTATTAGAGAGCTTGTCGATAGAGGATAGAGCTAAATTGATTTCTTTAAGCCTAGGTGGCATAGTAGAGATGTGTAGGATGCCCTTTAGCTCATATATATTAGTCATGTTCTTGGGATGTGAGGAATGATTGACTAACACCTTTAGGTGGGAAGTGGAGGGGGATACTATAGAGGTGGGTATCACCTTGGAGGATGTGCATGCCATCCTAGGATTTCGCATAGTAGGGACACCTATAGTCATAGGAGTACTTGATAGTGAGGAAGAGAGGAGAGCCTTATCCATAGGGTGATAAGATTAGAGATGATGTACCCTACATTGAGGGTGAATATGTTTGATGTATATACAACATAGAATTTGGGCATCCAGAAGGCTATGATAGGACTTGTGATAGTATCAGTGTTATGCCACAAGTTAGATGATGAGGTACCACTCTTTATGACAGCCTTGAGCTAGATGATATTAGAGGATAGGGTGTTATATGACTTAGGATCTATCAACTAGGTACAACTCATGCATGACATGTATGGAGTGTTATCTAGAGGATAAAATTCAATGGGACTAATAATATTACTAATGGCATAGATTTATGAGAGGTTCCCCATGTATCAGCTAGTTGGGTTGCCCCATGTGGTTGATGATAGGTTACCTCAAGTTTAGAGATGGAGACAAGACCATGTAGTGTGGGTTGTGCCCCATATGACAATGTTGTGGATAGTGAGATAAGAGGTTATAATATGGCAACTGTATGGGCACATTGCTATAATATGGCCTAGCTAGGAGATAGTTACACCAACTTTGGCATGGATAGAGGTGCCATGGAAATACACCTGGTAGATAGAGCCACATTTGATGGCATGATTACTAAGATAGATGGGATTGCCTCACCTAGTAGTATCGATAGTCATGCCCATGTTTTGAGCCCAATATGTGAGAGAGCCATGGGGGATAAGAGGACTAGGGATACCAGTGGTGAGATCAATGTTTAGGCCATATCATGAGAGACCATGGACTAGTCAAGCATGATAAATAGTAGAGTGAAAGGAGATGGGTATAGAGGTAGGAGTACTAAAGGTACCACCACTGGCTCTATAAAATGAGGAACAATAACCACCATGTACATGGTGTCAATGGAGGTAGTAGGAATAGGAGAGATTAGAGACATTAGACATCTCATATGACCCATTAGGTGGGTCAGAGTAGAGTTAGACTATAAAGAGACCACTTAGGTATAGCTTGAGATGGTTATGAGTGGCATCTTCAAGATTCATTTTTAGGATGTGACCAATAAATGAGGTTCTTGGAAGCTATATAGATGGAGAGACCGTGCTTGATGGTCATGCATATAATTAGATAGTAGTGGCCAAGACATAGATAGGTAATAAAATGTGATTAAATTTTACTTAATTTCACTTGAAATAGACTAGAGATTGATAGATTTTAAGCTATATCGATGGTATAATATCTATATGGTTTGATTTTTATAGGTGTGGTAGAGGATGAGTATACTAGATGGGGGTCCCTAGTGTGGGGAGTACTCCATGATATCCTAGATGAGGTATTGACACCGTATGACCCCACTACACTAGAGGATCCCAATGTAGTATCTACCCTAGCTTAGGTGAGATGGTTTAGATTATATGGAGAGGCTATGAGGTGGTTTTGAATGCATAGTGAGGGGATGTATCCACCAACATAGATGGGTGTAGGAGATACATGGGCATGGTAGGCTCTAACTAAGGAGAGAGATGCACATCTGGCTATAGTGACATAGATGGCATAGGCACATGCCTAGGAGAGAGTGACATATGTAGTGACCTTGACCCATATGACATAGGTATATGATCCATAAACTACACTGATAAACTCAAAGTGAAGTTTTAAGTATGAATACTAAAAATTCTCAAAACTTAAAAAATTCTCGAAAAACTCAAAAGAACTTACAAAATGTTTGGCAAAAATGTTCTCGATTGTTGAGTTGGAATGGAATTGTCAAAAGACTTGTTACTTCTATTTACCAATTAAAACCAATTTTTTTAATATCATTGTGTTATAATTGTTGAAACTTAAATTACTTGCATGAGTTCATTTACTAATTAAACCAAATCAACAAACTGAAACAAAATCATGCATCAAAATGACAATTACCAAAGCATGAAATGTGATAATGGAGTTTGGCTCAATAATTGATGCCTACATCTCTGGGTTCTCCAAAGGAGTGGACCATTTCCATTAAGGGCACTTTGAACACCTAGAAAAAACAAACAAACTTCTTACAAGCTAATATCTCTATGTAAGAATTCACCTTCACCGTAACTGAAATCAAGCCTAACACTTTCAAATTTTGTGAGTCTTCATAACACCTGAAAAGTTGCTTCAAAAGTCCCAAAAATGTCCTCTATGGGTTGAAATATACTCCTCCAATATGCAAATTGGATAAAATAGAGTGTTAATACTATGTATTATGGCCAAAAGATGGATAAAAATCCATTATATAAGCTTTCCAAAGCTTTTACAATGTCTTAGCCTCTTAAAAATAAAAAACACAGTCCAGAATTTGATGATTTCAAATAGAAATTAGTGCCTTATATAACACTTTGACTTCCATAGCTAAAGTAGTCAAGGCCTATCCATTTTGGGTAGTAGGTTAAGGGTTCAAACCATCAGCCCTCCTTTTTAGGTGCTTGGGAATGAGTTTGAAATTTTCTCCTCCTTTTTGGGCGTGCTTAAGCATTTCTTTATCCCACATGCAACAAATAATGGATAAGACAAGGCTTAAAATAGCCTTTAGCCACCCACTTATCATGTGGATTCAGCCACCTAAGATGCATTTTGTTTGGGCTTAGGCTTGGTCTTTCCTACGAACCATTTTCCCTTGGGCTTGCCACCTTGCTTGCCACCTTGCTTGGGCTTCGACTTGTGGATGCCTTTGAACTCGTCACATGGCTCAATGAGCTTATCTCACACTTGACTCCACATGGCATGTCATTAAACCAATTTTTCAAACCTTTCATTTTTCCAAGTGTTGACCTCTAATATGTCCAAATGTCAAAACCACCTCGAAACACATGCCAAATGTCACAAGTGACATTTTTTGACCAATCTTCAAATGGCCATAACAGGAGCTCCTGAACTCAGATTTACATTATAAAAAATGCATCAAAAAGCTCTCAACGAGCTCTACACTATGAAATTGGTTTCATCATGATTTGGAAAATTTTTCTAGAATGAACTCTGGATCACACCTCCCTACAAAAGAGGCTTTTGGTCTCCAAAAGTCGACTATCACTTGAAATCTTATAACTAGTCTACTGCATCCATGAAAATAGAACCCAATGATAGCAAGGATATAAACAATTGAATTTAAATGATTCATAATCAAACTGTAAAAATGCCTAATCTAAAGGCATGAGTAAGTGAATCTACAACTCTAAAAGTGATTACAACATATCAAAACTGTCTGCCCATGTCACATCCTGTAAAGCCGTGAACTGTCAATAAACTGAAACAATTCCCAATGTAACTGCAAAACAAGTTTGCTAATGTCAAAAATATACACAAAATGTTGTAGACATGTTGTAATACAATGCCCTAGTATGAGACTTATATGCTAAACAAATGCAAACAACATAAAGTGTATATTGCCTAACATTCAAACATGCCCATAGGGTCTTAACAATGCATCTATACATCCATGTGCGAAAATAGATACATTAAAAATATTAGCGAAATAAGTGTTTTAAGGAATTAACTCAACCTACAACATGCATTCTGCTATTATCTTCAACTGATCAAATGAGTTTAAGTCCTCTAGATAACTCACACAACATAAATAGGAGATCAAAATCTTAGAGTTATCAATAAGTGAGAATTGAAAAACTTCATATGATAAACCTATCTTGAAGTGTTCCCACCAACTCTAATCTACATCTATCAAAGCTTATTCATTCCCTTAGGTGAATTCATAACCATGATTTGAAAAAAGAATGTAGTGATAATCCACTTAACCATTTCTTTCTTAGTGAAATTGATTGTCTTAGTGCATTCCTTAGCATCATTATGGATTGATTTAACTTCATTAACCTTATTAATAGGTTGATAAATCATCTTAGTTTTATCATTTCTATAATGAGAAGATGATTGAAGTTTAAAACAATAATCAATTTGATGTCCACTCATATGGCAATGAGTGCAAACAACCTTCTTAGGTGAGGTCTCCCTTTTACCTCTTCTCACTTTGCCATGATGAGAATGGTTCTTATCACCTACAATTTGCTTAAGCAAATCATGTCTCTTCCAACAAAATGCAACACTGTGGTTATGCATCCCACAAAAAGTGCATGGAAATGATTGCATTATCTTCTAAATGTTAAATCCATATTTCTTAAACATAAAAAGTGGATCAGAAGATTTAGTGCTAACTCTAGTGTAGGAACTAGGAGGTGGAATCTCAATACCTCTTCTACCTTCCTTCTTACACCGTACATGCTCTACTAGTGGCCTCAGTCCTTTGCTATTATAAGCTTGTCTTCCTTTAGCCATGGAGGAAGTTTCTCTAATTTCCACCTGCTCACTAGTGTAACCCAAACCTGCATGAAGAGATCTATGCTCTACTTGTATTGGGTTAGTAATTCCTTGGCCATCTCGACTAAGACCTCTTCCATTAAATCCCATTTTCATCAATAATTTGGATCCTATACCCTTAGTGTGTTGTTCAAAACTACCAAAAGCATCATTACTTGAATCTGAATTTGAATGGAAAGAAGAAGTAAATGAATTATGTGGTGAATAACTTACATTGCACTCAGTCATAGTCTCTACATCTAAAGTTGAAGGCTTTACCTTTTCACACTCACCACATTGCAATCTAATCAAAAGCTCATCCTTGGATTCAAGCTTTGATTTTAAACTTACAATTTGCTCTTCAAGGGAATAGATCTTGCATCTCAAAAATGCATTCTCATCCTAAATTTGGATATTGATGCTTTCAAGCTCTTCCATCTTGGCTTTATGTGACAACTTGCCCATGGTTTCGTGCAAACACATTGATTCCACAACTGCACACTACAATCTAATCAAGTGATATGGATAACCAATAAACTGATAGCAACTGTCAAACCTCAATTAAAAGCTAACCCAACTTTCTAACTGATCTGATACCAACTTGATCCGTAAACTACACTAATAAACTCAAAGTGAAGTTTTAAGTATGAATACTGAAAATTCTCAAAATTTAATAAATTCTCAAAAAACTCAAAAGAACTTGAAAAATGTTTGGCAAAAACGTTCTCGATTGTTGGCTTGGAATGGAATTTTCAAAAGACTTGTTACTTCCATTTACCAATTAAAACCATTTTTTTTTAATATCGTTGTGTTATAATTATCGAAACTTGAATTACTTGCATGAGGTCATTTACTAATTAAACCAAATCAGCAAACTGAAACAAAATCATACATCAAAATGACAGTTACCAAAACATGAAATGTGATAATGGAGTTTGGCTCAACAATTAATGCCTACATCTCTGGGTTCTCCAAAGGAGTGGACCATTTCCATTAAGGGCACTTCGAACATCTGGAAACAATAAATAACTTTCCTGCAAGCTGATATCTCTATGTAAAAATTCACCTTCACCATGACTGAATTCAAGCCCGACACTTTTGAATTCTGTGAGTCTTCATAACACCTACAAAGTTGCTTTAAAAGTCCCAAAACTCTCCTCTATGGGTTGAAATATACTCCTCTAATATGAAAATTAGATAAAATAGAGTATTAATACTATGTATTATGGCTGAAAGATGGATCAAAATCCATTACATAAGCTTTCCAAAGCTTTTACAATGTCTCAGCCTCTTAAAAATAAAAAACACAGTCCAGAATTTGATGATTTCAAATAGAAATTAGTGCCTTATATAACACTTCAACCTCCGTAGGTAAAGTGATCAAGGCCTATCCCTTTTGGGTGGCAGGTCAAGGGTTCAAACCATCGGCCCTCCTTTTTAGGTGCTTGGATATGATATTGAAATTTTCTCTACCTTTTTGGGTGCGCTTAAGCATTTCTTTATCCCACATGTAGTGAATAATGGATAAGACAAGGCTTAAAATAGCCTTTAGTTACCCACTTATCACGTGGCTTCAGCCACCTAAGATGCATTTTGTTTGGGCTTGGGCTTGGTCTTTCCTATGAACTATTCTCCCTTGGGCTTGCCACCTTGCTCACCACCTTGCTTGGGCTTCAACCTATGTACACCTTTGAAATTACCACATGGCTCAATGAGCTTATCTCACGCTTGACTCCATGTGGCATGTTGATGACATGGCATGTCATCGAACCAATTTTTCAAACCTTTCATTTTTCCAAGTGTCGACCTCTGATAGGTCCAAATGTCAAAACCACCTTGAAACACATGCCAAATGTCGCAAGTGACATTTTTTGACCAATCTTCAAATGGCCATAATAAGAGCTCCTGAACTCAGATTTACATTCTAAAAAATGCAATGAAAAGCTCTTAATGAGCTCTACACTATGAAATTGGTTTCATCATGATTTGGAAACTTTTTTTAGAATGAACTCTGGATCAGTATAGGAGTAAGAGAGAGGACACATCTTCTGACCTTGGACTAGTTAGCATAGGTGTAGGCTTAGGTAGCTCATATAAAGGGGCAGGTGTTGGGACTGAGATCTTAGACAACCTCTTTACAACATTCTATTTAGAGGGGTCAGACCAAGTCATCTATAGGTAATGTGTGTAGGCCATGAGATAGGAAGGATGGGACCCAACCATAGAGTTAGAGCATTGTATATGGTTGTATTTTTATATTAAAAATCATGATATATATAGATGTTTCATTTTGGTAGTTAGATATTTGAACTTATATATTGTCATTATGGTTGTGGTTGTTGATGCTTGGAGATATTTCTTTCTAGCATGTGTTTTTAATTGTTTTTATATATGATATGGGAAATATATGAGTTGTGGATTCTTTTCTAACATTATGTATGGCACATGCATGGTTAAAAAGAAACAGACAAAGAGATTTGGTAAAATATAATAAATAAATTATTTACTACACACTATTTCAAGTTGGGAAATGTGTAATAACAATAAAATGACTAAGTATAAAGAACCCAAAAATAATGGTAAATAAGATGGCAAATTTTTTTATAAAAAACTAAGAGAAAGATTGGCACCAAATTAAAATAAGTAAAATCACACTAAATCACATTGAGAAGTATGAAAATAATGTAATAAAGTGGAATTTATGTGAAAGAACAATTGGTATTAAAACAAAATCAATTAAGTCAATCAATCATACTAAATCACATTGTAAATTATAAGAGGAAAATAAAATTGGCAAAAATTGGTCTTAAATTTATCACACTATTTCAAGCCAGGAAGTATGAAAAATTCAATAAATGGTTGGATTCTTACATGCAATTAGAAAATAAGAAGATAAAAGAGAAAGAGAAATTAAGTAATCATAAAACATCCTAAATCAATCTGGGAAGCATGTCAATGATGTGTAACTTCATAATCAATCACATCTTATCTCATATTTGATACATGTAGTTTTGATTGTAACTTGGATTATTAGAAAATTTTGTGAAGAAGGCAAGGTCTTATCCATGGTCTTACATTGTAAATCACAAAGGGAACACCACTAAGGTGAAATTAATGTGAAATTCTGGTAACAAAGGATGTTGGTAATAGGAATGTGAAATTTTGGTAATTTATAAGGATAACTAGTTCCTATCCATAGTGTTACAATTCAAATCATAAATTAAATACTAAGGGGAGTGATCAGTGAACAAAATAATATATCTCAAGAGGAAATATGAGGAATATAAGGAGTGAAAAATGGAATGTAAAAATCATAACTTAAACATCTTATGAGAAGACCTTAGGAGATAGGAGGCATGCTAAGGACATGAGGAAACACTAAGTGACTAGTGACCATCGATGTACAAAGGAAACCTATTTGATATAGACACAAAGCTTTGTAGGTAAATAAGTGTGCTATTAAGATCAACTCATGATGTTAGATTGCTATAAGAAAAGTAAAATGGTCCTACCTTTCCATGATGCATTCCTCATTCTTCAGGACCCTTTATAGAGTTATTGTTCTATTGCAAAGATTGGGTACTTGCATGAGAAAGTAAGTAGCACTAAAATATTTTTTTATTATCGTTTTCTAATCTACTAGCCTACCACACCCCAATGGACCTCATCTTTACCATGAGGCCACCTATGGATTTTGATCTTCAAATAGAAAAAGGAGATGTGATTTAAATCATGTATTTTAATGTGATTTGACTTTTAAGAATTATGAAATGTTTTTGTTTATTATATCATTGTTTTTTTTTTAAAAATGATTTGGATTTTAAAATTTTTAAAGGATTTTTAATATTCCTCCTCCATATGGACTTAGAATGACCAAACATGAGAGATAGAGTGATCCACATGAATGAGCTATAGGCTTAGGCTAAAGAAAGCTAAGTAACCAAAGATAAGAGTGACTAGGACACTTAGGCTTAACAATGAATCAACATGTTATCTCAAGTATCGATCGTATATATGCTTAGTTTTCAAAAGGAAAATAAATGGAATAATGGAGATCTAAAGTGGACTGATGAAATTAAATTATAATGAGATTAATTGTTTGCTAACTAATTACATGGTAAAGAGGAAATGACTAAAGGGAACCAAGTTTGTATATCCAAGTCACAATGATAATTATCCATGAAAAATAGAGATAAGAAAGTAAAAAATATAGAAGAAAAAGAAAGGGAGTTTTTAAGTAAGAAACTCAAGAAGGAAAATAAAGCAATGATAAAGAAGACATTCATAAGAAAACATAAATGACAATGTAAGAAATATAGAGTGAAAAAGTAAGTCACCATGTAAGATAAATAAGAATTTGAAACAATGTCAAATGATATAAAAAATAGATAAAAATAGGATTGGAGCACACATCCAATCCAAATGATAATGTAAAATCACCATGCATGTACTCATAAATACTGATAAATCTTCCCATACACATTATCCAAAACATCTGATAGATCTATATGAATTTGGATGTGAACTAATAATAATGTCTCAATGTAATAATATATTATGAAAAATTAGATGGATTAGGCATGGCTGATAACACCCAACCTATAGGTCCTCTTTCTTGCCTACTTAACCCTTCTCAGCTAGACTTTCACTGATTCCCAGTCACTTGTAGCTTCTTGAACTTAGATTTTTGAGACCCAAGCAACCATCTTATTTAGATCTATCTACCTAGGTCTCATACTCCTAGGATAATAGTGCCCAATTTGGACAAGAGCACCAAAATTTAGGGGTTTCTTATTTCTAGTGCTATTGTCTAAATTCACTTTAGCCTCAAATCGTTAGATTTTTCCAAATCCTTATCGTTTCTCCTATCAACCTAATGCAAGCTCATCTAGCCCATGATCATAAATTTCCATATAAAAGGCCATTCAATTTCCATTTAGAATGGATGGGCACTCATTCACAGGAAAATAGCAAGAATAAAAGTAGGTACACTCAAGCACTCTTCCCTATTCTCTATATACAACCTTCCAAGACCAATTCAAGCCTATTAAAGCACTCATACTAGTCCTTAGTCATCCAAAGTATATTCCAATTTCACATCTAGTTACATACATCACATAATTACACCAAGCACTTCAAATGGGTGAACTACATTAGCTTGATCCCTCTTCAAAGTATTGGTATGTAGGAAATGTGCCCACACATGAGGTGTGAAGTGCATCCAATATATACTTTACACACTAACCCCTTATCTCTTCCAAAGTTTTCTATTCAAGTTCAAGCACCAAGAGCTCCTAAGGGTTTAGAATATTGAATCAAACACATAGTGAGATCCATATAGAATCAATCTTTAATATTTCACTTCCAAGGTGTTATAGGCTTTTTGAACAAAACCCAAAAAAGCCAAACCACCAAGACAACAACTTCAGAAGTGGACAATAGTGCCAAAAGTAGATAATAGCTCTAAAAAGTGGACTACAATGCCAAGTAGTAGGATTTCCTAAGTTTTATGCTCCTATCCAATCCAAAAATAAAGTTTTGGGTCTTGTTTATGATAGTTTGCCATCCCTACACAACAATTTCTAGATCTTGAATCATCCGTTTCAACCCAGAATAAGCTAAGTTTGATTTCTCTACATTTCTTACTATTTTTAGAAAAGATAAAATACATATCCATTTCCAAAAATTATTAGGCTAATTGAGACACATTAATTACTAATTTAAATTTACTCAGACCTTTATTTGTATACTAATTAAACACTTAATTCCCAAAAAGAATAAAACATTTGGTGAACTTGACTTACTTCAAATTTTTGCACAAAAACCCTAGAAACCCTAAGGTTAATTATTTATGATTTTTTACAATATTTTCCTAAATTTTTTTAATTTAAAAAATAAAAAATAATACCAAATTGAAATATTTTCAATAAATTCACCCAAACCCTAGTTTTAACATACTAGGTCCTATTTGCATACAATTACTTTCAAACCACTAGGAAAAAATATACTATTAATTTTAAAAATATTTTTAGATTTTTCCTCAATTTTTCAAAATAAAAACTAATTTTCTATAAATTTTCAAATTACTACACTAATTTTGGAAAAAATCATTCAAAATCCTAATTACATCAAATACATTCTCAATTATTCTTTAGTACTTTTTACATAATTTTCTAAAAATTTAGTTGCATATCTAACTCAAAAAATCAATTTCAAATTCAAAAGTTCATAGTATTTTTCAAATAATATTTATAAAAAATCCCTAGTTGCATTTACTAGCACCTACTTGATTTTGAGTTATCACCTTACATGTTTGACAACTTAGTATCTTTTTTGCACAAATCCCAAGTCACTATTTTTTTGAATTTGCATTTATTATATTCAATACTTTCCATTTCTAGCATATTGCCTATTAACACATATTTCAAAACATTTAAATACATTTCAAATAGTTTTGCTACTTTATCAATGGCCCAATATACCAGTTTTAATGGAATTGATAAAAGAGAACTTCAAGAACTCTTAACTAAACATCTAGATATGCAAGATGACATGCTTATAATTTTACAAGAAGAAAAACAAAAAGTAACCAATGGGAAATCTTCTCAAAACATATAAAAACCAATTATAAATGACACTACAAGGATAACTATGTCTCAACCACCCCCTATAGCAGCCCAACCTTCTTCTATGCAACTAACTATAGCTAGTACATCCCTATCTCTTGATGTGATAGCCCTTATGCAAGAGATTCAATCTATTTAATCCAAGGTGTAACATCTTGGCCAAGGTACAACTAGACCTCCACAAGATTTAGATTCTTTTACTCTTTTACATATACCATTGGCATGTCAGATTGCTTCTACACCCTTACCACAATGATTTATTCAACCCAAGCTTACTCTTTATGATGGCAAGGGTAATCTAGAGATACATTTGAGAGATTTTCATGTAGCATTATTGGATTATGTACCTAATGACTGGATACTTACCAAACTCTTTCCACAAAGCCTAAAGGATTAAGCTCTACGATGTTTTTCTAGTCTAATAAATTAGTCAGTCATGGCATTCAATATTTTAGTAGACATGTTCCTAGCACATTTCAATATCAAAATTAGTGATAAGGTCTCATATGCACAAATTATACAATAGAAACAAAGGTCAAATGAGCCTCTCATGAATTATGTTCTTAGATATAAGACTATTCTATCTAAGTTAACTATTCCCATGGTTGATCAAAAGGTACAAGACATCTTCAAATAGAGCCTTCTACCAATACTACATGAATCCATTATGTTCAAAAGATTCTCTTCCTTTATTGAATTATGTCATACACTTAAGGGAAGAGAAGTCAAGTTAATCTCAATAGGCAAACTCAAGTATGCAAGTACTCCAGACACAAATAATGGTGGTAATATCAAAGTCCCACACAAGGTAAAAATTAGTGGCAACAAGAATCATAATCAACCAACAATCAATGCAGCTTATGAGCCCCCTTAGCATGTGGTTTTAACAACACCTCCTTGATGTGGATTTACCAATTTACCAATTTTTCCAACTAGAGTTTCATAGTAGTTATTAGAATGTTAACTCTCCTACCTATTCAAGAAGTGGATCTAGAAAAGCCTCTTCCACAAGGATATAATCAACATGAATTTTGTGATTTTCATAGGGTACCAAGCCACACAACAAATAGATGCATCAGTTTGTGACATAAGATATAGGATTTGATTGATGATAATCTACTTGATCTAGGTACTTCAACTGAGCCTCCAAAGGCAAATCCAAACCAAGATAAGGATTTAATAATATTTTTAGATCCATTTCCACATCATTCAAAACAAGAGAAAGAGGACACATCAGTGGTTCATCATACATACCATACACATCCTCCACCAATTACATACTAGGCACCTTCAGTTGAGGCACATCTTCTGAGAGGTATGATAGGTGTGCATGAGTATAGATTTCTAGCCAGGCCTTTGATATCCTCTTTAGAATAGGAGATAGTAGAGGATGATACAGGCTAAAATGCACTTTTTTATCAGAGCACATATCCATAATCAACTTATCTATAATTTACTCATTAACAATGGTTCCAATCTTAATATGTGGACCTTCACACTACTACAACATTTGGGTTATTCAGAGCAGGATATCACCCTAACAAACATAGTCATTAGTGGTTTTAGTGGGCATATACAGAGTTTATTGGGTGAGATAGTACTTTTATTACAAGTTATTCTTACACATGTGGCTACACCATTCACTATAGTTTCCAATGTAGGAGTTTTTGACATACTACTTGGTCAACTATGGATTCAAAAACTCAAGGCAATACCTTCTATGGTTCATAGAAGCATAAATTTCATTCACACTAATTAGGTTATTATAGTTGGTAGAGTTATTTATGAGTCACCACTCCCCACTTTAGACCAATCTACCGGCTTCTAGTCATTAGATCCAATTTTTACACTGATTTTAGCTTCTCATCTAGCTTCTATTCCAATTCTACTTTAGGATTAGCCACAATTACAACATCCATCACTAGTATAGAGGGTTCATACACCCTCATAATTTTAATATTCTAGATATCTTCTAGTTATAATATTCACACCTAGAGTAGTTACATTATAGTCTCATATAGCTACATAGAGAACACCTATTCATAGAGCTTCTTCTCATACTTTTAGATGGGTTCCAAAGAGCCCTACAATTATATCCACTTCTCAGAGTCATAGTGGGACCCCACATTTAGCTTCCACTTTAGAGATTTTAGAGTAGTTATAATGTACATAAATCTCAGTTGCACAATCTCAGACACTCCATCATGCCTCACTATCATGTATGATCCCATTCTTTGATGCAATACACCATGACAAGGAGTCTCATCTGAGATTCATTGGTTAATATCATTACTTTCTAGCATTGATTGTACATAAACTTTCTTGCTTGATTGTACATAGTTCAAATATCTTCAAAAATACAAAAAATTAAAAAAACACCAATTTTTTTTTGATTGTATGCATCATCCATGTTTTATATCACTACTATCATGATATGACTTACATTTGATGCTTCATGCTATTGTATGATGATTTTTATACATTACCATACTTCACATGATCTTCTTTGAGTGTGTGTAGTGACATCCAATTATTTGATTGCTTCATTCTACCTATAGAGGAGCCATCCAATAGGGGCTTTGTCATAGGGATAAAACCTCCTAGTAATTGAAACAACAACATTCAAAATAGTCAGCACAAAATCCATAGGTCAAACTAGTCAAAATAAGCAAAAAAATAGGAATAGTCTTAGACAATAGTCAATTTTCACAGTGGATAGTAGTGATAGAAATGGATAGTAACACCATAAATGGATAGTAACACCAAAAATTAGAAAATAGTGCCAAAAATAGGGGTGTCCATAGTTTGATGCTCTTGTTTAGGAAAAAAACACTCAAGGTTTCTAGAAATAGGCAAAAAGTTTAGTTTAGGGATGGTTTTTGCACTTCTAGATCCTTTAGATTCAGTAGTTTTAATATAATTTTATTAGATATGGGGTTTTATCATGTGTATCATGATGGTTCTCATTTTTAGTTAGATTGGGTTGGCATAACTTCTAGATCAAAATCCATGTTCTAAACAATAGTGATTGGGGGCAATGTGCATGGCACATTGATCTTCTTTTATTTTCAAGTTTAGTTTATTCTAGGCATTCTCAGTAGTTGCATGCCTTAGTCCATCTACAAGTGGTTTGCATCAAATTTGAGTTAAACTTTCATACAAGTTTAACTTTTTAAGTACCTCAATTTTCAAGTTGGCTTTCATATAAGCTTAGTACATTAATTTCAGAGTAGATTTCATACAATCCTAATCTCCATCTTTTAAAATGGCCAAGAGTGGCCTAGTTTCTACCACACATTTGGCTATCCATGCCACAATATCATATCTATAGCACATTCATGGGTTCCATGAGTCATCTCATCTGACATCTATTCTATATCGATATCACTTCATAGTTTCACTTCATGGAGCAACAATGGAGCCAAAGGGCTAGCCTTTGTATTCTTGAGCCACCTATTTAGAGGGATTAGACATACACTCCAGATATCGATTATCACATGCATGATTTGTTAACTTCATTTATTTGGTGATGATGGATCCAAAGGGTTAGTCTTCACATTCTTGATCCAAATTCTATAGAATTGAGCAATTAACTTTGTTCATGATATTACTCTTGAATCATCACATACTCAACATAATCCAACATCACAATAGGTTTTGTATTGGTTCACGTACTCGATGAGGTGTATTTGTTCTTCTCTCTTCTTTTACTTAGTTTTGTTGTATGTTCTTATTTTAGATATAGCATATCTAGTAAGAACTGATCTAATTATTTTTTATTTTTAGATTCACACATCATAACATGCTCTCTCTATGGACATCCAACATCACACAACTTCATGAGCTTCTCCCTTATCGGTAAGTTTAGGTATGCTTTATATTTTTCCTTTATCCTAGTATTTCACTTTACTATATCACTAGAATAAAGAGGGGGGAATGTAATCATATAAAATGAAAAATTGGATGACTTAAGCATGGATAATATCACCCAACCTATAATCCCTCTTTCTTGCTCACACAACCTTTCTTAGCTAGACTTTCACTAATTCCCAGCCACCCATATCTTCCCAGACTTAGATTTTTGAAACCCAAGTAGCCCTCCCAAACCTAGATCCATCCCCCTAAGTCTCATCCTCCTAGGATAATAACACCCAACTTAGACAGGAGCACTAGAATTTAGGGGTGTCCTATTTCTGGTACTATTATCCAAGTTCAATTTAGCCTCAAACAATTAGATTTTCTTGAATCCTTATCTTTTCCTCTATCATCCTAATGCAAGCTCATCTAACCAATGACCATCATTTTCCCTATGAAATTCCATTCAATATCCATTTATAAGGGTTTGACACTCATTCACATGAAAAGAGCAAAAATATTAGCAATTACACTAAAATGGTTATCTATGTCATGGAAGTAATAGATATGCCTATGAGTAGGATTATTAAAATTAATCACAAGAGGAGGTGTAAGAAGAATGGCAGGGGATTGGGAAGGCTTATTGGCCCATTTAGTGGGTAATGGAGCCATTGAGGTATAGAAGTCAAACCATCACCAAGAAAAGGTGATGGTAGGAAAAGAATAGGATTAGGCTCAGTGAAAAGAGCAATGGGATCAGAAGCAAGGATAAACTAAGTGATAATAGGAGTAGAAATGGGATCAACTATATTAGGAGCAAGAATGGGCTCAACTATAGTAGTTGCAGGAATGGGCTCTGATGTGGGCTATACTGAGGGATGGGTGGGGTCTACATAAGGTTGAATAAGGGTCACATGCATCTCAAGGACAAGCAAGCTATAGGGGTTAGGGTACCTAGCAAAGTGGTAAGGCCTAGTCATAGGATGATCCATGAACATAATCCTACAAGGTTTATCAAAAATTAGAGGTGTTGGTTCCATCTCTACCCTATCATAAAGAGGGAAAATACTAAAATTAGAAACTATAAGTGATGGAATATGGGAAGATACATGAAAATACTGAAGCAAAGTATAATGATAATGGATAATCTCAGTATCATGGGTCTAAACAATACCACCTAAAATGGGACCATCTAAGGAATAAGCATCATCATAGTTAGGGGTGTGAAGATTGATGATGTAAGTAGGGATGACCTTGTCATCTGATGAAGTGTGGTGAATAAAATGTTGAGTCTTAGTCAAGATAATGAGAATGTCATCACAAGGAGGTTTGTGAGAATGAGGCTACAATGAATTAGGAAGTTAAAAAATGAGATGAGGTGAGATATAAAAAGTTTTAATCTTTAAGTTGATCTCATTAGGTTCATCATGATTAAAATCTAAGAGGTTAGGAGGAATATTCCTAATGAGTTCAGGATGATTGTTGTAACCTTGATTGGAATTGATAGGAAAGTTGAATCATTAAGACTCACAGAATGGAACACTAGGGAAAGGTTCAAGAGTAAGAATCTTGAAGACACCACGATCTTATAATTATTCAAAATTATAAGGTTTAGTGTCACCCTAAATCCTATAGATTGCTACATTATGAATTTAATGCATTTTTAGGTAGAAAAACAATAAATCTCATATGATGAGTCCACAAACAACCAAGCAAGATGTTATAAGAAAGAGGAAAGTTAAATATCATCACCTTCACATGAATGGTGATAGGTGGGATGGTAATGTGAAGCCACACACAACCTAAAGGAGTTAATTGCCTTTGATCATATCCTTGACATGTGCTACATGTAGATTTGAGATTGCATTTAAAATATCAAAGGGTTTTGATAAAATTAAGAGAAGCAACATAGATGATATAACCCTAATCAATCAAGGCACATTTGACTTGGATATTGCCTATTTGGACCCTAATGAATAAAGGAGGATCATCTACATGAAGAAGAATCTCATCGAGAATCATATAAGTGATGGGAAATTTTAAGGAAAGAGAAGTATCTATTATTTTGTTAACATGGATTGACATCTCTTCACATTATTGTAATATGCTATCTTTAGATCCAAACAAGGTTGCTATGGGAGGATAAGGGATGTTCATTTTGAATAAGAGTTGCATAAGATGGTTTTGATGACGTAGAGAAGTCCTCATTAGCTCAAAGAATGAAATTTGAGATAGGATATTAGTGAGTTCCATGACGGGATCCCACTCATCATAACCCATAAGAAGGTTGTTAGAAATAGGTGCATAGTGTTGAATGAGGTCATCAGAAGTAGTAACCAAAATTTTTGTTGATAAGAAGGATAAGGTTTAGAACAAGGTTGTAAATTATGTTACGATGATGAAGTAGTTGGTTTAGGCGTAGGTTGAGAGTTGGTAAAGGAAGTGTTAATAGAATATTGATTATTAGTGTTAGGTAAATAAGATGGAGGGATGGTAGAAATAGAATGGGAAGTGTTATCCAAAGGAGGAGTGGGAATTGGTTCATCAAAGGTTATAAGGTGATCTTGTCCCAACTTTTTAAATGAGTTAAAGAAGAATCTTGGATAACACAAAATGTCTGGGACAATAGAGGGATGTAGATAGGTTAAGGATCAATAAAAGAAACCACCCTTGGCATATTAGTCATAATAACCACATTTTATTCAAATTTTCAGTCAACAAGACTTTATACATTATTGGTGGAAGGTGTAAGATTATCTTGGGTATCTTGATTAGGTTGATGATTCGAAAAAGGATCTTTATAGATAGCCAAATGAGCATTGGCTTGATTCAAGGCTTGTTGATGTTTACTAATGATAGAATCATGATAAAAATTAGGACCAAGTATAAAATCCATAGCTAAATTATGAAGTTGTCTACATGTCTCATTAGAATGATCCTAGCTAGCTTAAAACTAACAAAACTTCTTCGGATCATACTAGTATTTCATAAGATGAGTAGGATCAAGTTCTCATGGTAGAGGCCTATGTAGACATTTAATTAATTCAATTGAGGGTACATGTTTGTGAATGTTTTTGGTATTAGGTGAATATAAATGAATATTGGTGTATTTTTGAGAAGAGAGATCTGATTCTGAAGATTGGTTAGGAACAACAATTTGAATAGTGTGAATGGTGTCATAAGAGTCTATGATACCATCATTGGTAGCACTATGATTATTGTTCTTAATTAAGATATGAAGACTTGTAGAAGGTTAGGGTGGCTTGAATTTATGCATAAGGAAATATTGACATTTATCTTGGTTATTAGCCTCCTCCAAAATACATGGAAAGAGAGCGTGAACCCGATATTGTAACTTGGGAAAAAGAGCATTGGTAAAGAGATGGAAAAGGTTATCATTAACCATGTTATGTTCACATGTTTTGGATAATGTTTTTCACATTTTAACAAACTCTTGGGTAGTTTTTTTTTCAAGTTGTGTACAATTTATAAAGTGGGCAAAAGTGTTTTCAAAAAGATCACTAGTTTAGAATTCTTGAAATAAAGCATTCATTAAATCTTCCAAACTAGTAATAGAATGAGTTTTAAGTTGGTTGTACCAATATAAAGTATCACCCATGAGGGTTTTATCCAAGAGCTTGGTAGTAGCAAAGGTATTCAATTTAACTCAATCCTTATAAATATTTATAAATGTTTTAAGATGAAGGGTATGATCAGTTGATCCATTATAAGAAATGATAGGGGTGATACCTCCTATATCAATATTAGCAATTTGAGTTGTAAGAGGTTCATTTTGAAGATGATTAATGGTTTGTTGAACAAAGGAGGTTGAGGAATGAGATTTCCATGGGAATATTAAAGAGGAGGAGGGGGGACATTTTAATTATGCATGCCCCAAGACATTGGTTGAGGATGAGTTTGAAGATGGAGAAGGTGATTTTGCATTTTCATCATTTGATTTGTATTATGAGCTTGAAAGTTATTCATTTAATTAAGTGTTTATAATAAGAGTTGATGGGGTTGATTGGCATTGTTACCATTATTTAAATCATTATAGTTAGTATTAGTGGCTTGGGTACCACTATTGGTGTTGATAGGAGCTGTAGAGGAACTATGAGAATGTGAAGAACTAGTGACAAAATTTGCTTGTGTGGAAAAAGATGGACTAGTGAAGGGATGAGAAGATCAATCACTAGAAGCATGACTACCTTGGGTAACAAACCATGCACTAGTATTAGGGTTAAGGATAGTGGATCTTTGTAGAGGCCCACTAGATGTAGAACCTACCATGTTAGTGAATATACTAGGCATAAAGGTAGAACAAATTAAATAAGAAGAGTTCATGGTTATGAGAAGGGGTCATAATCAAGGGAAGAGGTTGAGAATCAAAGAAAGTGGTACCCCAAAATCCATTTGAGAATGTGGGAGTAGGTAAATGAGGCTATTCAACTTGACCACTAATAATGAGATGGTAAATGGTAGAGGGATCATATCCTTGATGTTGAGGAAATTCAAAAATAAAGAAAAAAATTTTAGGGGTGTACTCTAATTCGAGTTGATCTTCTAAGGATAAGAGAGGATTAAATTATGAATAGGAATGAGGAGGGGTCCCATAGTTCATTGTGCGAGTGGAGATGTGAACATTGCTCTCATCTAAGAGAGGATACCTACTCTACATATGGGAGACCCTATGAGGATTGGTAAAACTGATCATGTTTGTTGAATTCAACTTAGTGTTGTCTTTAAATAGAAAGTGCATGATGAAGGAGAAAGACTAAACCAACAAAAAAGATGAGAAAGCAAGGAAATAAGAAGTGATATAAACTACATATATTTTACTGGGTCAATTTAGTAAAATAAATAAGGCTTTAAAAATATACAGGGTTGACCTAGCATAGCAGACATAGGCTAAAAAAGTGTACAGGGTCAACTAGGTCTACCTAACATAATAGATAGGGAAAAATAGACAATCTATAAGAGACTATGTCAAATGAAATGACTGTGTACTAAAAAAAATAAATTAAGTATTTTAAAAATCAAGAAGTGAAGGGAAAAACACAATCAATTGGATCAATGAGATTGATCTAATTGAGGCACACAACACAAAACCTTGCACCAATGCTAGCTAATGCAAGTTTTTACAATATAACACATAATTGAGCAAAGAGAAAGAAATCAACTTTGAAAGTAAAAGCTAAGTAATTGGTCAACCTGAATGTTGTTATATTATTATAATATGATTTTAAATTTGATGGGAAGTTAGATTTATAGAAGGAACTAAAAATCAATCTAAGGATAGTTTTAGGATGTTTGGGCTGAAAGGGATCTGTATTGGCAATGATATAAGATTGGTTTATGGCCTACCCCCCTCACTTCACACATACTAAAGTGATAAGGGTGTCAGGTTACTATCCAAAATATATCAATAACCATGTATTTATACTTGGCCAAAAAACCAAGTCAGCTTGCCCCTTGGTGATGAAATCCAAGTAGGTTGGCCTTGGGTAGACAATTGTTAAAATTCTTATTAATTTTTTTGATCTAGTCATGTGTGCATAAAATAGAAAATATTGAAACTAAATAGTATATTAAAAACCACCTAATTAGACTATGTGATTTATTTTAAGCATGTACGTAACAAGAAATGAAAGTGTGAACTAATTACTAGAATATAAGGTTAATTCTAACTTTGAAACATAGTACAATGTCGATTTAGTTGATAGTGTATGTAGATAATATAGAATAGGGTTGATAGAGTCACCCTTGTACTATAGAATTTTTTTTTGAAAGTGAACTACATTGACAGAGTCAACCTAGATTTCTTGACTACACACATAATACAAAACTACATCGACAAGGTCAACCTAGTTGACTATATAAGGGTAGTTTTAAAGACTACAAACTATGAAAAATAGAACTATAAGGAAAGAGAGAGAGATGGAAAGGAACCTTAGTGGGTTGAAATATGTATATAAGTGAGATTTTTATTGAATAACCTTGATAAATGCTTGTAAATCCTATTAGTTATGTTGATTAGGTTGATCGAGCTTTGTAAAAACCTATTGTTGAGTGCCTAAAATATATAGGGTCGACTGGGTCAACCTAGTAGTCTAAATATGATGTATAAAATTTTGAAAATATGTATTGTGTCAGCTGAGTCAACCTAGGGCCCTGAATCTAGAAAAAAACCTAAACAAATAGAACAAAGTTCTATAGATGTGACTATGCGTTAAACCTGCACACATAAGTTAGTATTGTGTTAATAAATTTGACCTAAAATCACAAATATATGATAATAAAAATTATAAAATAATGAAATAAGTGAAACAAATCCTGCAAGGGTTAGATTCATGTCAAGTTCACTAGAATGTATGCAATCAAAAATGCATCATGTCTATAAATCAATCCTAACTCAGAGAAGATAGATCATACCATACACTTCCAATTAGGGATACATTTTTTAAGCAGGAGCATGACTAATATGTGGATATTCTATACCTTATTGGGGGATCTCTTACCATAATACACCATGCTAAGGAGGGTTCTAAATCTTCTAATCTAACACAATCACATAATAACCTTAAGGGGGTCTTGAGTTTTGATATTTCACCTATACTAATAACAAGTAAATTAAATCTAATCTAGTGCTCACCAAAGCTTGTGGCACAAAGTGGGGGTTAGAATCAATAAAACTAAACATGCATAGAAAACATATACTCACATCAATGTATATGGAATCCTAATGCATTAAAGATAATCACAAATGCATATCTATCTACTCTTACAAAATGAGAAATAAAGTTAAGAATACTTACCTTCAAATATGAACCTACCAAGCCTCAATATCTCCCTTGGCCAAGGTGATTTTCAAGAGGTTTTTGTGGTATGTCAGGATGACAATGATAAATCAACTCTAAGATACACAACCTATCAATCCATCTAGAAGACTTCTCCACAAGACAAGATCTGTATCTCCAAATAAAGTATTAATCCCTAAGCTTTACTTCTCAATTAGAATGGTCAATAAGCAAATGTTTTTTCACTCTTAATTATTCTTAATAAATTATGGGAATGAACTTTTATATATAGGTGGATTTGACCCTTCCAAAAATCCTAGCCGATAAGGTCAACTAGGTTGACCTTGCACAATTTTTAAGAATAATTCACTAGGTCCTGAGCTAGGTTGGCTAAAGGCTAACTTAATTCCTAAGTGAAAATATCCCAAAATTGTAAAGGGTTGACCTAGTCAACCTAGTACAACCAATTGATAAAATAGGATTTAGGTGAGGAAAAGGAGGATAAAATGTAGCAAATGCCTATAATGGGTCCAATAGATAAGAACAAGCTTAGGGTTAATGGCTTTAGGAGACAAGTGTGTAGATAATAAGTGGAAAAAGGGACAACAATCTTATGAAGCACTAATGGTCTACCCACCCCTTTCCTAGTGCACCCCTTAAGGTGTGCACTCAGAGAGATTGAAACTCGATGGGTTCTTGCAAGATACAAAGTGTCAATAAGTGATAAAAGTTTAAAAATATTATGTGTATACATAAACTAACATGTTTCATCTTTATGATACCTTTGTCTTCAAATTGTGCTTGGATCTCTCTTTCAACATAGATTTCCTCTTAGACCCATATGGCCAAATGTTATAGGAACTTTTGATAAGAAAAACATGCTAATTTACTTATCCACATGAACATGAGAATGCATAAAATGGTACAGCTTGTTTGTTACATTGGAATGCTCATACATATGCTTCTCAAACTAAATGGATGATCCATATCCATGATTAATGAGTTAAATACTCCACACTTTCTCAAATAAATGAGGTTATTTCCCTTCTTATTTCTTTCAATAATGGAAACTAAAAAGTTATTATGATATGTTTACATATGCTATAATAAAAAACTTATCTATGAAATTTTTTATCCAAGAAACCATATCTTAAATGCTAACCATTATCCACTTGCAATGGTGATGAGGACCTCTAATATTTTCTCTTTTTTTATATTTTACACCTTAGATATCTCTTTAAATGAATGTAAATCAAAAAATGAGTTTTGCAACTAACCTTTTAAAGATAGATATCTTACCTTTTTTAACTCGTGGCAATGGTGACAAGTGATCCTCTATGATTTGTTCCCCCCTTGATGGATTATTATTTATATATGTGGGATTATTCATTTACTACCTCTTCATTATATATTTTTGAACAACTTTCCTCTTGCTTGTATACACATCTTACTTCTTGGAATGATCCTTACAATTATCTTGGTGAATTTATGGATGAATCTTCCAATGATTTTGCATGTCATTTCCCACTCATGTATTAATAATTTCAATTACTCTTACCAATTTTATTAGACAACATGTTTTTATTTCCCTTCATGCTCTGATTTGGAGAGTGGTAGTCAAAATTTGTATCCTTCCTCTTTAAGTATATATGATTATTGTTGTTGGATTTTTTCTTCCAACACATGGCCACACAGTGGTTATTCATTGCCCATAAATAACATGGAATGTATACCAATAATTTTGCACCACATAGTCACTCTTATTAGAATTGAATCAAATAATGGAATATTTATGCTTCCCATACCTTTTTGGATTTCCCTTTCTGTAAGTATGATGAAGTGTTAATGTGTTACCTCTTCTTTTAGGATGTTCTCGTATCTTTGGAATTTTTTTTCATTCTTCCTTGATGATTTTCTCTTTCTCAAAAGGTTTTCCCATTCTTATAAAGCATCTATAACTTGTAGCGAAGAAATATAATATGGTGGAGTAACTAATTTATATACCTCAACCATGGTTTATGCATATTTGGTAAAGGATCGTCTCCTTTGCATGGTAGACTATTATTTCACCTTCACTCCTTCATCATCATATTGGAACTTGGCTAACATCTATGCATTGGCTTGAAACACCTCAATGATAACCATGATAAATTCTCCATATCTCATCAATTTATCTTGAAACTCTTCATTATAATCTTCCAAAACATCTCTATATTGGTTTGCAACTCCTTAATGATACCTATGATAAATTATCCTCAGCTCATAAATATATCTTGAAACTCTTGAATATAATCTTCCAAGCACTACGACATATTTCTTAATTTTTTTCCATTTGAATATTCTTATTTGTATCTTCAAGCTCTTTAAGCCTTTCATTCTTCAATTTTTTTCCCATGATTGAAAATTTTCAACTAGGAAACCTCCACTTCCTTGTAAATAAAAAAATATGGAAGAATATATAACATAATTTGAAAATGTGTTAGCCAACCCTTTCAATACAAAAGGAAAACATGTTGTGATACCATATAATTGTTAATTATCATGTATATTCTAGAACACAAATAATCAAAGATAGAATTATTTGAATAATTGTTGCCCCCAAATTTTATGTTATAGAACACCACCTAAAATGTTGTAATAAGACATGTTCTAGGTCATATTATTGTCATATATAACACATAAATGACTATGTAACCCTTCACATGTAATCCCCATATGTTACATCCATTACATACAATTCTTCACATTTTAACCATGTTACTAATCCATACATGATTGAAATACAATGTGTTTGTATAGAGCTAAAAAATAAATGTGAAGCTTTATGAACAAATTTTATTATTATGTTAGTTTATTTTTTATCTCACTTAGGTTTTTGATATGTTATACTAGTTGTAAAGAATTGAAAACACGAAATCAAACACAATATGAAAGAGAGATACACAAGACATTACCCTGAAAAAAATCAATGTGAGAAAGCTTAAAAAATGTGAAGCCATGTTTCCTCATCTCCACCATGCTCTACATTTTACAAGATTATGCATTATTGGGCTTATAAGGATGTCAAATTCTCAATGGATCCTTCACTTATAATGACCTATGTACTCTTTAATGGATAACTTGTTTCTTCAATAAGAGAGACTATTGAACTCAACATTCTTAGCTATGTAGTCCTTAATTTAGATCTTCTCACCATTAAATGACTTTGTTTCATTTCATAGATCTCTCATTCACTCATTATGCTTCATTTTCTATCAATTTCCAATCTTTTATTATTTTATGTATTTTCATTGATCCATGAATTCCATAGGTTCATATATACACAATTACAATGCTTCAATCTTGAAAATAGAGGCCCAAGATTCATAATTGAAGACATAACATCTCTTATGTCCCTTCAAATTATTGTTACATAAAAGTGTGGTAGCCACACTCTTTTTATAACATCATCTGGAAACACTATGGGTTTTTCTTAAAATAATGGCATTATTATGGGTAAATGTCCTATTAATTTTAGAGGCCATAAATTTCACATATGGACTCGTATCAACATGTATTTTTTGTGAACTTACATGATTTTTATAGAGGAATATCAATATTTATTCTAAAATTATCTTTAATGCCAACCATGTGTTGATTTATCCCTTGTATTAGAAACTAGTTGTTTGTATGAATCCTTATTATGTAAACTGAATTATATGATATTCTTCATCCAAAATTTGGATCATGGATTACAAGAAAATAGGGTTCTAAATTGCATTCAAAAGATATACAAATACACAAGTACATTTGTGCATTTAAGACATCAATACCATTGAAATTATTAGAACGTGACATATTATTTAGTGGGTGCACATTTATATAATGAGTTGTGATAAAAAAACATCCTCATATATTAAGGATTATTCCTGTTAGTTATTCTATACATCATTGAGGAGTCCATGACATTTTGTGCATCGTCATTCCTTAATTTTCAATGCAAAGCAAGCATCTATGATCCAATTTTTCTAATTGAGGATTCAAGATTTTCCTACATGTTGCATCCACAGTTCCACATTGATTAGACATTCATGATTGAATCAAATATAATTCCACCATTCATGACTACCCCACCAGATCTGACATATCTTATTTGTGGCTACATCTGGCATCAAGGTCACTTGTCTCTGATGAATCATGATATCTCTGATATTTTCATCACCATATCTAATTGTTCCATTCATTTTGTAGCTCTGTTAAATATTTATTAAAGTGACATAATGCCTTTGTTTATAATTCCATAAAATTCTAAGAATATTTGATGTGCATTCACTAATGTTTTCATTTTGCTACATTTCCTACTTCTCCACATTCACCAAGTCTTTCATTTGGATAAATTTAAAATTCCTTACTTTTTTGGAATGTTTATTAACTAAAATAGCCTAAAGATATAATGAAAAAGTGATAAGTGTTGTTAAAAACCTATATATATATATATTATATATATATATAGCTTGTCTTTCATCGTTTTCTTTTGATGTTCATAATGTGTGTTTTATTTTTAGGTAAGTAAATTATTATTTTTTAAATATAATTTGGCAATGACTTTTATTATAGATTCATAGGTTACATTTGATATTTGTTTATGTTTGTAGACACCTAAATTAAATTTACTATTGGAATGCACCTAAAACCTATTAATTATTATTCTTAATATTTTAAATATAATTCATGAAATTTCCCTCTTCTTAAATAATTGAATAAATCAGATTTAATCAATTGTGTACACTTTAAGTCTAAATTTAATTATTAAATTCTAATTTTACACCTCACCCAACATCTTCCACCTTTATCTCCCTCACATGTTGACTCACCCCATCCAATCCCACAACTTTCTCAACTTCCTTTGAGTCATACCTTGAGTTGTCAAACAATTTAACCCATTCTTGGTGACTCAGCTAACCATCTTCATGTTTCTCTCAACCATTTAAAATGGTCATCATTCTCATGGATGATGATGACGACTCATTAATCATTATAGATTATTTAAGTCATTTAAAATATCTAAATAATCCTCCACCATTGGATATTTCCTCCAAAAATATATAAATAATCATGAAAGTCATCACTTTCATCATCCTGACTTATGCTAATGAAGTGTTATAAAAATCACAAGTGAATCCAAAGCGAATCAAAGTTATCAAAGAGCATTTTTCACCAAAAAACTGCCCATTTTTACCTTGCATTGGAAGAGTGAGCAACCATAATTCAAAGAGATATAATCGAATACACATCACAATGGAAGAAGCTTTTGCAACTAAGGTATAAGTTTGTGTTGTTTCTTTTATTGGTAACTCTAGCTTAGTTTGAGATAGTTTAGATTGAGATTTATTAGTTTAAATTATACTTATAGATTTTATTCAATACATTTTGGCATGCCCGGTGGGACCATTCCCTCATCTTTTTCATATCATATTTGTTGTAGGTGTATTTAGAAGTCTTTTTCAATTGATTCTTATTGTTTTTCTTTTGCATATGCATATAATCTTGGTCTTCGAAGTGTTGTTTGAAGTTATAGGTTATTTTATATAATTTTCCATTTGGTTGTATGTGTTTTTTTGTTAAACTATGAATTTGGGGACTTTAACAATGAAATTGTGAAGGTCAATTGAGAAATCATCATTTTGAGTTGAGAAATCATCATTCTGAGTTGAGCTCAAAAATCATCATTCTAAGTTGAGAAATAATCATTATAAGTTGAGTTGAGAAATAATTATTTTGAGTTGTGAAATCATCATTCTAAGTTGAGAAATCATCGTTTTGAGTTACAAAACCGTCATTCTAAGTTGAGAAATCATCATTTTGAGTTATGAAAACATTATCTGACTTATGAAATTGGTGAGTATAATTGTAAAATCATTTCAAAACTATGAAATTGTCACCTTTATTTTCTACATTTTCTATTTTTTCTACTGTGGATTTATGCAAGTCAAATTATGAAATCATACTGAAGCTATGAAATTGTCATCATAAAATGTGAAATCATTGCCATCAATTATGACATCATTTTTATAATCTATGAAATCATCATATTAACCTAAAAAATATGTAATTATGTTTATGAATTTGGTAATTTTACTTGCAAAATTATTCTGTAATAGTGAATTCATTTGTATGTATTTTTTTGGATTTTATTTAATTTCTATGTCTAACCTGTGACAATTTTGTTTTTTGATTTAATGTGTAACTATAAATTTGTAATAGAGTGTTTTTGTCTTATTTTTGTGGTTTTTTCTTATTTTATTGTATGCTGCCTTGATTCTAAGCCAAAACAAACACTCTAAAAAATTATTTTTAGGATGCTTGTCAAATAAAATTCATAAAAAATCTAAAACTTGAACAAAAATCTTTTTTTTGTTACAATTATTTCATTTTAATTTTCATTTCTAGTTTATAGTAAATAGATCACACTTGGCTTATTATAGTTAATTATTTTCTTTCAACATTTTTTTGTGTTTTGAAATTATGTATGCTCTTCCCTTCATGTCACATTGGTGATGACACTTGGGAATCAAAAGTAATTTCATAAATTTTGTGTTACCCATGATATGTTTGTGTATGATCTTTTCTTGGAATCATGTTGGTGATGATACATGGAAATCATAAACAAGCATTAAATTTTTATTTCTTTTTCTAGGGGCTCTATTGACTGTGGATTTCATCACCACGTAGTAGCCTAAACCCTGTGTATCAATAGGGTATATAAATTGAGATCCAATTTTTTCAAGTGTCTAGCTAGTTGTGTATTTTAATCACACTATGAAATTAGGGTATTTCATGCTCTAATACCTAGGGTTTCAATAGTTTCCTCAAAATATTTTATAATCACTTATCAACACATTGAAATCCCTATAACTATGTTGGGTACTTAGGGACAAATCCAATTGTGTGTGTCTTCTCTATCTATTTATTCCATGGAATCAGGCATCAATGTATCAAAATCTATATCAAAGGAATCCCCTTAGAGAATCTTGTTCAAACCTTAAACCTAACAAAACCTATTTTTTATTTGACTTTGGTACATTGATTAATAGTTAGAACCAGGAAGTTACCTTCTATACACCATCAAAATTAGACTTAGTGGGCCATATGAATGACATGATCCTGCATGATTAGTGCCTTGAAATATTAAGCCACAATTAAAAACACAGATGAGTAAGTGACATCAGAAGGCCTAAATGTTGTTCAAGACATTAATCTTAGATTTTCACCTTTTTGTTTGAATACGTGATTTGTTTAAAGTATGAATTTTTTTTTTTTGCTTGTGCCTTACCATGTGTTGCATAATCCTTGATTGAAAATGAAGTTATTTTTAATCTTAAATATATCAAATTTATTAAAATGAAACTTGCCTTAAAAGTCAAAATCATTTAGTCAGCAATCAAACTTTTAGTCACTTCAGTATTTACTTTAGTAGAGTCAATTTTAATTATTAAGTCAAGTCTTTCCCTTAGAAACATCACCCATTGCAAAACACATGGTTATGTTGAAAAATCCTTTGATCAATCCAGTCACAAATGTAAATCCAAATAATCCTTGTCTTAACCTAAGGTTCTATCCAACCAATTTTGCTTCAAACACATATTTGAATCAACATCAAATCAATCATCCAACAAATATAAATCAAGGTTTCAATGTCACTGTAAACTTACTGATCAATCATCCAATAAATACAAATCCAAGGTTGAATATGCATTCAAACTCACCCATCAATCAATCAAATCTAGACTTGAATAGTCATTCAATTTTATCAATCAACCAATTCAACCCAAACATAAATCAATCAATTTCAAACTTAAATACGCATTCATGTTTAACCATTGATCAACATCCAAATTTTACTCTAGGGACAACATTGAATCAATTTTTAGGCTTTGCTACTAAAAATTATTTGAATTCTTTTACAAGCTCCACTCTATCAATAAATCTAAAGTCACAAATCACAAATCAAATCACTAGTGACCCTATTTTCTAAAATCAACCAAGTCTCTCATCCACTTGTTATAGTATTAATTCTAACATCCCTCATTACACTAGCAAATGGAATCTAATTATAGCATCCCTACCATCTAGTATCACTCCACCCCCAAATCTATACAAAAATCCAAAACTCCCAACCTATTACCAACATTATTGGGCCTATTAAGCAAAAACTCACTTCTTTATGAGAAACTTATGATGTATTATTTCAAACATTGGTTGCTACAAACTTAATAATATTTCCACACACCAAATAATTGGAACCAAATATCCTAAAACTTGAGTGGTATAGACCTAATGAATATTTTAACTATCACAAAATTGAAGGTCATTATACAAACCATTGTATGAGACTAAAGCATTATATCTAATATTTGATTGGCAAAGGGTACATAAAGGTAGAGCCAAGTGTATCGATGTTTGAAAATCATAGCTTGGGGATTTGCCAAGATATCTTTCATGAGCTTAATCAAGTTACTCTACTTATAATTCAAGCTCATAACCTTCCATCTATTTCTCACAAACCTATTTTTTACACATCCATTTTCAACCAATACATAGTCAACCAACCCACCTTTGACAACCATGGTCTATCATCCATTTTTGATGAGCTTATCTTCGACCAAAAATCTATCATTGATCAAGATCCTATTTTCGACAAAGATCCTATTTTTGACAAAGATCTCATTTCTGACCAAGATCATATCATGGACCAAACCTCCTTTAACCAACACATACTATCACACATTGGACAAACACCCAACACCTTATCACATAAATTATTCCCCATCACCCCATAACATATACCCTAAGTGATAGAGGTACTTGTAGACAACCAAATCCATAACCAAGGAATTATCAAACCCATCCATTTATAAGTAAACACTATATCCTATAGTAACAATTACAAACCAATTAAAAGTCAATATAAAGATGTTAGTGATAATTTTTTGGTTTCTAAGGTGACTTCATCCATAATCAAAATAGGATCCATTCATAGTCTCTATGAGGACCATTATGCCACCACTGCTTTCCTCAACATCACCAATCCTTCCTTCTATCTTTCAAGCTAGTATCCTAAACCTATTGATTGGGACCAATAACATTACTTACTAATTTATTTTCATGATAATAAAATAATTTCAAAATTCCTAGCTGGTCTCCTACTAGAAGAGCATCCTAAAACATCTATATATTCTAAGGAACAAGTGTAATGCAATCAAAATAAATCATACAATATAAATCTAAAGTTGACATATAATATTTAAAACCTCTTTGAAGAACTATAAAATGATCAAAATCTAAATTATAATCAAAATATAGAAAATAAAAATGTGAGTCCCTCAGTGAAAACCTCTTTGAGGCATTATTGGACAATCCACATCTAAATCCTAATAAACACACTTAAGAAGAGTGCCTTGGTGAAAACATTTATATGGCATAAATGGATGATAAAATTAATACATCCTCTTCATCAACATAGTTGCAGGATGGATCCCCATCACAAATTGAAGATATCATTGATGCAACATTAAATTCTCAAATCATCCACTTTGCAGTTAATCTCAGTCTTATTGAACATGATATTGTTGGTCTTATTCACCCTTTAAATCATGACACATATACATATCCCTGATATAATTCCATCTTTCCAAACCCTTCATGCACTCAATAGACATCCTTCATCTGACATACTTTTTGCTTCACCCTAATTGGAAGCACCCTCTATCATAAGGGTTATGACAGTATCCTGGTAAATTTAAAAGAACCCAACTTCAAAATCAATGAAGTTACTGAGGAAATTTATGGATCACATAATTTACATATCCATAGGGCTCAACATCATGCATCTCAAACCCTTCCATATTTGAGATGTCAAAAATAAAAAAATCAAATGAAAAAAAGGGGGAAATAAATTCATCCAAAAGTGAAAATAATTTCTATGGTGCCTTGGAAAAGTACTATGATGAAAATAGATTTTTAGCATCATGTTTAAAATAATCCATTGTCTACGCATACCCTATCCAATATTAAAAACATTAGTATTTAGAAAAGTATCTATATTATTGATGACACTTTCATCATTTCCATCTCCCATTCCTCTTTCATTCATTTCAAACATTTATCCATTTCTTGAAGAAACCCTCAAGGGGGAATCATCACATTCATAATCATTCATCTGGGGAAACTTTTTATTTTAATCATCAACATTCTACTTCTTATACTATTATTCAAAATGGTATTGCTTCAAAAAAACCTTTCAAAGAAGGACAAATGTAGACACATAAATTACTTTTAGTGTCAAAATGCACCCAAAACTTATTAATTATTCTTCTTAACATTTGAAATATAATTCATGATATTTCCCTCTTAAATAATTTTATAAATCAAATTTAATCGATTTTGCACACTTTAAATCCAAATTTAATTATTAAATCTTGATTTTACACCTCATCCAAAATCTTCCACCTTTATATCCCTCACATGTTGACTCACACTAACCAACACCACAACTTCTTTAACTTCCTTTGAGTTATCCCTTGAGTTGTAAAAAAAATTGATCTATTATTGGTGACTTAGCTAACCATCTCCATGTTTATCTTAGTCTTTTTAAATGGTCATCATCCTCATGGATGAGGATTATTAGTCACTATAGATTATTTGTAGTATTTAAAATATTTAATAATCATCTACCGTTAAGTCTTTCCTCCAAAAATCTATAAATAAACATGAAATCCATCAATTTCATCATCCTAACTTATGTTAATAAAGTGATATGAAAATCACAAGTGAATATTAAGAAAATAAAATCTATCAAAGAGCATTTTTCACTAAAACACTGCCCATTTTACCTTGTATTGGAAGAGTGAACAACCGTAATTCAAATAGAGCTAATCAAATACACATTGTAATGAAAGAAGCTTTTATAAACAAGGTATAAGTTTGTGTTTTTTATTTTTTTTGTAGCTCTAGTTTAGTTTGAGATAGTTTAGATTAAGATTTATTAGTGTAAATTATACTTCTATATTTATTTTAATACATATTTTTCATCACATTCATTCTAATTCATTTAGGGAAATTTTTTTCTTCTTAATCATCAATACTATAATTCTTCTACCATTATTTGAAATGGTATTGCTTCACAACACCATTTAAAAGAGAAGAAAATGTAGACACCTAAATTACATTTAGTTTCAATATGCACCTAAAATATAGTAGTTATTCCTATTAACATTTGAAATATAATTCATAACATTTTTCTCTTCTCAAATAATTGAATAAATTAAATTTAATCAACTATGCACACTTTAAATCCAAATTTAATTATTAAATTTTGATTTTACTGCTCACCCAACATCTTACACCTTTATCTCCCTCATATTTTGACTCACCCCAACCAATCCCACAACTTCCTCAACTTCCTTTGAGTCATCTCTTGATTTGTCAAATAGTTTCACCCATTCCTACTAATGTAGCTAACCATCTCTATGTTTCTCTCAACTATTTGAAATGTCCATCATCCTCATAGATGATGACTCATTAGTCACCGTAGATTGTTTATATTATTCAAAATATCCAAATAATTCTCCACCATTAGATCTTTTCACTAAAATATGTAAATAAGCATGAAATCCATCACTTTCATCATCCTAAACTTATGCTAACAAAGTGCTATCAAAATCATAAACAAATCTAAAATGAAATCAAAACTATCAAAGAGTATTTTGTACCAAAATTCTACCCATTTTTACATTACATTAGAAGAGTAAGCAACCAAAGTTTAAAGATAGATAATTTTAATACAGATCATCGTGGAAGAAGCTTTTGCAACTAAGGTATAAGTTTGTGTTGTTTCTTTTATTTGTAGCTCTAACTTAGTTTGAGATAGTTTAGATTAAGCTTTATTAGTTTAATTTGCACTTATATATTTCTTTCAATATAATGTTATAGTTTTGTTAATAATTATTTATACATGTTTGGCAAGTGTTTATGCATTTTATTTCAAGCAAGTGGTTAAAATCTATAATTTTTTAATAGTGTTTTTAGTGTCTTTTTAGTTAAAATAAAATAAATTTCATGTTGGTGATAAATTCAAATTTCTTTATTGTAAGTGGATGCAATATTTTATAAACCTAATATCCTTATAAACACACACACACACACACACACACACACACACACACACACACACACACACACACACACACACACACACACACACACACACACACACACACACACACACACACACACACACACATGAATCAAATCATATAATACAAGAATGGTAATCAGTGTAGCGGCTACCATTTATGTTGTTGAGATCAGGTGGTGATGCTCAAAGATAGAGGCTATAAATGTAAAATTAAATAAGAATACCAACACTTACTACAAACAAATGTATGCATTACTTTTTGTGTCAATGTGAAGTTTAACACTCACTGAAAGTAATTCATAAATAATATGCCAGTAATAAGCACAATAATCACTAAAACTAAAAATGTGAATAAGTGTGTTTATATATGTAGTTTATCATTAGAAGTAGAGTTGTAAGTTATATACTAATGAAAATCCCAACAATCATTGGAAGTGAAAGCATGAATAGTTGTATTTATAAATGTAAAATGTCACTAGAAGCAGAGTGCATATCTAGTTTTTTTAAATACACACACACACACACACACACACACACACACACACACACATTGATGTATATGTTTGTTTTTGGTATGTATGGTGTGGTTTTTGTCCATATGTCCACACTAAGGAGGGAATGTTATTATTAGTATGTGACATATTATTTAGTTTGTTTGTTTAATTGTATATGGATTTATGATGATGTAATCACCTAAAAGTGGTACTTGAGTGCTAAGAGTGCTACTTGAGACCACATATCCCTAGTTTAGTCCTATACATATCCTAAATACTATTTTCACACTTATTCAACCTTCATGTGGGCCATGGGCATCCCTAACCATCCCTAAAGTAGTCCTAAATCTGCATTCTTGTACTATGACCCTTTGTTCCTAGTGTTCTACCACTTATACACTAGCATCTTAATATGGACATTAGATCCACATGGTGCTAGTGTCCCAATAATGGTGCTATTGTCATATCCCTCCTAATTTCATAAATGGATATATTTTCAAATATTAGACCTCTTAGGGTTGGCCTAAACTACTTTTAGCACCCACACAAGCACTAGAATAGTATAAATACATGAATTTTAGCACTCTAACCACTAGATGGAAATTAAATGAAAATTACATATGCAAACTTTGAATAATTTGTGCATAACTAAGGTTATCAATACCTATTATTCCCTACCTCTGTATACTACCATATATAAAATTCTTAAGCTCAGATTACCTAGATTTCCAATCTTAAAAATATTCAAAGCACTCAAGTCAACTATCATAATAGCTTCACTTTAACTTGAACTAACAGTTAGGTGGGGAAAAGTACATCGAGTTTGATCCCTCTTTAGAATTTTGGTATGTAACTCTCTTCATAGTAGGGTGTTGGGGATGTCCAACCCACCCCACTAACAAACACACTTTTCAACTTATATCAACCATATACCCTAACAACACAAAGGATTAGGGTTTTATCATAAAATCAATCAAAATAGATAATATATAAAGTTTTAGAACTCATGCACACAAGAACAAACCTCACATATGCAGACACAGGTACATCTCTAAGCTTAATATAGTCCTACATAGAAGACACTACTGCCAAAGTAGGGACACTAATTCCACATGGTGGTAGTGTCTAATTAGGGTGTTACTATCTAGGAGGGGTTTTGACATCTAGATCATATTAATGAAACTTAGACCAATATCTACCTCAATTTTTAGCCTCTAGATTATCCATCCCAGTAATTTTCCAACTAAGTTCTTATTTGCACTATTTATTACTATTTTTAGAAATACTAAAGTTAGTCAATTCTATAACAAATCAATGGCTATATTTATTGCATATTTATACACTTATTTACTAAACTCAATTCTTTAAAAAACATAGGATTTACATTCACTAAGTCCTAAAATGTTAAAACATGTCATGAATTTGACTTACTTCAAATATTTCACAACCCCTAACCCTAGATAACCCTAGGGTTTATATTTCTATAATTCATATATTAAGTGTATCACTTTTTGTTGCAAAGTTTAATACTTTTATTTGCATGTTTATTCCCTTTAATTTAGAATGAATTTTAAAAAAAACATAAACACATATATAATGATGATTTATATCAATTAAAATGCTTGTCATGTTTCATTATCTCTTTAGCATGTTATCTTTATCTTACGTGGAATTCAATTAAGACAAAAATATTTAAACACATAGAGAATACATTACATAAGATACCAGCTTCATTATCTAAAATTAACAAGTTTTTTTAAGATATTTTTTGCTCTTTAGTTCAGTTTGATTCCTTACCTATCACCCTTATACATAATAGAACATTAGTGGTCTCACTTATCCCTCCTACTTATTGATCACACACATCTAGCCACCATCCCACCTCTACTACCAGCTCTACACTCCTAGTAGACCCTATAGTCTAGGTTATGATGTCTACATGTGGTCTCAAAGATTGGTAGGTTAGTAACACCCATGGCTATAGATTTATTAACCATAACATTGTTTCATCAGCCAAAGTTTCCATTTTATAGATCATACAACATTTTAACACATATAAATACTTTTTATATGTTACACTCCATGATACTCAAGTGACTTAAACATCTGAGACAACTTATGTTGCTCCTATAATTAATACTATGAAATGTATCGAAGAGCATATTTCATTTAAAAGGGAAGATCTCCCACCTTAGCACATCATAGATTTACTCTTGCCTCTCTAAATTGCATTACAAATTAATGAGGTAGGTGTCAAATGGGTTTTGGTCAAGGATAAATCAAGATTGAACATTTAAAATATCTCTTTACTTTAACTTCTTAATATACATGTTAAGGATTTAGATCCTTTTGATATGAACATCCAAGGGTTTGATAATATTCCATGCAAATTCTTAGATTAAATAATGTTAAACCTTACATTGGGGCCTACAATGACACCTACAACATGTCAAGTTATGCATAATGATCTTTATTGAATTATCTTGTTTGGAAGACCATGGATTTATGATATGTATGTAGTTCCATCCACTTTACATGCATGTTTAAATTTTAGTTATATAGGTCATATATATACTTATCCTATGGATAAAAAACCATTCAAATATTTTCAACATACAAATCCTTCACATAATTATATTTCTCACATGGATTTTGCTATAACACCACTCTAGTCTACTTTTCAAAAATCATGCATCACTCCCCTAGATACTTCTAGCTCACAAGATAATAAGTCCACTTTTCCTTTTGCATCAAGATACTTCCAAAAAATGGGTTACATAAGATATGGCCTTACAAACATGAGCAAGGAATCCTTAATCCCATTAAAGCATATGATCAATAGGGTAGATAAGAACTTGGATATAAAGATAAAACATCCAATTCTAAGTACTTTCACCATACCTTTTAGCATATTATGTTTTGTCCACCTATTCCATAGGTAGATGATATGATAAACCATGTTTTGACACTCTCAATTATTTTCTCTGATTTTATCAATGGTACAACTTATCTGGAACTAATTACTTTTAACAAATTCATTAACAATGAGGATTTATTATAATTACAAATGGCATATGAGGATATGAGTTATTTATATCATAAGAACATGTTTCCTCATTCTATAAATTCCTAGGCATACTTTGATGAGTGTTTAGATGATTTAGATGATATTTTACCTGACATAGATGATATTATACCTACAACACCATACACTATGGATGGATCTATTTTACTTAATGAAGATATAATTAAACTCAATTATGATACACATACTGATCCTTATATCATACTATTGGCTACTACCTTACACAAATAAGAAGATATATATATATATATATATATATTATATTTTAAAATATTTTACTAAATTATTTGCATGGGCTTATTCTAATATGCTTGACATTGATGCCTCAATCTTGGTACACAAGATTACAATCTATCCCAATTCCAAGCCATTTAAATAAAAAAAAAAAAAAATGCACTCCAAAGTTGCTCATTTAGTCAAAAAGATGAGATCCAATAGCTCATGGATGTTAGTTTCATTCAACTAGTTGCTCATACCCAATGGGTTACTAATATTGTCCCATTTATAAAATCAAATAGCAAATCAGATGTTGTTGTAATTCTAGATACCTAAAAAAATGATGTCCTAAGGATGAATTTCCTTTACCCAACACTGATATGATAGTTGAATCCAAATTAGGCTATAAAATTATCTCCTTTATAGATGGATTCACTAGTTATATTCAAATTAAGATCGTTGAAGAAGACCAATTAAAAATTTCTTTTACCATACCATGGGGCACTTTCTGCTATATAGTTATGCCTTTTGGATTAAAAAACATAGGAAAAACATGCTAGAGAATAATGAAACATACCTTTTATGGTATCATTCATAAAATAGTCAAATATTATGTCAATGTTTTTCTTTCAAAATCAAAAGATTGACAACACCACATAATAGATTTGCAATAGATTTTTGAGAGACTAAGAAAAGATAATGTAAGATTCAATCCCAAGAAATGTATCTTTGGGCTTTCATCAGGTAAACTCTTTAGATTTATAATATCCCAACACAGTATAAATGTCGACCCAAAGAAATTCAAATCAATAATGGACATGCCTCCTCCTACCAATTTAAAGCAACTTCATGATGCAGGAGCATCACTCCAACTTTGAAATTTTGTTTTGTGTTGTTAATTTTTGGTTTGATTAAGTTATTTTAGGGGTCTTTTTGATTGAATATATTATTTTTTGGGTATTATAGGTCCTATCACACACTTTTTAATAATTTATAAATTTTTAGGTTATGTTAGGTAGGCTATAATTTGAATTTGATAGTTTTACACCAAATTTCAAACTCAAAATTTTGAATAGTTATGTTTAGTTTTGGAGACTTTTCACAAAATTATAGTTTTCTTCATGAATGGTTATAGGTGTTTTAAGTTATTATAGAGTCTTCATGAGTATTCCAATGTGTTAAGAACCTTGGGTCTCACCATTTACAATGTTGGTCAATAATCTTATTAAACCAATACATTACAAGCTTATGCAAGACCTACATTAGGAGGTTATTGAGCAATTAGATGATTTATAGGAATATATAATACATTTTAAAATATGGAATTCATTAATAATATAGGTATATAAGAGTTTTTAATGATCCAATAATGAGGAATTAAGAAGAACATAGGCCTAATAACAAGATTATTATAAGAATTTTATGCAAGTATATGTAATTTTGACTATCAATAAGACTTGAGTGCCAATGGAGATTTGAGTCTTGGAAAATACTAATTTAGAACCATTAAATTATATAAATGAATGATATAATTTAATGGTTCATGTGGATATAATTCTGAATATTGATATCTAACAAGTAAACAAGGTTCATTCAACTTACACACACAATAAAGTGAGCCATTGCATTCTCAACAACATATGGAAGATCTTTATCTTGTTTAAGTGTTTCATTGGGTAAAATAAGTTGTGTAAAGGTGGTATACATTTAAGGTAACCTATTTAGAGGTTATAAAATTTAGTAAATACTCAGACATAGTCCATTTCAATAACTCTTCTAGTATAGGCCTATACCTTGCCTTTTTAGGTGCTTCCTACAAGTAAGTTTGTGGTTTCTTGAACCTTTTATTTAAAAAAAAGGGTGTTTAATATTATTGAGTGTCTTTAAACCTTGAATAGAGATTTTAAAACTTAAAAAAACACTCAAAACCTCATTTTTTCCTTAAAATGAAAATTTTCTCTTACTCGACATGTGAGAATGACATAATGAAGAGTTGAGACCATTTCATGGTTTGGATAAAAATAAAGTAAAATAGACCCTAAAATTTGGTAGATATTATGGGTTTTCCATAATAAAGGTGAATCAAACATTATTTTTCCACTTTGGCATGTGTGGAGCATGTTAGATCCAAAATATAGTTTTAGACCTAAGAGACCTAATTGGTTAAAAGAAGGCTTGATATTTTTACTTACATAGTGATTTGTAAAACTTGTTATGTTGTTTTAATACCTTAATGGGTATCTACAAAGTAATTTTTTTTATTTCAGTCCTGATGTATTCAAAAATAAGTTTAGAAAACTTCCTCTAGAGGGCTACAAGAAGAGGCCTAGAAATATCAAAATATTGAAAATAGACAACTTTCCATTTTGAGTTAAAATATTAAATTTGGAAATTTCTTAGGGTATGATACTGGGTATCCAAATCTCAATTTTTTGGTTCTTAAACTTTATATATTTGATTTAACATCCAAAATATTGCCTTAAAAGGGCTAGTAGAGATTGGATAAAGAAGGAAAAGTTATGTTTTTAGTGTTTTTATCTAACTCCTCTGTATCAGTTTGCTATCAGATCAGATTTGAGACTTGAAATATATTTAAATAAGGTCTACACTCCTAGATAATAAGAGTGAATTGATATTGTGTTGGTCAGTTAGCTTGCATAGTGAGTTTTAGTCAGATAGTTTGAAAGGTGCAAGGACAAGATGCCACCTAGAAGGAATAGAGACAATATTTAAAATGTATTGGAAGAATTTCAAAAACTAAGGATTGGTTTTTATGCTATAATTTAATTATTAGAGGATAATAAAATAAGGAGAGTCATAATAGGAGATGAAAGTGATAGAGAGGAAAAATTCTAAGAGCCAAAAGAGGAAGGTGAAGAAGTTGGAGACCATGATAAATAAGCTTTGGAAAGAATACTAAAGGATTTGATGAAACAAGGGTCTAAACCAAAAGTGTAAATTTTCACATATTCAAGAATCTTAGATGGAGAAATAATTATTGACTAGATTGCAGAACTAGATAAATATTTTGACTATGAAAGTGTTCCAAAAGATAACTAGGTGAAGTTTTCTTGCACAAAATTGAAAGGGCATGCATCCCTTTTGAGGGATTTAATCCAAGAATAAAAAATAAATAAGGGTAAGACAAGATAAAGTCTTGGTATAGGATGGTCTCCAATTTTAAGGGAAAATTATTACCAAGTGATTATGAAAAAAATATTTTCAAATGATTACAAACTTTGAAACAAAAAGAGATGAGTGTCAAAGAATATCTAGAGGAGTTTCATAAACTAGTTATTAGATTAAACCATTTAGAGGAAGATAAATAAAATTTTGTTAGATATCTTATAGGATTGAGATACAATTTTCAAGATGAGATAAGTCTAGTTAGCCCTAGGATTCTTGAAGAATGTTATCAAATTTTATTGAAAGTTGAAGCCAATATTAATAGAAGATGAACATAACATAATAGAGGTAGAGGAAAATGTTATAGAGGAAGGGGTCATCAAGGAGGTAGACATACCTCAAAAATAAACCAAGGAGAAGATAACACTTCATAAAAACAATTATCTAATCCTAGAGGTGGATTTAGAGGTAGAAGGCCATATTTTAGAGGTGGATATGCATCAATAGGAAGAGGATCCATTGGCTTCAAAAGTAAGTGCTTCAAGTGTAATACATTTACAATACATAGGTTTTGGGAGTGTCTACAAGGTCAAAAAGTAAGTAGATATAAAACTAAAAATGTAAATCATGTTTTTCAAGTAACATAAGATGAGAGTGTTAGATATCCATTCATGTAGAAGAAATATAGGTAGGTGAACCATTGTTAATGAAAAAGATGCTCATCAAGAAATCTAAAGAGAAGGAACCTACACAAAGAAAGACTCTTTCCAAGACCTCTTATAAGTTCCAATGTAAATGCTACAAAGTAGTTATTGATTCGGTAACATAGATAAATTAGTTTAAGTTGAGATGGTGGATAAACTAAATTGAAAAGGCTGCCTCATCCCACTCCCTACAAATTTCCATGGCTAAACAAAGGGAAATAAGTATTTTTTAATGAAGAATGTTGGGTGGAGTTATAAAAAAAAATTATTTGTGACATAATGTCAATCGATGTTTTCCATGTACTACTTGGAAGGACTTGGTAATATGACATAAATACATCACATGATGAAAGGAAAAATGTTTACAATTTGGAGAAGCATGGTATAAGCCATACCTTATTGCCTGTGAAAGAAGAAGATGGTGAAAAAAATATTGGTTAAAGTGTAATGGTGGTAAGTGAAAAGGATTTTGTGAATGCAATGAGAGAAGAAGAACTAGGATTTGTAGTACTGCTCAAGCCTAGAATAGTTATAATAGACATAAAGGTGAATGAATTTCCATAAGAAGTGAAATATATGCTCAAGGACTATGCTGATATCATAGTTGATGAACTATCTAGTGAGCTACCACCTATAAGAAAAATCAGTCATCACATTGACTTTATTCCATGAACAAGCTTGCCTAAGAAGGCTTCTTATAAGATGACACCATAAGAAACTACTGAGATCAAAAATCAAGTTCAAGAACTATTGGACAAAGGGATAGTCAAAGAGAGTCTTAGCCCATGTGTAGTGCAAATGGTGTTAGTGCCTAAGAAATAAAGAGATTGGAGGATGTGCACAAATTCAAGATAAATAAAAGAGATCACTATACGGTAAAGGTTTTCTCTCCTAATAATTAAATACTTGATGGATTGTTTGAGTGGATCAAACTACTTATCCAAGATTGACCTCAAGAGTGGATACTACCAAATCATAATTAGGCATGAAAATGAATGAAAAATAACCTTCAATACTAATGAAGGGATATATGAATGGATGGTCATGCAATTTGGACTCACTAATACACCTAGTACATTTATGAAGCTCATGAATGAGATTTTTAATCCATTAATAGGTAAGTTTGTTGTAGTTTATTTGGATGACATATTAATATATAGTGATAGTAAATAAGAACATCTCCATCATTTGCATTAGGTTATGAGAAATTTACGAGAGGAGAAGTTACTAATCAATGTCAAGAAGTGTGTATTCATGAAGACATAATTATTGTACCTTAGTTTTGTGATATCTCAAGGAGTATTGAAAATGGATAAGGATAAGGTGAAATCCATAATGGAGTGGAAATTTTCCAAGATATTTGGAGAGGTAATAATTTTTCATGGCCTTGCAATCTTTTACAAAAAATTCATTAAAAATTTTACTGAAATTTATGCTCCAATCATAGATACTATTAGAAGAGATAAGAAAAAATTTATGTGGACTGATATGGATGAAATAAAATTTTGGTTTTTGAATAGAAAAATCATTGAAAAACCCATATTAGCAGTTCCTAATTTCAACAAAGTCCTCTAAGTGGAGTGTAATGCAAGTGGATTAGTCATTAGGGATGTCTTAAGTCAAGAAGGCATGCCTATAACATACTTTAGTGAAAAACTAAATGATGCTAAAAATAAATATTCATCTTATGATTTGGAGTTCTATGAAATGGTTTAGGATTTGAGGAAGTGGAGGAATTATCTAATGCTTAAGTATTTTGTAATATTTACAGATAACCATGCTCTACAATTCATCACTAGTTAGCCAAGCTCAATTAGAGGCATATGAAATGGATATAATATTTTTAAAATTTTACCTTTACTATAAAACATAAAAAAGGACAAATTAATAAGGTGGGTGATGCTTTGAGTAAGAGGGCATTAATAATCAATGAAGTTCAGCTTCAGAGTGTAGGCATTGATTCTATCAAGGAGTTGTATTAGAGTGATGCATATTTTCAAGAATCCTATAAAGCTTGTCAACATCCAACCACCTTAAACAAAGACCCATGGTTGGATTACATGATACAAGATGATTTATTATTCAAAGGGATACCATTATTTGTTATAAAGAGTTAAATGAGGGAGAAATTGATCAAAAAGAAGCATTGTGGTAGCATGGCATGAAATTTTAGACTTGACAAGACATTGGAGCAGCTTACCAAGCATTACTTTTTGCCTAGAATGTAAGTAGAGGTAATAAGGTATGTAAAAAGATGAATTTTTTTTCAAATGAATAAAGGTAAAAGTATATATGTAGGTTTTTATTAGCCTTTACCAATCCTAAATAGACCATGGGACTCTATTAGTATGGACTTTATCATGGGGATTCCTGGAACTCAAAGAGGTAATGACTCTATCTTTATACTAGTAGATAATTTTTCAAAAATGGCAAAAATTGTCTCTTAAAAAACTACCAATGATGCTACACAAATATAAAAAAAAATCTTCAAAGAGGTTTTTAGACTACATGGTTTGGCATTTAGTATCATATCTGATAGAGACTACAAATTTGTAGGTTACTCTTGGAGGACCTTGTGGAAGAAGCTTGGAACTAATTTAAATTTAAGTTGAGCACACCACCCTCAAACAAATGAAAAAATTAGGTGGTTAAGAGGATCTTTGGAAGCTTGATAAGGTGCTTATCAAGGGACAATCCCAAGCAATGGGATTTGGTACTACCACATATAGAGGTTGCATATAATGACTCTTCCAATATGAACATTGATATGAGTCCATTTTAAGTAATTTATGGTAGGTAGTCAAGAGGAATATTTGAATTGAGAGGCTTGATAAAAATGGAGAAAAGGAGTGCTGAAGGGGAAGAGTTTGTTGTGTCTATGCAATAGGTACATGAACAGGTGAAAATACAACTAGAAACAAGTATGGAGAATATAAGAAACAAGCAGTTTTAAAGAGAAGAGAGGTTAGTTTTGACATTGGTGACTTAGTTTTGGATCAATTTTTTAAAAAAAGGGTTTCTCAAAGGTGATTATAACAAACTCAAGATGGAGAAGATAGGTCCTTGTAAAGTTCTCAAGAAGTTCTCTAACAATGCCTATGAGATAGAGTTGCCTGGTAGAGTGGGAATCTCTCCCATTTTCAATGTTGTAGACCTATATCCATTCAAGAAAGGTGATGATAATAATAAAACACAAGGAGGATCAAGTACATTATTTCAATAGTGGGCAAGTCAATTGCCACTAGCTAATAAGGAAGAGCTAGAGATGATCTTGGACAAGAAGATTGTTAAGAAGACAAAAAACAAGTAGTATTTCCAGTATCTAGTCAAGTGGAAACATAATACTTATGAATACTCCAATTGAATTAAAAAATAAGAGATAAAACACCATGAAAATACTATTTTAGACCTCATGAACAAAAATTCATGAGTCCATTTATTGCCCCTTGGGAGTATGATGTAGGAACATCACTCCAACTTTGAAATTTTGGTTTGTGTTATTCATTTTTGGTTTGATTAGGTCATTTTATGGGTATTATTTAATGAATATATTGCTTCATAGGTATTATAGGTCATATATCACACTTTTTAATCATTTTCAAGTGTTTATGTTAAGTTAGGTAGGCTAGAATTTGAATTTGGCTCTTTACCACCAAATTCAAATTCAATTTTTTGAATAGTTATGTTTAGTTTTGGAGACTTTTCACAAAGTTATAGTGATTTTAATGATTGGTTATAGGTGTTTTAATTTTTTTTAGTGTATTAATGATTATTAAAATGGTTAATCACCTTGGGTCTCACCATTTACAATTTTGATCAATAATCTTATTAAACCAATACAATGCAAGCTTATGCAAGACCTATGTTGGGAGGTTCTTGAGTAGTTAGAGGATGTATAGGAATATATAATTAATTTTAAAATATATAATTAATTATTATATAAGAAAATATTAATTTTAAAGGCTCAAATAATGAGGAATGATGAAGAATATAGGCCTACAAACAAGACTGTTATAAGAATTTTGTGCAAGTGTATGTAAGTTTTGACTGTCAATAAGACTTGATTGCTAATAAATATTTGAATCTTGGAAAATAATTATTTGGAATTTTAATTTATATAAATAAATTATATAATTGAATATTTCATGTGTATATATTTATATCTAACAAGTAGAGTTCACTCAACTTACACGCATAGCCAAGTGAACTATTACATTCTCAACAAGGTATGGAAGATATTTATCTTGTTTAAGTGTTTATTTGGGTAAAATGAGTTATGGAAATGTGGTATACATTTAAGTAAACCTATTTGGAGGATATAAAATTTAGGAAATACTCAGATATAGTCCATTTCAAGAACTCTACTAGTACAAACATGTACCTTACCTTTTTAGGTGTTTCCTACAAGTAAGTTTGTGGTTTCTTGAACCTTTTATTAAATAGAGGAGGGTTTTTAATATTAATAATTGTATTTAAATGCTAAATATACCTTTTAAAAATTAAAACAACACTCAAAACCTCATTTTTATCCTTAAAATCAAAATTTGCTCTTACTTGGCCTGTGAGAAAGACATAATGAAGAGTTGAGACCATTTCATGGTTTGGGTATAAGGAGAGTGAACTAGACCCTAAAATTTGATATATATTATGGTTTTTCCATCATAAATGTGAAATAAAAATTATTTTTTCACTTTGGCATGTGTGGACCCTATTAGAGTCAACTACAATTTTAGACCTAAAAAACCTAATAGGAAACCTAATTGGTTAAGAGAAGGCTTGAGATTTTGGACTTGAATGGTGAATTGGAGTCTAAAACTTGGTATGATATGGTAAACCATTAATGGGTATCTTAAAAATATATATTTTTATTTTAATCCTTGTGTGGTCAAAAATAAGTTCATAAAATTACCTATAGAGGGCTATAAGAAGAGGCTTAAAAATATCAAGATCTTGAAAATAGAGTACATCCCATTTTGAGTTAAAAAATAAAATTTGGATAGTTGTTAGGGGATGATACTAGGTATCCAAATCTCAAATTTTATATAATTGATTTAACATCCAAAATAGTGCCTCAAGAGGGTTAGTAGAGATTGGCTAAAGAAGGAAAGGTT